>JBBPDA010000081.1:9029680-9047505 GCA_037974385.1 Arnoldichthys spilopterus | reverse complement strand
CCCGCTCTCTCCCTCTCTCTTATTTTCTCTCTCTCTCTCTCTCTCTCTCTCTCTCTCTCTCTCTCTCTCTCTCTCTCACTCTCTCTCTCTCGCTCATTTCTGTCTCTATCTCTCTCTCTCTCTCTCTCTCTTTCTCTCTCATTCTCTCTTTCATTCTCTCTCTCTTCTCTCTTTTTCTATCCCTGTCTCTCTTTCTTTCTCTCTCATTCTCTCTCTCTCTGTCTCTCTCTCTTCTCTCTTTTTCTATCCCTGTCTCTCTCTTTCTCTCTCTCTCTCTCTCTCTCTCTCTCTCTCTCTCTCTCTGTCTTACTCATTGTCTCCCTCTCTTTTTCTCTAAATATAGAGTAGATCTTAATCTCTGATCAGATCATGTGTCTCTGTTGCTCTTTTTCCACTTTTCCTCTTTTTTCCTCTGTGCATTCATATCACTTTTGATGTCAGACCACACACACACTCACACGCACACACACACAATACACATACACACACAACATTGATTCTGTAGTAATTTCCTTACAATGGCACCTGTCGTGGGGGGGGGGTGGGTGGGATATATTAGGCACAAAGTGAACAGTCAGTTCTTAAAGGTAATGTGCTGGAAGCAGAAGCGTAAGGATCTGAGCCTCTTTGGTTGTACGAGTCGCAGCATCTCCAAAACGGCAGGTCTTGTGGAGAGTTCCCCATGTGCAGTAGCTAGTTCCTACCAAGGAAGGACACACAGGGGTCATGGGCACCCGAAGCTCACTGATGCATGTGGGGAATGAAGGTTCCCGTCTGGTCCCACGGAAGAGCCACTGTGGTGTAAAAAGTGATGCTGACTCTGATCGAAAGGGGTCAGAACACAGCAGGAGGGACACACTCAGCATTAGGCGGGTGGTCCTAATGTTATGGCTGATGGTTGTATGGAAATACACAGTACGCCTAAACCCACAGGCAGTGACCTAACAGCGAGGACACACATGTTTACTCTTCTGGGGAGCCGGAGGGGAGAAAGGAGAGGGATGACACCAGAAGTGCATTGTTTAAAAGCACCTACTGCTGCGGACTGGCAGGAGAATTCCTCACCTTTCTTCCCGTCTTTTTTTTCCCGCCCAGCGTGTCAACGGGTTCGCTCTCCTGTTACTGCGCAAAAGAGGAAACTCAGAGAAAACTCGGGGGCTGGTTCCACTTTAAGTTTTGTGTCTAGAGAGCAGCGGCCATGCAGTTACGTTGGCTTGGTCATAGTTAGCAGTGGAGGCCTAGAGGTTAGGGTCTTGCCCTTGGGACCTGAAGGTCACAGGTTCAAATCCCAACCCGGGCACCACTGAGGTGCCCTTAAGCAAGGTACCGTCCCGCTACACTGCCCCCCGTGTGTTCACAATGGCAAGTCACTATCACACCGTTAATTTTGCGGTGATGACACGCACCAATCAGCCATAACATTAACACCACTGACAGCTAAAGTGAATAACGTCTAGTTATTTGATTACAATGGCACCTGTCAGGGGGGTACAGTATATTAGGCCGCATGTGAACAGTCAGTTCTTAAAGTCAGTGTGCTGGAAGCAAGGGCATACGGATCGGAGTGGGATGGCTACAGTCTCCGAATCCGCATCTCCGAAACAGCAGGTCTTGTCCAGTGTTCCAGGTGTGCAGTAGTTAGTAGCTACCAGAAGTGATCAATGGAAGGACACACAGGGGTCAGGGGCACCCGAGGCTCACTGATGCATGTGGGGAGGGAAGGCTAGCCTGATCCTACAGCTGACCTGTTTCAGCAGCATGAGGGACCTACTCAATATTAGGCAGGTGGTGTTAATGTTATGGCTGATTTGGGGTGTACATAAATGCATTGATTTGTGATGTCACAACAACAACCCCACGCGTCGTTTCTATGCGTAGATTGCTCTGTGTGTGTGTGTGTGTGTGTGACAATGTTCCCCCCTCACTCTGGCACACAGACGAGCCCAGCATGTGCTACTATTACGATGGTGACGGAGTGTGTGAGGACTTCGAGCGGGAGACCAGCGTGAAGGACTGTGGACTTTACACCCCCAGTGGGTTCCTGGACCAGTGGGCCACTTCAGTGGAGGCATCCCACGAGGAAAGGCCCTACTGCCCTGCAGACGTGGCCGCAGGATACCCCGCCGTCACTAAGGTAGGCACCCGGATCCTGCAAAAGTCTTGTTTAAGTCAACCTCGGGGGCTCCAGGGTGGTGCAACCGTCTACGCGTTGTTGGGATACTTCGGGTCTAGTGCTTGGTGATGCCTTAATCATCTATGGCCAGGACTCCAAGTGGGCATGACTGACCTCACTCTCTCTGGCTGGGTAGGAAGGCCCTACTTCTCAGCTCTATGCTGGTTAACAGTAGCATGTGTTACTAATGCAGCAGAATTAGCAATTAGTCTTCTCCTCCAAGCATGCTGAGCTATCTAGTGACATTGCATTTAACATTTGTACAGATGGGAACTCAGGGGGAGCCCTCAGCTCTTTCCCACCTTGGTAGTATCATGTTGATGGGGGGAAGAACCCATGTTCTGGTTTGAGGAACACATGCTTGGTTCCTGACTTCTTGGTGCTCTCCATGAACTACATGGGTTAAACCTGAAGGAACTGATTTGATAGGATATGTATTGGATGGCAACTGTTATTACTGGAGATGTTATAGGTATGAACATGGCAGATGGATTTTTGGGAGCCCCCCCTGTCTTTCAAATGTGGAACTACTACAGGACCTCCAACCAGTATGCTCCTCCAAGCCAGTGTGGGGTATCTCCTCAAAAACTGCCATGTTCATACCCAAATGGACTGTGTCATCGTGAACACAAGTGGAGCAGGACGGTACCTTACTCAAAGGGAACCTCAGTGGCGCCCGGGCCGGGACTTGAACCTGCAACCTTCGGTTCATCCCTCAGACACAGCTCTCTGTGTGAACGTGTCAAACATGCAATGAAGGGGGAATAGTCCTGATTCCCCCATCACATAGGTTGAAAAACTGAAGTAAGGGGTGAGTTACCTGGGCCGGGACTTGAACCTACGATCCTTCGATCACATGGGGAAGTCCCGTAATCACTAGGCTACCCATGTTTGCCTAAACGTTCACAAACATGAAAGGTTTTTCTAATATCAGTGCTTTTTCGAAGCACAAAAGCTCAGATAAATGGCTTTACACATCGTTTTCCCACCGCACTGTGCGTCAGGGGTCATTGGTAGGTCATAATGTAACAAGCAATGGCTGTGATTATGAAGCATTTGGACCACGAAGCTGCAAGAATGTCATGACAAATTCTCAGTAAGTGTGTTCGCCCCCTTGTGTGAAAGCGCAACTTGTAGAGGTTGCATTCCTCAAGGGTTCCCCTTGTGAAGAGCACATAGTCCAGTAGATCTTATCTCCGTGCGAATTCCAAGGGTGAAGGCATACGCATACACGCAAACAGGCCGAAAAACACTTATAAGTGAGTCATCTGCTACTCTGCTCTATGGACGAGTATGGGAAAGGGCAAAAGGAGCACAGTTTGCTTTTGGTCTGTCATGACTACACATAGTTTTTTAGGACTAAAGGACTTTTCTATGGTAGCCATCCACGTTGTGGTCCTGGAGCCATTCGGTAGAACCAACCCCTGCTTGGTCATTACCAATTCAAACCAATTTGGTAGTTTCCCAACTAGTGAAGTGAAAGCGACTATGTAATGTGACCTCTGTATTTACCCATCACATGTGCACTTGAGGAGCAGTGGGCAGCTACCAACAGTGCACTGTAGTGCGATGGTACCTTGCTCAAGGGAAACCTCAGTGATGCCTGGGCTGGGACTTGAACCTACGACCTTCAGGTCCCAAAGGCAGCGTCCTAACCTCTAGGCCTCCACCGCCCGGTTCCACTGGGTTCTTTGACCTTCTTTCAGGTAGGGCTCCTACTGCCATCTGTTTTCTTTTGCTTTCCACCTTCCGAGAACCTCATCAGCCATCAAATTCCACGTCGTTCCATATCCCTTCCTACTTTTACGATGTCGATCCCTCACCCTAACCCTCGCAAGCTTCTCCTCATGGCAGACAGATCCTCTGCCACTGTGTGTGGACAGATGACGAGGCTTTCTCTCTTTTTTGTTGTTGAGGAAACTTCAGGCCTGGCACGAAGATGCGCTTTGTTCGCTGCGTGTAAGCTAGAAGATAACATCTCCAGAGCACACAGGACACTAAAACTGTCTCTCACTCGAAATCACACACCGACCCTGGTGTCAAATGGCTCTCGTGCACAACGCCCCTGGCTCGGCTCCCACCCAGGCCAATTTCAGTTGCGTTGGAACCCGGGGATGGGGGCGTCCGCGGAGCTGCCAGCGATGACAAATCAGTTCTGAAGCCATTTGAAGGTAAACGATACAGGAGATATGGCACACGTCGGTCTCATGAGCACGCGATGGATGAAATGAAACGCAGTGGGTTTCTGGAACACCGAGCGCACACTTCCCTTCGCTCTGGTCCACACCGGTTTCTTGGCTCAGCACCCTGCCATGGACGTTGGTGTTGATGGTGTTGTGGAAGGCATGCACAGTGTCGGTAAACATGTTTTCACTTCTTTTTAGATGTGGTTCTAGTCAACTCTAACATTTACTCTGAGAAGAATGTTAGGTACCACGTCGTTTAGATGGTCCACTGTGGATGTTTTGCAGATGTGCAACGTCCAATTACATCCACCTAAATTACAGCTCAACTAAATCTATTAACATAACCTTGACTTTTCCCTTATCCCATAAGAAACACTTGCTCAAATCCTTCCCTTAACCTCAAGCCGGAATGTAATCATGATCCCAACTCAGCCATGGGCCTAACATGGGTTCTACCCCTAATGCTTTTAGGAATCAAGCAAATTGTACACAGTCCTTAACCCTTTAACGGCAGCACCAAGAATGGAAAGAAAATGCATTTTCTATACATTTGGGGCTATGATAACAATAATTTTAGTTACATTTTTTTTTTTAAATATAGGCCTTGATCCATTTCCATTTTCCAAAATTTCCATTTATCATAGAACTCTGGATGCATAAACAAAAATCAAATATAATTTTTGGTTTCTCTTTAAACTTCTCAGAGAAATCCACGAAATATTTCTTCAAAATGTGTTCAACAGGGCCACCTACAACTAGCAGCCTTTGTCTGACCTCTGGTGAGGAAGCTCATGGTAAATACTAATTAAAGACGCAGTGAACTCCAGAGGATTTTTTGGCCATAACTGACCTAAACCAAGTGGCACTGATGGAACAGTCAGGTTGAGTTTAGTTCAGTTATTGTTTCAGGAGGATGTTGGGACTTAAACAGGTCTCGAACCAAATCACGGACCAGAGCACAAAAGGGTTAATAACTGCAGTGTCTTTAGATAGTCAGTAGGGCAGTGTTGGCCTAGTGGTTAAGGTCTTGCCCATGTGATCGGAAGGTTGCAGATTCAAATCCTGGCCCAGGTGCTACTGAGGTTCCCTTGACCCTTCCCTTGGTACCGTCCCACTACACTGCTCCCCAGGTGCTTTCGATGCTCTTCAATGACAAATAGTCACTTTCGCTAAGATGCTTCACTAATCTCTGTCCAAAGTGAGACCACATGTTATCAAATATTATATTTCGGAGTTTCTTCTGCCCCACCACTTGCTAGTCAATTGGGCGAAGTCCTCTCAGAATTCACAGGGATGGCTTCAGAGTAGATCCGCATCGTCTGTACAGAACGGGATGTCTGGAATGAACCCTGCTCTGGCAAGTCCCAGATCCTCTTCTGAGCACCCCGTCCATGTGATCGTCCCATCAAGAGGCTTTGAGATGCTACATCTAAGGCATATCACATCAGCTCTAATCAGAGATTGCGTGTGAGGCCTAGAAGCCTTCGTGTGGTAGACACAACCCTGCCCTGCTCTATCTGTGCCTTTTGATGCCGTCCCAGCTCCCCGTCAAAGGTACCTGCACATCTTTTCCACGCTGGCATGCGCACTTGCAGGCCTGTTGTGTGGTTGCTTCGCTGTTTTCCTCTGTTTGTTGTGCCCTTCCGAAGGTCCTGGGCTGGGCACTGCTCCCTTCAAAGGCCACGCTGAGCCAGTTCGCCCATGGGGAACGAGGTTAGTCGATAGGGATCAGCCCGGATGCATGAAAGGAGCCCGTGGAGGAGAAGAGAGTGGGGAGGGGAAGGGCAGGGGGATCGTGTCTGTGTGGAAGATGCCAACAGGCCTACAGCCATGGCTGCTAGCTATCTGCCGTGAAGAACACACAGCCTTCCGGGTCAAAGGAGCAGATTTTCATCATTGTGAAAGCCACATGCGAGAACACACACATACAGACACACACACTTTCTCACTCGCAAGTCAGTAACCCTCTATACTGGACAGTTTAAAGGCTGTGTGTGTGTGTGTGTGTGTGTGTGTGTCTAATAAGCTGAAAGAACAGGATGTCTTTCTTGCTGTCTGTGTGGGCTGGGCAGAAATGTTCTTGGCCTAGCTTAGCGACAGCAGCCCACCAGCTCTTCCCCCCATTTTTTATTTTTTTTTTTACATGGTCATTGTCTTGACCCTCGCGGTTCAAGATCCTTAACTGGTCCCAACGTCAGCATTACAGTACGTTGGCCTGTGGCTGTGGCTTCCTTGGAAAGCACTTCCAGAAAAGAAAAAAGTATCCTGGGAGGCTGCTGGTCTGCGTTAGAGGAGTCTAGTCATCCGGGTCCAATTCCCAGGCCACGCATCAAGCCGGTTGTGTACCTGGGTATGAAAATATACAGAGAGCCGCCGTGCGGAACTTCCCGAATCGATGCCGCACGGTGCCAAGGTTGATATCCTGTTCGGCGTCCCTGCTTCCCCTCACCTCTTACTTCAGTGTTTCAGCCTATGTGATGGCGGAATCGGGACTTGTTCCCCCCTTTGACACATTCACACAGAGAGCTGTGCCTGAGGGGATGAACTGAAGGTCGCAGGTTCGAGTCCCGGCCCGGGCGCCCACGAGGTTTCCTTGGGCAAGGTGCCGTCCCGCTACACTGCTCCCCGGGTGCCGTTGGTAGCTGCCCCCCTGCTCCCCGTGTGCACGTGTGATGGGTTAAATGCAGAGGTCACGTGTCGCTATGGCGCTCGAGTGCGTTCACACTTCCACTCTGAAGACAGGACACAGTGTGTCTTTGTCCTGCCTGCCGTTGGGACTCTCTCTCACCTCAGATCAAAGGGTCTTTTGATCTTTAGATTGTATCCACCTGTGTTCGCCCATGTGTCCTGCGGAGACCCAGAGATATCGATTTTTATCGCAGATGCGCAATAACAAAGCGGTGATTTAATGATGTTGTAAGCCGGTTTCGAATGGCTTCACCCTCCGCAGTGAAACAAAGGCGTTCAGTTTCTTTCTTTCTTTTTTTCCCCCTCCCTTGGCATCGTCGGAGTGCTACCGATGAGTATTTTGCCTGTCGGCGCGATTACCAGCAGTAACTCGCCCGCATCCTTATTAAAGAGGCTTTATTGACAACGTCTCATCTGGGCACATAGGGGAATTTCGGGGGGGGAGACAAAAAGGCCTCTATTCCGAATTCGCAGTCACCATTTGCTTGAGCAGTTTCGCACACGACATTCCACTGGTTTGAAGGGCGCCGTAAAATATGAGCGGGATCACAGATGTACAGTAGGCCGAAGTGTCAGAGGGCATCTTTCATGGTTATTGATCATTTCCTTTCAGACTCCAGCCTCCACAGCTGGAGGTTAGGAGAACTGGCGTATTGCGGCGGAGTACGACGAGGGGCAGCCGCATTGGCGGAAATAACTTCTAGCCTCTACGAAGCGGCTCATCCGGAATGAGGCGGCAGCGCTGGCGTCCTGATTTATGGCTCTTGTCAACTCTTGTCAAGGGAACAGCTCAGCCACAGGTTTCACGTGCACGTCGGTTACGCCGTACAGGTTCGATCGGCGTCGTAGAGACGTGAGGTCGTGCTGGGGCATTTCTGAGAGCTACAGTTTTTTACGCCGATCAGCCATAACATTAACACCACCTGCCTAGTACTGAGCATGTCCTTCAAGCTCTGGTTGTGGTGCACTGCGTGTTCTGACCCCTCTCAGCATTTACTTTTTAAACCGCAGCAGCTCTTCTGTTGGACCAAATGGGCGAACCTGTTCTCCACGTGCACCAGTGAGCCTTGGGTGCCCATGACTCACTAGTTGTCTTTCCTTGGGTCACTTCTGGTTGTACTGCAGACCTGGAAACACTCCACAAGACCTGTTTTGGAGATGCTCCGACTCATCTAGGCCCTTGTCAAAGTGGCTCAGATGCTTACGCTCCTGCTTCCAGCACAACAACTTCAAGAACTAACTGTTCACTTGCTGCCTAATGTGTCCCAACCCCCTGACAGGTGCCATTGTAATGAAATTACGCGATGGCCAATCTGTCAGTGATGTTAATGTTTTGGCTGATCGGTGCATACTATGTTCCTTTGTCTTTTTGGGACCGTTGTTGCAGGAAGCCAATTAGCCAATTAGCCAATTTGTCCAATTTGTAATAGCTCACATTACTGTAATCTGAACGATCTTGCAAGTTGCATAAGGTATGTACACACACGTAGACAGGCTCCTGCAGAAGTTAGGCATCAGTTTCTCCCTCAGGTAAGTTTCTTCTAGTTTCTTCCGCGGGACGGTGAAGGGCATTGTGCAAAAGCACAGAAAACAACCCCCCCCCCTCCCCCCCTCCCCCAGGGCTAATGATATTTTTACTTAACTCACGTCGAGTAATTAAGGCCCAAAATTGCCAGTGACACAAAATAATTGAGATGATTGATCTCTTTCCTAAGCGGTTCTGTCTCTTGTGTGCTCACCGATCCTTGCAGTGTGAGCCCCACACCCCACACCTGGCAGAGCTGCGGTAGGACGAGCAGTCCTACCGTGTAATATGTCTTGGGCACTGGAAGAGAACATCTTGTTCGCGGAGCCGCACCGCTGGGACCGCGCTTCTAGCCACGGTCGGTCTTGGGGGAGTTCGCCAGCTCCTTGTTCGGCGCTCAGGTTAACAACAAGCATGTGTTAGCATAGCAGAGTGCCGGGGCTCGGGCAGGTGATCTCTCTAGAGCCCTTGCACCACAGCGAGTGCTGACGCAAGCCCCATTGCCCCGGAGGCGCAGGAGGGGCGATGACGGCAGAGCGGAGATCTCGGCATGCTAACACTAACCGAGCTCTCTCTGCAAGCGCTCTGTGGCCGCAGGGTCACATTAGTAACACCCCATTTCATTGCAGGGTCACTCTCGGATAATGGTTTTCAGCTACGCTTTTGAGTGAGTGTGTGTGTGTGTGTGTGGGGGGGGGGTAGTGGTGTGTCCAGGCCTCTGTATTCCTGCAGACTGTTTTATGTCCATGTGTACCGTTGCTGCAGTTGCTTGGAAGGTTGCACGTGAGTTTTGGCTTTGCTTCTGTGACCGATTTCACAGTTTTTGGCAGGAAAATGAGCAAACCTTCCAAACCTGGTTAATTGGATGAGTGAACGATCAGCTCTTAAATCGATGTGCTGGAAGCAGGAGCGTAAGAATCTGAGCCTCTTTCGCAAGGGCCTTATTGTGATGGCCACAGTTAGAGCATCTCTCTAAAACGGCTACTCTTGTGGAGTGTCCCGGGTGTGCTGTAGTCAGCACCTACCAAAAATGATCCAAGGACGGACGACTGGTAAATCGGCAAAAGGGACATGAGCACATGAGGCTCACTCATGCATGTGGGGAGTCTGGCCTGTTCCAAACCAACAGAAGAGCTCCTGTAAGTGAATGGTGAGAACACACCACAGTGCAACACAGTCAGAGCTGATTTGGTAGCATGAGGGGCATGTAGAGCAGGTAAAGATGGCTGGCTGAAGCCAATAGCTCCTGGTATTGAACACTGGACCCAGTGATGCCAAAAGTCTGGCCTTGTTGAGGCTGAGACCGAATTGCTGCTTTTAAGGGACCAACGAAACACTGCAAACTATTTTTTTTATTGCACAGTGCTAACTAATGCAAGCTGCAGTTTTCCTTTATACCAGATCTTCTTTTGCCTTTGTGCACCATCGGAAAAGGCCTTGCTTCTCTCCTCCTGGTAGTGGGGAAAAGTGGAACGGTGACTTTGCCATACCACTGAGGCTTCTCCTCTTGCAATTATCATTAAAAGGGCCATCTGGTTTTCCCATAGGGGACCAGGCTCTAAAAGGCAACCTCCGTTTACACGGCTGGCTGTTAACACGTCGGGATTTTGGGGGTGGGGGGGGGGAGCGTGGCTGGCGGCTCTGGAAGGACGACGCGCTCTCGGGAAGCCCATCGGCCAACCGCACGTTTCGCCAGTGTGCCCGCGACGGCGTGCAAGCCAGCGTTGCGCTCCGACAAGGAAGGCCACACGTGGCGAACTAGTATCGTCAGCCTCAATCTCCCCTTTGCCTTCTTCCCCACTCGATTTATGCAGGGACACGACCAGGTCGGAGGAACGCAACACGGCAGGCCCCGCGTGTAGCTGGACTGCTTCGGGTTATGCATCCCCACATTTTCGGATGGTCTCTCGCTCTTTAGTGGTGAACCGACAACGATGAGGCATGGGGCGGGGGGAGCGGGGGGGGGGGGAGTTGAAGTCCATCTGCTCGGCTTTGAAAGGACATTACCTCACGTGGCAAACTCTAAGCAGGGTTTGTTGTGTGTCACGATGGCGAATCAAACCTCACACAGGTCTCCCCACAAATGTCTCACAGATGTCGGGGCTAGCTGGCAAGCACTTTTCCTGTTTGTCCCAGCTTTCGCAGGGAAAACAAATCACAGTTTATCCAATGTGTTCAGGGCAAATAAACAAATTTGCGAGTATATGTCAAACCAAGAACGTCCGCTGCTTGGGAGAGGTCTGTTTGAGAGGGAAAGTGGAATGGAAAGGAGAAAGGAGGCCTGTAAGGTACCAAAGGAAGACGTCGGGGTGAGACGGTGCTTCAAACTACCTTTGGATGTGCACCCAGAACATGAGAGGACGCCACATTTCCAGAAGGCCCGTCTCCAACACCGACAAGACAATGGCACCAATGATTATTATTGCGAGATTTCCAAATTCTCTGCTTTCAGGTTGTAGAAGGGTAAGTGTAGGCATCACACAGTCCATGAAATGTTATAGGTCTGATCTCTCCAGGCATCTTAAGCAGACCATCCCAATACCCATGATACCTGTTGATATGCTTAGCTGGTGTGGAAGCAAGCGTTGGTGCTTTCTGCCTCTTGCAGCTGTTCCTGAATCAGCAGCTTAGAGCAGAAAATCAGACGCACTTGATTCTTCTCTGAGGGTCTCGAGCTGTGTGTTCGCAGAGGCTGACCTAGCACAACCCCCAGCTGCCGTGTTTTTCTGTGGGAGATTCCATGCCAAGGTGGGAAAAAAAAAATGCCGTTTGTTATATATCTGGCTGCGTTGCTTCTTTTCCTCGTGTTTGGAGGGGGTAACGTTCTTCTGAGGTTGGATGTTCTCCTAACTGGGTCATTTGCAGAGATGTAGCAGAATCTGCTAGATGCACTTTAGAAGATCTGGTCAATTCTGTCAACAGGGACAGCACTGAAGACTCCACGTGGAGCCTCCTTGTGAAGGTTAAGCTGGTGGGAGCTATAATGGAGGCTAGGGGTGAGGGTGTGGGTGTGTGTGTGTGTGGGGGAGGTGTTCGAGGTCAGACAGTTGAGGAAAAGCTGTGCAGGAGGCCAGCCCCTATGGCTTGGAGAGTACCCTGCTTTGGATTGCTTTTATCTTAAGAGGTGATTTACAAACAAAATCTTGACTCCACAGACAAGGGGGTTTGGCTGCGTTTCTGTGTGTGTTGATCCGCATTGGGCGGGGGGTGCGCTGGGTGGGGGTGGGGGGTCCGAACCCCTCCCACCCAAACTGCACAGCTGGTCTGAATTACATCTTGGAAGCAATTGTCGAGCCATCCCAGGCTGACTTTGTTTTCAGGAGTGAACGCTGGGGGATATTTGCTTATAATTAACTTCAAAACATCCAGTTGCGCAGAGGTGGGGTATGGGGGCCACGGCGGGTGAGCGCAGAGTTCGTGCGATGTTCATGTATGGCTAGGCGAGGTTTCTGCTTTGGTCGACCTTTATGCTGGATGTCTGAACGTGAGAAGAATCATTCCGGTGGCGTTGTGGAATCGAGAGTGTGCAGTCACATTGGGCCCGGCTCAAGGCGAGATCAACCATGAGGAGTCGTCAAGTTGTCTGTCGTCACTGTCCAGAGAAAACCACACGTCTCCAATCTTCTTTAGTCAGTTTTTGTCTTTCTGCATCCACACAGCAAACGGCAACCTTCTTGATGAACAGACCAATAGGGCAGTGGAGGCCTAGTGGTTAGGACACTGCTTTTGGGACCTGAGGTTTGCAGGTTCGAGTCCCTGGGCACTACTGAGGTTCCCTTGAGTAAGGTACCGTCCCACCACACTGACGCTGTTGGGAGCTGCCCACTGCTCCACGTGTGCACGTGTGATGGGTTAAATGCAGAAGTCACATTTCGTTGTGGTGCTTGAGTGTGTTCACAATGACAAATAGTCACTTTCACTTCGATAGAAATGCTCCAAAAGCACTTGTTCTAAAACCTCAGGCATCCTTCTTCTGCAAAATAACCATTTTGTAGATACTTGTTTTTCTCCACACTGCGTTTGTGAGTCCACAACGTGTTATGGGAACTCGTCTTGTGACTTATTGTCATGATCAAGCAATGTAGCCTGATTGTTTTTCTTCTCGGTAGCCTGTTCTCACTAACCCGTCAAGTCTCAACAAGCTCGGGACATTCAGCATGCTGTTTCTTCCACCTCCTCTACTACTTTACTACCTCCCTTCGCATTCTTGCAGCTTGTGGTTTCTGACGATTTATTGTACATCATTTGTTTCATTGGTTTATTTTCCCCCGTGCATTGCTTATGTTAGACCTTGCTTTGGCTGCTGTGTTGTGGTTTAGCAGTGATGTCACGGGGCTGAAATGCTGTCCACAGGGAGACTTCCTCTCCCTGCCTCTGGGCAGGCCCCCCAACCGCCTAAGACTTGGGGGGGGGTCTCCTGGTGTCTGGATTTATTTACTCTCCCTAACAACCAAATCAAAATAATGACAGCTCCATTTGGGGGGAGGCTGTACAGTGGGAGACAGAGCAATTATGTAACTCCAGTTTGGGGTGGCGGTGTTGTTGCTGTTGGTGGCTGTAGCATGAATGCGTTTGATGAGTTTATGAGTTCAGTGTAATGCTGTTGGGTATATCCTACGAGGCACATGGAAATAGTGCCACCTAAGGTCTTTTCTGTAGGGGAAAAATAAGGGCTGGCGTGGTCACACTGAGTAAACCGTTAGCTGCCACCTTGCCCCAACCTTCAACCTGCCTATGGAGCATCTCCACACATCAGTCACATCAACAGATCTTTGAGGCAGATACCACTGGCGTTATCTGGAACGTTTCCACAGGAGCTCCGGTTACTCGTATCCAATTTCATTGAATCAGTGGAAAAGGCAAAAGCCAGGTGTCCTTGTCTCATGTCATGGAGCACAGGTTTCTGCGTCCTGTACTTTGAAGTGCTGTTGGGGGGGGGGGAAACAATACATTCATCTGATTAAGTGGCAATAGGGAGTCATCTAGATTTTCTGCAAAGTTGTTCAACGACCTCACCTTTGTCTTTCCTTTCCTTGTCCTTTCACATCAAATGTAGATCCTCACTGATAGCACCAGCCCAACCCTTATCTAAACCACAAAGATATCCCATGCTTTAGAAACCCAACTACAAGAAACAGCTCTTTGACCTGACCAGAGCCGAGTTCATGCCCTAGGTTCCCACTGCCCTGTTTCAGTGTGACAGAAGTTGTCTGCTGCCTAAGCTGCAGTGAGGCTTTAACACACAACTGCAAGCGAATGTGATGGAATGAGAATTTGTCTCGCAGAGAGAAAAAAAAGACAGTCAAAGAGAAGTGTGGAAGCATTTATAGCTTATGAGTCTACATCTGGTTCATTTGGTCCCAAGGTCTCCATTTATCAAAGGAGAGAGAAATGGAAGGGGGTGGAGGGAGGTGGGAAAGGACAGAGGGGGGGGGGGTGAATTCAGGAATTCTGATTCTAAAATTGGAAGGCAAATCAAAAGCTTTCAAGGACATGGACTGCCAGATGCTAACCCGCTTAGCATTCCACCAACAATTTACCCGAAATCTGTAAAATGTTCATTGCACTTTCCTGGTGGCAGATCATGATGGGAGAAACTAAACACTGGCTGCTCTTCTCACACACTCTGAAGATGTGAGGAAGTTGTGGACACAGAATTGCAGATTTACTTTGACCTCTAGGTGTAAGGACGGGTCGTAGTGTGTCTAGTTAGGACTTTTTGACTGTTTTCAACCTCTTGAAAGCAAATATATTCGTATTTAGAATAAGACTTACTCAGCAATTTCCATGTAATACCAGGTATTTACTGCAATATTGGGGCGTCCCAGGTAAAAGATGACCAACGTGAAAGAAACTTTCTTTGGTAATGGCTCCAATGTGGTCCTATTGCGCACAATAGCAGATATGTGATGGCTGCTCGGCCTGTATCTACTAAACCAACCAATAGGAATGGAGCGAGAAATGACACACCAGGCAAAGCGTGACTAAGCAACTATTTGTCATTGTGAGCATGTGAAATGTGTCCCCATCCACACATGGAGCAGTGGGTAGCTATCAACAACTACCAGAAGAGTGTTGAGGTTCAAGGGAACCTCAGAGGTATTGGATTGAGAGTTGATCCTGTGACCCTCTGATCACATGGGCAAATTGCTCACCACTAGGCCACCAGTACCAATGATTAGCTTTCTAGCAATGCAGATAACTCCCATTACTGTTGGTGGGCAGATACCATTGATGGGCAGTGGTTAGGACATTACCCTAGGACATTGCCCTGAAGGTTGCAGGTTCAAGTCCTGGCCCAGGCACCATTGAGGTTTCCTTGAGGAAGGTACTGTCCCACTACACTGCTCTCCGGGTGCTGTTGGTAGCTGCTGTGTGCCAGGTGTGATCTGTTACATACATGTCTTTGTGGTGGTTGGGTGTGTTCACAGTGACAAATAGTCACTTTCACTTCACTTTCATTATGAGCCATCTTAAGGTCCAGATGTAGGGACTGAGGTCTGCACCCAATGATGAGTCTTAGAGGTGTTAATTTGCTGCTGTCTTCTCCTTTTCCAGACCTGCATGTCCAAGGTGTTCGACCTGTCTGATGGTGTTTCGCAATATGCCTGGTTTCCCTGCCGCGAAGCCCAGCAGGTGGTCTGGTACCGTCAATACTGGCTGAAGGTGAGTTAGATACAGCAGAAGGCCTCCTGCACCCAAACTCTTTCCTATGTTCTCAGTCCTATTATCTCAATATACATCTGACTTCAGCAGTGACGAATGCATCAAAGCAACCCACTGTAACATATCTCCCCCGCACAGGCCCACTTCTCCCACCCCATGGTAGCTGCAGCAGTTATCATCCATTTGGCAGCAGATGGGACAAGCTTTCTTGACCAGACCCAGTGCAACATCACTGTTCAGTTGGTGGACACCAAGGAGAAGATCCACAACCTAGGTGTGTGAAGAATTCCTCTAGCTATAAGCCCTTTGTGTTTATGTAGTTCATTTATGTCAAGCTTACCTACATACACCAGTCAGCCATATCATTAAGACCACCTGCCCAATATTCAGCAGCTGCTGAAACAGCTCTGGCTGTGGTGCACTGTGTGTTCTGACCCCTTTCTATCAGAGTCGGCGTCACTTTTTACACCACAGTAGCTCCTGTGTGGGATCAGACCAGACAAGCTCTACTTCAAATGCATCAGTGAGCCTCAGGTGCCCATGGCCGATGCTGATTCACCAGTATCCGTCCTTGGATCACTTTTTGGTAGGTACTAACAACTGCACACCTGGAACACTCCACAAGACCTGCCGTTTTGGAGATGCTCTGACTCTAGCCATCACAATAAGGTCCTTTTCAAAAATGTACGTTTTGATACATGATGAAGGTGATGCCAGACACTTCTGTAATGTAAACAGTGCTGCCAGTAAAGTGGTAAAATAAATGTAAATGTGGATCATGGATCCTTTCAAATTCTCTTGTACTTTTTGAATATTTTTTTATGTCAAGAGGGTCTTCTAAATATTCATCTGAATAGGATCTGAGCCACTTAGACAAGGGCCTTATTGTGATGTTCTAGGCGTCTCCAGAACACCAGGTCTTGTGGAGTGTTCCAGGTGTGCAGTAATTAGTACCTACCAAAAGTGATTCAAGGAAGCAAAACCGGTAACCCATGAAAAGTGTCATGGCCGCCCAAGGCTCACTGATGCATATGAGGAGTGAAGGCCCATCTGGTCCCACAGAAGAGCTACTATGGTTTAAAAAGTGATGCTGAATCTGATAGAAAAGGGGTCAGAACACACAGTGCACCACAGTCAGAGCTGATTGGTGTATCAGAGAAACACAGAAACACTGCAACTTTAGTTTAGCAGAAGCCTGCATTTTGACGAACAAATGCTGCAGCCAAACATCCAAACGACTGTAAACGCACCTTAGACTCCTATCCATCCCGCCCTCCCCCCAGGTGACTGGCGCCTGAGTTGCCGCAACAACCCTCTGGTGATCCCCGTGAACCACGACCTCAGCTTGGCCTTCTACCACACCAAATCCATCCTGCTGATCTTTCGCTCCGAGCTGGTGGCCGTCTCCGGGGTGGCCCTGCGCTCCTTCCAGTTCTTTGACCCCATCACCATCAGTGGCTGCCAGAGCAACGAAATTTACAACCCAATGGGGCAAAGGTGAGCTCCCGAGGTGTCTGCGGTGCCCTATAAGGCTCTAATAGCACATGAAACAGGTAGTTTACAGCTGCTGTTTGCTGCTGGAATTTCAGGATTATAAAAGCTGGAGATGGCTCCGATCCAGTACTGAGTATCAGTATCGGCCAGATATCAGCAGAAAATGCTGGATGGCATATCTGAGGGAAAACAAGAGGGAATCCGACCCAATTCTGTAGCAAATTTAGCCTGGAGCTGCACATCCTCATATTGTTGAAAGCTGTGTGTTTCTTTCTGTTGGCTAGTTTGACATGACAGCCTACTTTGGGATGCCTGTCTTAAGTGAAAATGACTGTTTGTCATTGTGAACACACTCCATTACACACTCGAGCAGCACAACGAAATGTGACCTCTGCATTTAACCCATCACATGTGCACACGGGGAGCAGCGGGTAGCTATCGATGGCATCGCGGGAGCACTGTAGTGGGACAGTTCCTTGCTCAAGGGAGCCTCAGTGGTACCTGGGCCGGGACTGGGAACCCGTGGGATTCTCTGGTCACATGGGCAAGTCGCTAGGCAACCACTACTAATGATTAGCTTCATTATTTAGCACTGTAGAAACGCAGATGGCTCCCATTATAACTGAAGTGTGCACCCAATGATGAGTCCAGACCGTAATGTCCAACCTGCAACCATCCGGTTACAGGGGCAAAAGTCCGTAACCACTAGGCCATATAATATGCTTATAATAATAATAATGATAATAATAATAATAATAATAAAAATAATCACAATAATAACAACAACAACAACAACAATGATAATAATAATAATAATGAAAATAATAATAATAATAATAATAATAATAATGACGCTGATAGTAATAATAAAATGTATGATAATTTTGACAATAATATTAATAATAATGATGGTAATGATGATAATGATAATAATAATAATAATGATAATGAATATGATAATAGTTATAATAAAATGTATGATAATTTTGATAATAATAATAATAATAATAATAATAATAATAATAATTACAATAATAATAATAATGATGATGATGATAGTAATAATAAAATTGATGATATTTTTGATAATAAT
>JBBPDA010000081.1:8901362-8911465 GCA_037974385.1 Arnoldichthys spilopterus | reverse complement strand
CTTTATTAGAAACACCAACCGTGTGCTTCCACTCACTGGCCACTTTATTAGAAACACCAACCTTGTGCTTCCACTCACTGGCCACTTTATTAGAAACACCAACCGTGTGCTTCCACTCACTGGCCACTTTATTAGAAACACCAACCTTGTGCTTCCACTCACTGGCCACTTTATTAGAAACACCAACCGTGTGCTTCCACTCACTGGCCACTTTATTAGAAACACCAACCTTGTGCTTCCACTCACTGGCCACTTTATTAGAAACACCAACCGTGTGCTTCCACTCACTGGCCACTTTATTAGAAACACCAACCTTGTGCTTCCACTCATTGGCCACTTTATTAGATGCACATGGGGAGTGAAGGCTAGCACGTCTGGAGCTACTGTGGTGTAAAAGGTGATGCTGACTCTGACAGAAAAGGGTCAGAACACACAGTGCACCACAGCCAGAGCTGTTTCAGAGCAGCATGAGGGACCTACTCAATGTTAGACAGGTGGTGCTAATGTTATGGTCCATGTATACCCACATACATACAATACACACTTTCTAACGAAGCAAGAGGTTGGAAAATGGACATGTGCGCTTCATTGTAGTACACAGGCCTACACATAAGGCATCCTGCGGGACAAAATCAGGGTATGGGGCCCTTTAAATATTCCGAGTGAGGGCACAGAATGGCTTGTATTATAGGCTCAGAAGAAAGGGCAGCGGAGATGACTGTAACGCTGGCAGACAGAGCAACACAAAGCTGTCTCATGGCAGCTGTTTGGAGAAGCCGGCGCACAATGTCGCAAACAAAACGGCTGCTGTGAAGGGTGCTATGGCTTCCAAACGCATTTTCAGACCATATCTGCAATCCCAACTCATTCAATTTGCATCGCTTTCATGTCTGAAAAGCATACGATGCACATTTCAAACACACGGCCTTAATTGTGTGTAGGGCGGGAGTGAACCGGAGTGTTTCAGACGCACTCAATGGGTTCTTCGCTGATGGCTCTTGACAGACGAAAGCCTGTGTTTACAGGACAATCGGAGGGGGGGGGGATGCTTGAGGAGATGCGCCACCATCTTCACGCAGAGAAGATACGCAGCCCGGGTCACTTTCTTCAGACAGAAGCGGTTGAATAAATAAACAAACAAACAAATAAACAATATGCATCGTACGCTGAGGAAGGCGCTCAAGGTTGCTCCATACTGAGTCCACCTACAAGGGCTGGGCCTACAATGAGCAGACGTCCCACTCGGCGAACATTCAAGCTCCCAACTGGTGTGGTGGTCAAAGTGATGGCCCTAGCATCAGAATGTCGCATGCTCGATCCCCGATGGTGCTGCAGCCCTAATTAGCTGGCAGTCCAAGAGTGTGATGGTGGCCACTTTGCCCTGAAGTGTATGGTCACACTGGTGTGATCTGGAACGTTAAACACACAACGCTCTATCACGTTCCACCTCTCCACGCGACAGTAGAAGCTACCGCCGTCGTTACACTCAGAGCTTCATATTTTCACTGTTTTACATTTGGTCAATGAGTAAATCACACAGGACACGCGCCACAGCCAACGCAGTGCGGTTCCCTCCACACGCCACTGAGAAACACACACTGGCTGTTTGTCCTGCAGCGCTGTACAACAAATCTCTGAATAGACACATATATCGCGCTCAACACGCGTCACAGCAAAACCGACAAGAGTCAGATGAACAAAGCTCTTTCACAGCAGCGCCCCCGGTATTCAGCAGGGCGCCAACACTTTATTGGGTTCTTCAGTGGTTCTAGGAGGATGTTCTGATCAATCTGTGCTGTAAAACGAATAAAACAGCACTAGTGTCATAAGCACTTTTTTATGGTTAGGGCTCGACGCTCACTGTCTATATTCTCACTGCTGAATCTGCTGCTCTGACACTGCAGCTTTGGGGCTCTGGAGCCTCGCAGGGCGGGTTCGAGGGTGTTAACAGTTAAGAAACTCTCCCGCTGAAGGGTTAAGAGCCTTCTTTTCCATCTCCCGACGACGCGTGCAAGGATTCCTTATTCCAGCGATGATATACCCGTTCTTCGGGACGACTGAGCCAGCGCAACGGCACATCCCGACGCGCGCTACTCGAGGTGACAACCGTATTTCACTTTGAGCAATAAAAGTCGGGGCGAACGAGGGCCGGATCGCAAAGGCCGCATTCCGTGGAGCACTTCCTTGACCCACAGCGTCCCTTTACGATCCCTGTTTCAATCTCAATAAGCTCCAAAGCACCCGCCTGCCCTGTTTCCGCCATTAGCCGCCGGTGTTGGGCCCCCACCCTGCCGTGTGTTTATCCCTTCCGAGGGTTACGGGGCCTAACGTTTAGCTCCTAGCTATCGCGCTTCAGCATCTCTCTCCGCGTACATCGCCCTTGAAAGCACCTCCTCCTTCCGCCGCGCTCCCCGAAGCCTTAAAGCCGGAGATTTATTCTGGCTGCCGCTGCGTGCGGAGGGGGCCAAATATGAGCAATAATCTGGCTAGCTGTAATATCTGTTGTTTGAATGCATACGTAACGAGGAAGCGGGGCCTGTCGGGCGTTCGGCGCTACAGTGATAAAGCTGCAATGTCACCCCGGAGTGCCACGCCGCAGCCAGCCAACACACACTCCCCCCACTTTATCATGTTCGTAAAGAACAACAAGCGCTGAATTATGAATTACGGAGTTATTAGGCCACGTCGGAGGAGCGGCGCCGTAATTTATGCCCGGGCTCAAACAATAGAGTGTTTACTTAGCGCGGTAACACTTTGAGCGCGCTGTTTGTCAAAGCACAATGGAATGTGAAAGTAAACAGATTAGACACTGATTAAGTGCTAGTCAAGCATCTGGGAGGGGATTTGGTGGCGGCTCAGGTGTTCGGAGCTACAGCCGAGGCCTTAAGTCTTAGAGACTGTAATTTACTTCTAGCGACATGTGGGGGAGGGGGGGGGCAGTAAAGTCACACGGTGTATAACGAGGATATGGCCGCAAAGTATCTGGCGAGACGTAAAATTTCAAAAAAAATGATGTGAATAACACATTACTAAGTGATACACCAGCCATAACATTAACACCACTGAGCGGTGAATGGAGTAACACTGACTCGCTGGCTATTTCATTACAATGGCTCCTGTCGGGGGGGGTGGGGGGGTGGGGGTGGGGGGGGTATATTAGGCAGCAAGTAAACAGTCAGTTCTTGAAGATGACGTGCTGGAAGCAGGAGCAGAAGGATCGGAGCCACTTTGACAATGGCTGGACAACGGAGTCAGAGCCACTGTGGTGTAAACAGTGATGCTGACTTTGATAGAAAGTCAGAGCTGTTTCGGCAGCAAGAGCCACACACTCATTATTAGGCAGGTGGTCTTAATGTTATGGCTGATTGGTGTATAATATAATATAATATAATATACATTATATATGTTTTTTTAAAGCCATTATTTCCTGCACATATCTTACTCGGTGCACTGGTGATGGGGCCAATGCTTCAATGTCGCACCACTCAGATCCCACTGACCTCCACTTCTGAAACATGATGCATTCTGGGTATTAACGTCACTTTTTTTTCAGTGATATACAGCTTTTTCTGCTGTTTTATGATCTTCTACTCCTCTGTGCATCATTCTGGACATACAGTTTCCTCCCTCGTGGCCCCACCTTGCTGATGTACAGAGGCTGTAGCCCACCTGCTGGTGCACAGTTTGTGTTAGCCGCCGTCTGTCCTTCATCAGTGATCAGCTTCGGACTGCAGAGCCGCACTTGGCTGGGTGACGGGCCAACCCAGAAGCAACGCCGCTGTGCCTGATACACTCATCTAAGTGCCACAAACACTACAATCAGTCAGTGTCACTGCTGTGCTGAGAATGGTCCACACACCCGAATCATATCTCGTAAACAGCAGTCCTGTGGTCAGAAAGTGACCGGTGATGGATGGGGCCGAGGAAGGCTGATACACTTTCAGACAGACTCTGTAAACATACACCAACACGGCGGAGCTGAGAGAGACTGTGAGTGGACGCACAAGGTGGGTGTTTCTAATAAAGTGGCCAGTGAGTGTAAGAAAGAGAGGGGTTTCTAATAAAGTGGCCAGTGAGTGGAAGCCTAGGGCAGGTGTTTCTAATAAATTGGCCAGTGAGTGTAAGAAAGAGAGGGGTTTCTAATAAAGTGGCCAGAGAGTGGAAGCCTAGGGCAGGTGTTTCTAATAAAGTGGCCAATAAGTGAAAGCAGAGGGCTGTGGTTTCTAATAAAGTGGCCAGTGAGAGGAAGCAAAAGGTGGGTGTTTCTAATAAAGTGGCCTTTGATTGGAAGTTCACGACAGGGGTTTCTAATAAAGTGGCCAGTGAGTGGAAGAACAAGAGGTGTTTCTAATAAAGTGGCCAGTGAGTGGAAGAACAAGAGGTGTTTCTAATAAAGTGGCCAGTGAGTGGAAGAACAAGAGAGGTGTTTCTAATAAAGTGGCCAGTGGGTGGAAGAACAAGAGAGGCATTTCTAATAACGTCTAGGGCTGGTGTTTCTCATAAAGTGGCCAGTGAGTGAAAGCACAAGGTGGGTGTTTCCAATAAAGTGGCCAGTAAGTGGAAACAGAAGGTGGGTGCTTCCAGTAAAACGGCAGCGATCAGAAGCAGAAGGCGGGTGTTTCTAATAAAGTGGCCAATAAGTGGAAGAACAGGATTGGGGTTTCTAATAAAGTGGCCGGCGCATGGAGGTAAAAGTGCTTTCTTCTGTGTGCTCAGGCCACTTTCATCATTTCTGCAATACCGTTTCCATTCTCGGACAAATAACCTTCTGCACTTTTTTTATTTTTTTTTTCCACTCACACCTGTACCGATTGCTCTCCTCGCTTCTTCTTTCTCGCTGGGCTCTTCTCCACCTACTCCCACCCTCCATCTCGCCTTGTCCTCCTCTTTTTCATCAAGTGTCCACTCATTCACAGATGGTGAAGCGGTCACCCATGAGGCCACGGGGGGACAGTGTCCATTGCTGAGCGTCCACCTCGGCGCTTTCATCGCACTAAAAGCGGGAGCCCCTGCCATTTTGCAGCTGCACGGACCAAACGGTGTCGGCCAGGCATGACACACTCATGCTCTTCGGCTTGTAAATGTTGTCATTAAAAGATGAGCAGTGATTTAACGAGCATATAAAGCACTGACAGCTGGCTCTGGACTGACTGCCAGCAGGGCAAGGGAGTGCAGTACCCCATATTACCAGCAGAGGCCAGCGGTGAGTCGACGCCAGCCATGCGGCCTCCTTGCCAGCTAAATGGACTTGTGGTTTGCTTTTTTTCTCGTCTTTCCTCTTTCCTTTTGCATTAGTAGCTTTTTTTTTTTTTTTTGCAAGAAAAGTGCACTGTGTGAAATTGGATATGGGAGGAAATAAAGAGGAAAGTGGGCGGAATGGACGCGAGGAAGGTGTGCAGCCTATTGTACGCGGCTATTTTCGGTCTCGCTAGGGCTGAAAAATAAGCTAACCTCGCGCAATCCGCAGCACGGAAAAGGTTGTGCCGCTACGTCTCGCATTCTAATACCTGCAGCCCCCCCCCCCCCCTTTCTCTCCACTGCCCCCCCAACAACCTCACCGAGTCCCATTGTGGAATGTTTGATCAGCGCTAATGAGGGGCGACAGCTCTCGGGAGCCCCGAAGGCTCGATCTCCGTCTACAGTGAGTGGAGGGCGTCGCTGCCGCGTGTGCTTTTGACGGAAGATTACGTTACCACTGTGTGTCACTCTACACACTCTAAAACACTAATTAAAAGTGATTTCATTCCCCATTAAAGAGCCTTCAGTTAGTGAGAGCTGGTGGCGTTGGATATTATCAACTGAGATACGCACAGCTAGCGTCCCGGCTAGGAAAAGAGGCGCCGGTGGTGGTGGAGGGCGGGGTAGCAGGGTTCGTAATTGGAAAAAAGTGTTGGGAAACAGGTGACACGTGAGACAAAAATAGCTCCGCTCTCCCCTCAGGTTATCAGCGTCAATTTAGCAAGGAGAAATCACACAATAGATAATACAGAAAACTGCATTTCCTTTCATTTAGCCTGCGATCGTCATTCCGGCACCTGCCCTAATTGCTAAATGGAGTGGAATATCTGCTGTTTGATAATGAGCGAAATTCCAAAGTTCCAGATGATAAATGCTGTTAAATGTTGACGTGTGCTCCACATCAATGCCTTTCTATTGCGCTTTTTAACTTCTTTTATGTAATGACCTTGTGCTTAGTTATTAAAGATAATAGAAATAATAGTTATTATAAATAATGAATAATTGCAACAGGCAGTGTGCACTGTGAATAAATGGAGCGAAATAAAGGGCCTGAAAAAATAACTTTGCGAGATAAAAACTAAAATATGGCCTTTTCCCACATCTATTGTGCACTAATTTTGCATATATAGTTTAAAATAATAATTAAAAAAATAATTTAAAAAATAACAATAGTAATTTTATTATTATATATTCAATTTAATAATATTTAATTTAATTAATAATATTATTAATAATAAAATAACAATAATAAGTTACAATAATCATGTTATTATAATGTATTAAATGAAGTATAATAATATCAAAGAGTGCTTGAAGATAACGTAAGGCCATCTGTCCAAAAGCTGAATTTGAACTGGAGATAGACCCACTCAACAGGATGTTGGACCCACTCAACAGGATATTGATCCTAAGCACAGTAGCAAACCCACCAAGGAATGGCTCAAAAAGAAGAAAGGGTGGGTTTGGGGGGATTGGAACGTTGGCTTGTTTAAATGTGACAAATCCATGGGGTGCACCATTGTTTTTTTGTGGTTTTCTTATAAAGGGCCTAGTGGTTAGAGACCTCATGTGTACAGAGGGTCACAGGTTCAAGTCCCGGACTAGGGACCACTGAGGTTCCCTCGTGTAAGGCACTGTCTTGCTACACTGTTCCGGGGTGCTGTTGATAGCTGCCCACTGCTCCACGTGTGGATGGGTGAAGTGTTTTTTGTTGTTTGTTGGGTGTGTTCACAATGACAAAATCTGCAATTTAAAAAAATTTTTTTTTAAATATTTTGAAATGACGTTTACATTTAGGTTTAAACGTTTAAATGCAATTGGCCCTTGTGTCTGTGTATCTGTGTGTGTGTGTGTGTGTGTTGAGGCTGGCTTCACAGCCATTGATCACACACTGCTAACTAGCCTTAAACACTGTCCACGTCTGCGTAAACACTTTAAAAGCATCGTTTAAGCGACCGAACCATTCCTCATGCTTTCTGCTGTTAGTGGCAATAAATACTTAACTGCTAAGGGCCGATGCGAAGGGGTTAAGCCCATTTTGCGCCGCGTGATCGTTGCTAGCCCGCGGAAATGACTCGCCTGCATTCGTAACCCATGTGACAGTTAATTTACAGCGCGTTCTCATTTCTGCTTTTCAGTCTCATATTGATTTAGCGCTTCCCTAGAGGCACGGGCTTTATCAGCCAGCTGCATAAGCCTTCGCTTGTGACCAACGATCTAATTACACACAACATCCCATATCACCTTTATGAGCGAACCCTGAGTAGCAGCATTCCTTTAGGTGCTAGCCGCGTTTAGCCATAGCGTACGCTAGCGTATGGGGGAGCGGATCAATGTGTTTCTGTCCCAGGCAGGTCAGGTCAGGCTTCCTTAGGATGGACGTGTCCAGTTTCAGTGGCGGTGGTGTATATAATACACCAACCAGCCATAACATTAAGACCACCTGCCTAATACTGAGCACGTCGCTCTGACTGCGCTGCACTGTGCGTTCTGACCCCTTTCCATCAGAGTCGGCATAAACATTTAGAGCTCATTTTTGGGAAACGTACCAGACGGGCTGGCCTTCGTTTCCACACAGGGATCGATGAGCCTTGGGTGCCCATGACCCCGTTGCAGATTTACCACTTGTCCTTCCTTGGATCACTGTTGGTAGGTACTAACTATTGCACACTGAACACTATACAAAACCTGTCGTTCCGGAGACGCTCTGAGAACGTCACAATAAGGCCCTTGTCAAAGTGGCTCAGATCTTTACACTCCTGCTTCCAGCATATCACCTATAAGAACTGACTGTTCACTTGCTGCCTAATATATCACACCCCCCTGACAAAAAACACTGTAATGAAGTAACTATATAGTCAACGGTATTCACTTCACCTGTCAGTGGTGTTAATGTTATGGCTGATTGCTGTAGACTATTAGTGCCAACTGAATTCCACGATGCAGACAGGGAGGTTTTGCCCTGGTGGCAAAGATTTTGGCCGCCACAGAGAAATGTTACCATGCGAACGCTGTCATAATCTCCTTCACTCTTCCTCCTCCAAAGTCGTCCTCCTCTCCTTCCTCTCCACCTTCCCCATGGGCATTAAAGCCGAAAAAAGGCCCGGGCCCACATCAGCCCTCCACACCTCAACAGCCCGTTACCCGAAGGTCGACTGCTCGAAGTCTCAAACTGGTACAAGCACCACCGAGCTACCGAGCAAGGTACCGTCCCCAAGCACCGCTGCCCACGTCAGCCGCCCACTGCTCCTGCACGGACGGGTTAAATGCAGAGGTCACATTTCGTTGTGTGCTGTGGTGCGGTGTGTTCACAATGACAAGCAATCACTCACTTTCATGCTGCTACATTTAACACGATGCGCTGTATTTGTGAACGGCGCGGCGGCTAGTTTGCTCTACCCCCTGGTCTTTCCATCTGCTCTGGTTTCGACTCCACTTTAAACAAGGCCATTCCCAAAGCCACCGAAACGAAGACCATCCTCAAAAAAAAAAAAAACGGGGACAACTGGTCAGTCAAGGCTTCAGGGAGACTGCTCTGTCCCCGTACCCTCCATTTTTCTGGAATTCAAACGAGTACCAAGCTGGTGAAACACGTGGAAAAAAATCTTTTTTGCATGAATGGCGGTGTCTCTCCTCGCTATGAGTGGGTGGTCAGCATGTGTGCGGAGCAGAGGCTAAATAAAATGCTACTTGCAATTAATTTTGCTCATTTTTTGAAGCAAGATAATATGCGCATCCTCATAAGGTGAGCAAGGATCAATACTGAACACATGGCCAACGCATGGTGCAGAATAGAGGGGCGGCTGAGGGCTATAAATAACAGGTCACAGCGCTAAATCTGCCCAGCTAGAAGTAATGGAGGGTGGGAGCGGGGAAAGAAGTGCCAATAATCAAGGCGATTAAATGAGGGTGGTCAGCCGAAACATGGGCTTTAATCTGCGAGGACTCAGAAAGGTCGCCCCAGGAAATTAACAAAAACGCCGGAGATCTCTTGGTGGCAGATGGGAGCACCTTGATCTGTTATTGTATGTATAAAAAAAAAAAAAAGGGGGGGGGGGTGGAATCACGGATTAGCGCTGCCAAGCTAGCCGAAGCCCACAGGTTAGTGCACTCTGCAGGGGCCGGGACATTAAATCGGCTCTAATCCCCGACCCCATGCCTGGACACAGCAGCCTGAGCACGTACAGAGGTTTCCTCCATCCCTAGCCTGAGCAGCAGAGGAGTTAAGCCTGCCTGACATTAGGCCACATTAGATCGGACTCGGCCTGTGGTTGCTGCCGGGCTCCCGTCGTTGCCATCTGTGGTTGGACTTCCAGGAAAAGTCGGGCGGGCGATTACACACTTTAGACCGCCCTTCAGGGATTGCTGCTTATGGCGTGATTATGTATGCAGAGGGCCTTGGGAGCAGGACGAGCTGCAGTCGGAAGGGGCTAGCGCAGCACGCCAGAGAACTTAGCCGTGAACTCTGAGGTCACTGGGGCCGATCCCGGACGATAACGCTCCACTGTTGTCATTGTCTCCTTGACCGAGGCACTTAACCCTGTCTTGCTCCGGAGGAATTGTCTCTATAGTGACGAGCTAATGTAGGTGGTATTGGATGAAACCACAAGCTAAATAAATAATAATCCCTGTGGGAGGGAGCGTTCCTGGAAGATTCGTCATTCTGCTGGATACAGCTAGCTACTGTGCCACTGGCCACACAGAGAGCTGGAAATCTAATATTGGAGGTGAAAGAGCTTTGTGTTCTAGGTATAATTTTGTCCAGTGTCTTTACTGACCTTTAGCATGACTGCATTTAACCCATCACACGTGCACACGTGGAGCAGCGGGCAGCTACCAACAGCGCCCGGGGAGCAGTGTAGTGG
>JBBPDA010000081.1:8880486-8893139 GCA_037974385.1 Arnoldichthys spilopterus | reverse complement strand
GGGACGGTACCTTACTCAAGGGAACCTCAGTGGTGCCCAGGGACTCGAACCTGCAACCTTCAGGTCCCAAAGGGAGCATCCTAACCACTAGGCCTCCACTGCCTGAACAAGACATAAGCCAGACCCTAAGGAGATAATGGGCAATCCCTGCTTAAAAGCAGGCTAAAGCTACATTCACACTGCGAAGAGAAGAGATAAATGACGTATTGTCACTTCACACAAATAATTAGCTAAACTCACAAAAAAGCATCTCCGCATCCATTATATTCCACTAAGCCAGTGCTGCTTTAACTCGACCTTGTGTCATTCCGTTTCCATGACTGACCCCGTTGCACAAACACACAGACGCAGGGGGGGGGGGCGAGTGCACTCGCATGCAATCGATTAGCGACTGTCTTTTAAATGCCGAGGCTTTCCGTCAGTCTAATTGGCTTCAGGGATGTAATTAAACGGAGTCAAAATTAACAAACTTTAGCAGGCGTAGCTCCACAAATTAATACTTCTGATCCCTTCACATGCAGATATCCAGCCTAACGCGTGCGTATTATCATCCGAGCGTAATTTAATTAGTCAATTGACTTGTCACTCACTGGAGCCGATTAAACGTCCTTATGGTGCAGGTTTTACCATAAAACAGTGCTTAGCCCTTAACGGATCAAAGCTTTGACTGTAAATCTGCTCCAGCGACTGTTTTTCACCTTAAGGCACAACATTAATTTCCCCATACTTTTTTCTTACTCCTTCCACTGACACTGAGCTCCGGGACATATCACAAGCCGCGTGCCGGAACGTAGCATTTGTTTGCTGCTAGCATGCACATTACATTGCAGACTGAGAGATAACAGTGTGTGTGAAATTCCCAGCGACACGAAATTGGTCTTCTAAACTTCCTCTCAGCCTCTAGCAATTTCAACAAGGTCTTTGATAAGGCTACACATTTCTGTACATTTTCATGCACAGTTACCGCTGCTATTTGCCGAATTTCACATGCATTCAAGTCGTCTTTCCGAGCTGTTTATCCTAAGCAGGGTGGCAGGGGCGATGGAGCCTATCCCAGGGCAGGCAGAGGCACGCCCGGCACTTATTCGCCCTTAGAAAATCAACACAGTGGACTCCTGAGTGCCAGGGCTTCTGGTGTTGACCCTGTCATTGATAGATTGTGAGTTTGAGAACTGGCGGTACAATTGGCTTTGCGCTCTCTGGGTGGGTAAGCTCTCCCTCTCCCCCATCACTCAGCACAGTGTTAGCAAGAGTAGGGGTCTGTTAGCGGTCGTAACAGCATTGGTGGTTCCTGCCAGCACTATAAGCTGTCCAGTGGTGTCATGTTAGGGTCAGTTCAAAGAGACTGAAGCATATGCTCGCTTTCACCCTCCCAATGCTGGGGATGTTGATGTGATAGGGAGAGTTGTAGCTAGTGAGTAAATCCATCCATTCATCCATCCATTTTCCAACCGCTTCTTCCATTTCCGGGTCACGGGGAAGCTGGAGCCAATCCCAGCTGACTGCAGGCCTAAGGCGGGGTTCACCCAGGACAGGAGGCTCCACCCATCGCAGAGTGAGTAAATCTTTTTACTGTAAAAAATTAAGAAGAGAAACAAAACAGGTACTCTGACCTGAGGTGTTCAAATGATACCTTTGATTGAGTGATTGATTGGTTGGTTTGTTGATTGGTTGGTTGATTGGTTGGTTGGTTGATTGGTTGGTTTGTTGGTTAATTGGTTAGTTAACTGGTTGCTTGGTTGATTGATTGGTTGGTTGGTTAATTGGTTGGTTAACTGGTTGCTTGGTTGATTGGTTAGTTGGTTGGTTGGTTAATTGGTTGGTTGGTTAATTGGTTGGTTGGTTGATTGGTTGGTTGATTGGTTGGTTAATTGGTTAGTTAACTGGTTGCTTGGTTGATTGATTGGTTGGTTGGTTAATTGGTTGGTTAACTGGTTGTTTGGTTAATTGGTTGGTTAACTGGTTGCTTGGTTGATTGGTTGGTTGGTTGGTTGGTTAATTGGTTGGTTGGTTAATTGGTTGATTGGTTGATTGGTTGGTTGCTTGGTTGGTTGATTGATTTTAGGACTTTGGTGAAATTCTGAGTTGGAGAATGTTAGTTTGGAGCCCTGTACTAGAATGTGTGTCGTCATTGTAGTACGACCAACATTTCTGCTCGGTGGTGCAGTGGTCAGCGCTGTCACCTCACAGCGAGAAGGTCCTGGGTTCGATCCCCGGCTCAGCCATGGGTGCCCTTCTGTGCAGAGTGTGCGAGCTCTCCCCGTGCTCATGTGTGTTTCCTCCAGGTTCTCCGGTTTCCTCCCACAGTCCAAAGGCTGCAGTAGGTTGATTGGATGCTTTAAATTGCTAAATTGGTGTGAGTGTGTGTTTGAATGGTCGTCTGTCTGTGTGTTGCCCTGTGATGGGTGGAGCCTCCTGTCCTGGGTGAACCCCGCCTTAGGCCCGCAGTCACCTGGGATTGGCTCCAGCTTCCCTTCCGACCGAAAATGAAAGAAGTGGTTTAGAAAATGGACGGATGGATAAACATTCAATATTATTTTATAATGGAAAACAAATAAAGTGTATCCAAACTTTTGACTGCCAGTGTGCTAGTTTTAAAAAGCCTTTCTTTCCGAACATTTCAGGGCAACGTTCGCTTCCATGTGTTCTCCTTTCTCCTCGCCCATCCAATAGGCATCCTCCACTTACGAGTCTTCCCTTTGAATATCATTAGCATAATTAAGAGTCCTCATTATTTATTGAGTGCTGAGATCTGTCAGACATTTCCCGTGTAGCAGAGAACTAATTATTAGCCAGATACATTAAACTGATTTAATGTATTCTCTGGAAACTCCGCTAATCACTCATGAAATGTATGCTTCCGTCATTAATGTTCTCCAAGTTATTATTTTGTTCCTGGCATGATGTTAAATACTAATTATGCCTAATAAATCATTCACAACACCGGCTCTCCAAGGGGCAAGAGCATATCTGCTACAAAGTTCGAGTCTGTTTGAACGAGGAACAATCTTTTTTGATAAATAACATTAGCATTAGCGCTAGCATATTAAATGGGGGGGGAGGGGGGTTGGGGGTGGTAGGAGGCAATAAAATGTGAAATGGGAAGATAAATATTCGCGGGAGAGCGAAGGCGAGGGCTAATTAAACTGTTCTGCTATGAAGGAAAACGGAGCGAATCCTAGATCACTCCGTCTGCTAAGCATTTATTTTCATTTTGGATTGTGTCGTATAAATCAAGGCCTGATTCCCCACACAGCGATTAGACGCCGACGAGCTGTTGTACCTCAAACATAGATCATTATTAAATCCCTCCAAACTCCATAGGATCAGCTTGTTTGCCTGTCGACTGGAAGTGTTGTCGTTTGGGACGCCGTCTTCCCGTCGCTCGTTAATCCAGGATCGGCTCTTGGACTTGGGCGGTGGAGGCCTAGTGGTTAGAGACATGCCCATGGTCCCATTGAGGTGCCCTTGAGCAAGGTACCGCCCCACTACACTGCTCCCCGGGCGCTGTTGGTAGCTGCCCGCTGCTCCACAGGTGGATGGGTTGAATGCAGAGGTCACATTTCATTGTGCACTTTGTGTGATGGGGTGTACCAGAGTATCTGAGTACCCAGAGTTGGTCCTGGACAGAAGAAAATCTGGCATTTGACGAACCAGGTGTGTTTGAGCAGGGGAGTTAAATGACGCCGGACACCGGCGCTCAAGGACTTGAGTAGAACTCGTGCAGTAAAAAGAATTTCAACTCAATTTTAATCAAATAGTCCTCTGCTACAGAGCTTTTCATGCACAGACCTCGAGGCTTAGAGACAGTTTTATTCCAAGAGCCATAAACGCACTTAATCAGCCAATTAAGTGCCCCCAGTAGTACTGTTGGTATTTTACAATCCTATCGATCTCACTGGAACCTGGGCACTATAACCGTAACATTGCACAACCATCATTATAAGACCTATTTGCACTATATGGACAGTGTTTTTACGTCTGTCTACACTTTTACAGGGAGATATTTGAATTATTTTAATGTTTTCTTCATTACATGGAGATGTTTCATACTATATCCCATTCAACTTCAACCTGGCAGTGGAGACCTGAAGGTCGTAGGTTCAAGTCCCGGCCTGGGCACTACTGAGGTACCCTTGAGCAAGGTACCGTCCTGCTACACTGCTCCACGTCTTGGAAGTCGCTTTGGATAAAAGCGTGAGCCAACTGAATAAATGTAAATCAACTGTGTACAACGACAATAAAGATGAATTAAAAAAAGGGGGCAGTGGTGGTCTAGTGGTTAGGACATTGCCCCTGGAACCAGAAAGGTTGTGGTGATCGAGTGTGTTCACAATGACAAATAGTCACTTTCACTGTCACTTCAATTCCACAACAGTAATTGTCCCTTGAGGAAAATCAGAGTGAGAAAGAACCACTGAGGAACCAGTATTCAAGAGGAAAATCTCCTTGAGAACGAGAGGAAGAACCACTGAGAGAAACCAAGACACAAAAAGAAAAACTCTCAACTCTCCCAGCACTCAAGAGGAAAACCTCCTCAAATGCTTGAGGAAAAACCACCAACGACTGATATTCAAGAGGAAAACCTAGAAACAAGAGGAAGAACCATTGAAAGGAACCAAGACTCAACAGGAAAAACTCTCCAAGTGCATGAGGAAGAACCACTAATGACCAGTGCTCAAGAGGAAAACCTAGGAGCTTGAGGAAGTTCCTTGAATCCTCAAACCACTAAGGATGAGTACTTAAGGAAAATGTGAATGTAGTGGTCAAATTTGTCAGAAAAATGGGGGAGGAGATCATTTTTGTTGACAAGATGGTGTGGGGGGTCTAGATCATATTTGTTGATGAGTGGGAGGGTCCATTTCCCAAATTTCCAATGGATCGTGGTGATACCGAAAGTGGAAGTGGTGAGGAGTGGTGGGAATTTCACCAATCTTTTAAAAAACGAATCTCCTATGTCCCAAATGTAAATGGCACCAGGTTCGCTTCACACTACACTGCAAAAAAAGTGGAATGTGCCAGAAATTGATCTGAAGCGTTTTTTGATGTTTGAATTGGTGCAAAATGTTGCTTTTGTTCACAGAAACTAAAATGTTTATTTTTCTTCGTTTATTCAAAGCATTTATTTGAATTGAATGAACCCAATGCCATTGCTTCTCACCACACAAAGTACAGGGCAGTGGAGGCCCAGTGGCTGGGACGTTGGCCTTGACCTGAAGGTTGCAAGTTCAAGTCCCAGCGTGGACACTACTGAGGCAGCCTTGAGCAAGGGACTGTCCCACTACACTGCTCCACGTCTTGGAAGTCGCTTCGGATAAAAGTGTCCGCCAAATGAGTAAATGTACATTTTACAGCTTGAAATGACAATAACAGAATAGAATTATAATTGCTTAATTTTAAATAGTTGACTTTTCCACAAATTGGTCCAATAATTGATCATTTCTATTCATTTGCTTGTTGTATTAAACTCGAGAATAAAGTTTTTAGTTAAAATCAAAAAATCTGATATTGAAGATTTCAGGATCCGTATAAGAAAAGGTAAAGGTGGTATCATGCCATCATGCCATCTCTGCTAAATATGTGATATGGTCCTGTGCTGATCCTATGCTTCCTCCCATATTGTACCTCGACCACTTTGCTTCCTCGTATGGGCTGGAAGCCATCAATCAGCCCAGCGCAACTGTACTTCTAACAGGTGTATAGCCTCAGACCGGACAAGCCTATTTAAGCAGAACTCATGAGTCAAGACAAGGCTCTTTTACACAAGAATACTAATGTTTTGCCTAAAGCAACCACTGTGCCCTCCTTCACTGCAATAGGCTTTACTTTGCCAAGACCCAGATGTCCCACCACACAGCTGACAGCTGCGTTCGCTGACTAGCCCGACAGGATTAGCCGTGTTTGCTTTCCCATGCGACTTTACTGGAGGATCCACACTGAGAGTGAAGAGCGTCGCTGCTCTACTGAGGACAGCATGAACACACAAAACACTCTCCAATTCCAACCACCAACACTGGAGTGCGACAGCGTGGTGCAAGACAGAAACACGGTCCTGCCATGTGGAGATGTGCCAATTCCATTCCAGGCGATGCCACAGCCATGTGTGAGTTCCAGACAGCACAACTGACCTCTCAAAGTGGGTAGTTCACGTTCAAGAGGTTTGTTTGTCATGTACATAGTTATGCAAGTACAACATGTAGTGAAATGTACCCTGAACGTTCCTGAGACTGTGCATTTTTATATATATAAATAATAGTTCAAAAAGAAATTTAGAAGTAAAAATTATACAAAAGAATTGAATATGAATTCTAAAATAAAATGTAGGCAGGTAAAAAAAACGTATAATAAATAGGAAACTACACTAAACCATAAACCCATAAATACACTATAAAAAAATATATATATAAGACAATATATACAGACCAAGCAATGTATGCAGACCAAAATATATTCAGTCCGGATGAATTTTAGTCTACAGAGGAATGTACAGGATATAGAAAGTGCAGATAGGCTAAATGTGCAAATAGCTAAATGTGCAAATAACGTAGTGCAACTGTCAATATACAGACAGACGAGTTAGTTGAAGGCAGTGCAATGCCATGTTTGGGTAGGATGGCCCTCCCTCTCCCCCCAAACCACTAAGCATGCTAGCCAGTGCGAATGCCTGTTATCTGACAGAACTGGTGGGTAGTGGTATCTTCTACGCTGTCCAACGCCATTAGCTGCAGGTTGACATTTTACATTTACATTTACATTTATTCATGTGGCTGACGCTTTTATCCAAAGCGACTTCCAAGACGTGAAGCAGAGTAGTGGGACGGTACCTTGCTCAAGGGAACCTCAGTAGTGCCTGAGCCGGGACTTGAACCTGCGACCTTCAGGACAGCACAGTGCCCTAACCACTAGGCCACCACTGCCCAGGTTGAAAAGTGTGTTCGCCATCACATGTACAACAGTGGTGATATCTTGTGAATGGGTTCTATCTAGTAGTCTGAATAAGGTGTGTCTACACTGTGATGGAACTTCCTGATGAAAGCTCGTCACCGCTCGTCCTTGGGGGATTACAATGGACGCACCGGAGTAGTGGACTTCAATAATGGCTGTTAATTTGTTTGTTTAGCAAAAAAAAACATTTTATTCATTAAATTTGACCTGATGATAATTAGTTAGGCGGCACGGTGGTGCAGTGGTCACAGCAAGAAGGTCCTGGGTTCGATCCCCGGGTTTGGCCATGATGGCCTTTCTGTGTGGAGTGTGTGAGCTCTCCTCATGTTGGCGTGTGTTTCCTCCGGGTTCTCCGGTTTCCTCCCACAGTCCAAAGGCTGCAGTAGGTTGACTGGATGCTCTAAATCGCCCGTAGGTGTGAGTGTGTGTATGAATGGTCGTCCGTCTGTGTGTTGCCCTGCGATGGGTGGAGCCTCCTGTCCTGGGTGAACCCCGCCTTAGGCCCACGGTCAGCTGGGATTGGCGGTTTAGAAAATGGAGGGATGGATGGATGGATGGATGGATGGATACTTAGTTAAAAAAAAAATAATGTGAACGGCCCGACTCTACAAAAACTACATGAGTCATAAATCACCAACCTCACCTTGCACTTTCGGCGTAGACTGCACAACACTCAGACGTGTCTCGCGGTGGCTTAAATTTCCTCTTATAATGGACTAGAATGTCTTCAGTACATAATTCCTTGGCCGACAGGCTTTTAAGCCCAAATTTACGGCCCGATAAATGGACGTTTAAAATAAACCAGCAAGTCATTGGCCAGCGTGCCCTTTACTTTGCACCCCGTGTGATTTAGTATCTCCAGGAAGTCTCAGAAAAAGTCGCAGGAGAAGTGCAATGATGGCGGTGAACCTTTCTGTTCTTCATGCTCACGTTGTAAAAGCTGGAGAATATGTGCCAGGCTCGGCGAAACGCTTCGCTACGCGCAGAGGCAAAGTAAATAGTCGCTTCCCCAGAGGGTGTTCGTGTCAACGGCGGGTTTGGAGCCTATCACTTAGCATCAGAAATAAAGAAGTAGGAGGCAGTGACATTGAGAGGGTTTATGCCTTCAGGAGGAGCGTAGGTAGAAACATGATGAACTAAAGTTCTCACCGGGGAAGAGTCGCAATCCGAGCTCTTCGCAAGACACGGTGGGTTTTTTTCCTTTCACTCTGACATCAGGTTCAGAAAAAACCTTAACACATTGTGTTAGTGTGTGCAGTATTCCCTATAGAGCTCTCCATACAGCTGTGGCATTGCAGATGTTCAAAATTACACTCTCTTGGTGTTAGGGTGGGAGCGTTAGTGTTTAGGAGGCCAGAAATTGTGTGAACTCAGCATTTTTGAAAGAACGATATAAACAAAACAGCAATACATTTAGAAAACGAAGTTGACCTCTGGTTGACCTCACATTTTAACCACAATGTTAAGAAATGTTATTATGTTTTATGTTATTAGGTTTTACACAATTTCAAGCCAACCAGGAATCCCCAATTGAAATGTAGCATTTTTAGAGAGAAAAGCTGTTTTAATGGCCCTACGTTATATTATTGCTAGTAACTGTGTAACTACACATTAATATTACATGTAACAACAACGTAGTTACAGTTCGTTTAGGCAGGTGTGGGTGGAGACAGCTTCAGCTAAAACAGGAAATACCAGGACATTTAATTTTAGAAAGATTTCTTAATTTTTACAGTTTTTTTTAAACTTTGGAATAAAACTTGAAACAATTAATTTGATTTGAAATTAAATTATTTTAAAAAATCAAATAAAATTCCTGGATTCTTTTAAAACTTCTGAATTCTGAAAAATCCCCAAAACTTCAAATTGGAACAGAACCACCTGCAACTAGCATGCCAGGGAAGAAGCTCAATGAAAAGCTTTACTTATTACAGACACTTTGGAATAAAACAGAAAAAACATAGAACAATCAGTTATATTAATTATAAATTAATGATTGAATTTTGAAAGAATGAAAAATAAACTTAATAAACATCTCGTTTTGTCCTGAAAGTTGCCATCTTTTCTTTGATGCAGCTTTCCACACTATTGCTGTTCTCCCAAGGCAGTTCATAGGGAGCCATGTGGGACTGAAGAACATGCTGAGAACTGAAGAATATTTTTCAAACTGCCATTAATGCAATGTTATATAGAACTAGCAGATTCCCACACTGGCCCTAGCACTGAATGATGAGCGAAGAGGGAAGACCTTCCACCCAGACAGGGCAAAACCCACTGTGATTGCTTAGACCCCTAGCCAGAGATGGCTGTGGTACCACCAAGAACTGAACTTATGATAGCGTTGACGCTTAGACAGCCCAGGTTTTTTATACAGTCTATTTCTTACATTTCATTTGAAAATAAAATCAAACGTCAGCATAAATTTCTTTAGTAATGTTCATCAGCAAGTCCCCAGTAATATATAAATACAATTCAGCCAGGTGGACTCAGCAGAAAGTTAAGATATGAAAGGTTAAAGTTATATTTAAATATCTTCTACTGTAGAGATGTTTTGGGTCATTGCATTGGCCATTCAGCTTGTAAACACTCACCGGACTTCACCCGGGTCCTCAGTGACCAGCACATCTGTCTTGCAGCTGGCGATTGGGTTGATGGACAGCTCAACAGGAGGAACCACAAAGCTCTTGCTGACCGGCAGCCAAAGGCCTTGGCCCAGGCTGTAGGACGATCTGCACAAAGAGACACAACATCAGCTCATCAGGGTGAGAATTCTAACCACACAGCTGCTTATTAGCACAAGTCCACAATGGGCAAAGGAAGCTGGAACATCTTCTTTCATCTGTTGTGAAAATGTGGTGTGACACACATGCACATATATAAAGCTAATTCAGCCTAGCCTAGCAACAGCAGATATGAAAGAACACACATGTGGGTGGAACACAAGTGCGTTAGCCACAGTACAGGCCAGAAAAGCTTTCCCCATTCCTGCTCTTAGACGGCCAACCATTTTAACCCTTTAATGGCCAAAAAAAGCAATGAAAAATTATTTTATTTATATATTATTTCAATTATATTTTATTTATATGAAATATTATTTGTATTTTATTTTCATTTGGGGCAATAATAACAATAATGTTTCTCTTTTTATTCCATTATTTATTTCTATTTGTATGTAGTATTTTTTTAAATATAGGCCTTAACTGAGATTTCTCTTCATGGTAAAACTCTGAGTACATAAACAAATTAGTAAAACTTAAATAAATTCTTGGATTCTTTTAAAACCTCTCAGAAAATCCACAAAAATTCAAATTGGAAGAGAATTGGAAGGCACTCAACCAAATAATTGACCAGAACACCAAAGGGTAAAAATACCCCCAGTAGATTTTTGGTTTAGATAATTTAAGCAGAAACTCAATTTAACTTTTGTTTTAATTTTCCTTACTGTTTTTTTTTTTTTTTTTGGTAACACTTTATTTGAAGGTTGACTTAACAAACAGTAACCACAAGCAACAACAGCACTAGAAACATTGTTCTTTATGGAAGAATATAATATTGGGCCATCGAGATTGGCCTCATTCTCTCTAGGTGGGTAGGATGCCCCCCCCCCCCCCCTTGCCTTCACCCTCTCAGTATTGGTGGCATTGCGTGGTATTGAGATTCTTAGCTAGTAGGTGCAACTGGAGATGAATAAATTGGGTATTTAAAAAAAAAAATCCCTCATGAGGTTTTGCCACAGAGCGACATTATCTGGGCCAGCTGTGTTATGTAATCCCTTATGTAAGCGTTACTGAAGGTCTACGATCACAAACCACGCATGAATCATCATCAGAGGGTTCACCTGAGAGTCAACAACCCACAGCAAGGGAAAGATCAACAAGGCCGTTGGTTGTCTTGTCCATGCTCCATCATAACGTCCGCCTCAGAGGCGTCTGCACCTTCCGCGTCCTGCCACGCTACGGCAACCAAGCGGCCGACTGCTGTTCACTCCGTGTTTACTTCCTCTGAAGTTCTCCACTAACTGCTCAGTGACATTCCTGATAAAGCACTTAACGTTGTCTCCAGCGAACGGATCATTAGCTCACTGAAATTAATCTACTTACCAGCGAATAAGGAATATTAAGTGGATAACCTTCGCTTGGAGTTTCACAAATCAGTCGCTGCACATCTTTTTTCGGGAAGTCACCCTGAATTTCCTCTACCTAATGATGCACCGCCAATCGGGCATTTGGGCAACGTGGCAGAGCTAATCTGTAACGTGCAAAAAAAGAGGTAAAATATATGTTTCTGTCTTCACACTAAGAAAAAATTGTAAAGAGGAACCAGCGATGACCAGAACTCTTTCTTTACTGGGCCATTTATATACACTGATGGCCAAACGTGGTAGAACATCCAAAATTTCCTGCTTTGTATTGGTCATTTAAGCAGTTTGCTTACGCTGAATAGTCCTGAATGACACAAAGGTATATGATGATGATAAATACATCATAAATTAAAGGTTTAGGGCCAAAAACGTCAATATGATGTAGATTTTACAGACATCAGGCTTCTCCACAAGCATCAAGAACATGGTGAACTTTACAGCTGTTCTGCAGAAATGGCAGTAAAGGAAGGTTTGAAGGTCAACGCAGGCAATGCTTCCTCTTCTGCCATCTGGGAAAATCCTACGAGTTGTGCTGTCAACTTGTCAACAACTGTATTGTGTCTCTTGACCCTGGCTACAGTAATACTGGGCATCCACGAGGGGAGCTTTGGGAATAGTCAAGCCAACACACTGATACATAAAATACCTGTTTACTGTATCACTGTTGTGTTTATTCTAATATTAGTGTGCTCTTTATTGTTATTAAGTGTTTATTAGTCTTTTGCACAGTCATGATGCCTTATAAACACTACAGAAGTGTTACCAAATAGAATAATTGCAGTTTTGTTATTATATTCATTATAAAATCATTTTTAATGTGAAATAATGACACCACAGTTTAATTGGGGGGGGGGGGGCAAAATGCATTTTTGTGTTAATTGCTACCATGGAAACAGGCTGAAAAAAACCATCTGCTCTGTAAGAATATCCTTAACTTAAGTCGTAAACAAAATGACAGAGGACAGACGAAGATAATGACTGTGGACGTCTATGGCCAAGCCAACACCTTGCCCGTCATTTATTGGCATCAGTTCTCATAAAGCCCGACCACTAAGCAAACCGGGTCCCTGACCTATGATATAGACAAGTACACAGTGAATCACGGCGGATCAATACACACTTCCACTCATAAATAACACACCCATGGTCCAGCTCATCAGCTGACACTAGGAGGGCCATCGATTGGCTCCTTCTCCAAGCCATCAATCAACTGCAGACCGGCTGCATTAACTGACTGTGTCGCTGGGCAGCAGAGAGTGCTGACAGTTCAGGTAAGTAAGTAAGGTGAGAGAGGAGGGCTGACATAAATTTCTGCGAGTCTATTTTCGGTTTTCGCTCTGCAAAGGTGTACAGCATGCTGCCAGCCTCTCCATAGCCTATGCTGAAGATCAGTGGCTCTGAAACTGTGGGACGGAAGCCGCTCCAGTTTGAGTTTGTTTTGTGATGCCGTTTGATTGTCTTCAATATGACGTTACATTCATGTTCGTTTCTCTGTGTGTTTACCTGTGGGGGGCAGTAATCAGACAGTCCAGAGTGTAATTCTGTGTGTTTACCTGTGGGGGGCAGT
>JBBPDA010000081.1:8813297-8828034 GCA_037974385.1 Arnoldichthys spilopterus | reverse complement strand
ATAGATAGATAGATAGATAGATAGATAGATAGACAGACAGACAGACAGACAGACAGACAGACAGACAGACAGACAGAAAGATAAATAGATAGATAGATAGATAGATGGATGGATGGATGGATGGATGGATGGATGGATAGATGGATGTGGCAGTGACATCATGCACTATGATCAGTCAGGCAGGTGAGCACTGAATGGCTTCAGCTTATTGCAGCACAGTGAGAAACAACACGATGTGACTCTGACGGTGAGAGATGGGCTGAGGCTGCTCCCCGTCATTAGCACTGTGGTCACTCGCTGCAGAGCAGCAGCTCTAAGTTCATCTCTCTCTCTCTTTCTTGTGTGAATGTGGTTCTGGTCGCGCACCTGTTTGTGATTTTCTCACTCCCGAGAGAGAAAGACAGACGCACAACCTGCCCCTCCAGAGGCAGCGATCTTATTAACACCATGACTGCACTTTGGGGTGGTGGAGGAGGGTGGAGGTTGCCATGGTAATCTCCCTAGGGATGCCTCCTAATGTGTCCCCCAAATTCAATTTGCTCCGCCCAATTAGAAAACAAAGGTGGTCCCGAGTAGACGTTTCCCATTGAAACAAGAAGCTCAGATTTTCCATATGGAAAAACACCCTGAAAACTGGCAAGTCGATAGTGAGGTAGGTAGAAAGTGAGGCAGTGAGGTAGTGAGGTAGGTAGATAATGAGTTAGTGAGGTGGTAGGGCAGTGAGATAGTGAGGCAGTGAGATAGTGAGGTAGGTAGATAGTGAGGTAGTGAGGTAGGTAGATAGTGAGGTAGGTAGAAAGTAAGGTAGTGAGGTAGTGAGGTAGGTAGATAGTGAGGTAGTGAGGAATGTGGATAGTGAGGTAGGTAGATAGTGAGGTAGGTAGAAAGTAAGGTAGTGAGGTAGGTAGATAATGAGGTAATGAGATAGTAAAGTAGGTATATAGTGAGTTAGGTAGTTAGTGAGTTAGGTTGATAGTGAGATTATGAGGTGGTGAGGTAGTAAAGTAGGTAGATTGTGAGTTAGGTAGGTAGTGTGGTAGTGAGGTAGTAAAGTAGGTAAATAGTGAGTTAGGTAGGTTATGAGATAGTGAGGTAGTAAAGTAGGTAGATTGTGAGTTAGGTAGGTAGTGAGGTAGTGAGGTAGTAAAGTAGGTAGATAGTGAGTTAGGTAGGTAGTGAGATAGTGAGGTAGTAAAGTAGGTAGATAGTGAGTTAGGGAGGTAGTGAGGTAGTAAAGTAGGTAGATAGTGAGTTAGGTAGGTAGTGAGGTAGTAAATTAGGTAGATAGTGAGTTAGGTAGGTAGTGAGGTAGTGAGGTAGTAAAGTAGGTAGATAGTGAGTTAGGTAGGTAGTGAGGTAGTGAGGTAGTAAAGTAGGTAGATAGTGAGTTAGGTAGGTAGTGAGATTATGAGGTGGTGAGGCAGTGAGATAGTGTGGCAGTGAGGTAGTTAGTGAGATAATGAGGTGGTGAGGTAGGTAGGTAGTGTGGTAGGTAGATAGCGAGGTAGTAAGATAGTGAGGCAGTGAGTTAGTTAGGTAGTTAGTGAGATAGTGAGGTTTTGAGGTAGTGAGATTAATGAGGTGGTGAGGTAGGTAGATAGTGAGGTAGTAAGACTGGCAATTGTTTAAGCAAGTGTGATGGCCTGCAGTGTGAAGCTGTACCACAGAAGAAGAGGACCCAGGTGAAGGAGAGGACCAGTGTTTCTCAGCGTCACTGGCTCTGCTGTTGCCGGGGGTGCAGTAAATGTCCTTCTGGGGAGGGGGAGCCACGGCGATGACCTTCTCAGCTGCTCTCGCTCTCCACTGCTGTGTGTTACAGTCCGACACATTACAGCGCCTGTACCAGACAGTGATGCTGAGGGTGCAGGGTACACACACACACACACACACACACACACACACACACACACACACACACACATACAGTATGTATATATAAGCCAAAGTTCCTGCACTTAAATGCTGAACTCCTCAGAAGCACCGATTCACCAGTTGGATCAACAAGGGCCTCAAATCCTCACACTTCTCCTTCTAACACATTAACTTCAAGAACTGACTGTCCACTTGGTGCCTAATATACCCTACACCCCCCCCCCGACACGTGCCACTGTAAGGAAGTACCTATGTAAGAGTATATTAGGCACCAAGTGGACAGTCAGTTCTTGAAGTTGATGTGTTAGAAGGAGAAGTGTGAGGATTTGAGTGTGCGCGTGTGTACCCCGCACCCTCAAACACTTCTCACCACATTCTACACCTCCCATTTACTGCACCCCCGGCATTCACTTCACCCGTCAGTGGTGTTAATGTTATGGCTGATTGGTGTGCACGGCGTTGGGAGGCGTGAACTGGAAGCCTCAGTCATGCCGGGGGAAAGTCCCGACGCCCCGTTTATCCCTAAAAACATCACGGTTAATACCGCCACGGCCACCCGGCCGGTGCCCTGACAGGACGCGGGCGCGGCGTGTAATTAAATGTCACAACATGCCGGGGAGAGCGGCGCCTTCCAGCCCCAGTCACCGGGCCGGCCGCTGTGATTACAGCCGTGCGCCGGCCGTGCCTCCAGGTCCACTCCTCGTAATGACTTTCCCTCTCCCGCCCCTCCGTCGCGCCAAATCCAGGGGGCCGCGCTCGCCGGCACGTTCCCCGGGCCGCTCTCCGTGACATCCCAGAAGGAGGCGAATTAGCGCTAATGTCAGCTTTATGTCGAGGGCCCGTGTCGCCGCGCCTCTCCGAGAGGCCCTTCCGCTGTCTCGGTGGACTTTTTTGCGAGACGTGCCCTTAATGCCTTTCGCCCCCGACGGGAGGGATTCCGCAGAAATGGGGCTGTCTCTCATCCCCGGGCGCCGCGGCGGCGTCGCGCGTATGGAACAATAGGCGACGGGGGGATGTAGCTTAGCCTGACAATAAGGCACCTCCTGGGTTTCACTGTCAGCTCTGAGCTGCAGCTCTGGTCCCCTTTGTCCTCTGCCTCCGCTTTTCCCGCCGACTCGCTCGAACCGAAGGCTCCTCTCTTAATAGGCGGCGCTCGACGCGGAGCAGCGATGCACTAATTCGCCGCACGCTGCTTTCCCTCATAGTCTCTAGACACATTGTTGCAATCGCCGCCTTCCCTGCATGAGGCATTCATCACCAAGGTGCACGGCGACAGAAGCGTCGAGAGGGGGCAGTGTTGCCTCATGATTGAGCGCTGCGGAGCGGGAGCAGCCTCTGCGGAGGGAGAAACCTGGGGGGAGGGGGAGGTAAGGAGAGAGGTCTAGCACATGAATAGAACAGCAGGGGTTGCGAACGCACTGTTCTTTCTTCATACGCGATGCTCCGTAGCAGGCGCCGTTTCGGCATCAAACTGGCCGTCTCGTCTCAGAACCGGGCAGCAATCAGCGTCTAACGTCGGCGCCACTGTCTGAGACTATGGCGTACAGTAACTGGCACCTCAGCTAATTAGCAGCCGTCGCTTTAACCCACAAGAGCACTTTAGATGTTCCGGGAAGTTCCTCACACTGGTTTATCCTTGACTTCAGAGCTAATTTACTGTTAAAAGTGTGTTTTTTTTGTGACCGAAGGTCAGTTTCAATCAATTTACCAACACCATTGCTTTAATAACGTCACAACATAACATTTAACCCATTTTGACCACATGTGATGCATCACATCAGGCTTTTAACCCTAAAGTTGCTGCAGAAACGAGCTTTTCAGTTGATTCAGCTCAACAGATTGTTGTGAATATGCATGCAAATGCTCAATCGAGATCAAACTTGAACATATAAGACATAAAAACAACGGCAAATTCATTAAATTATATATAAAATGCATTAGTCAACACAATTGTTTTCTTTAAGGTCCAGGTTCTTATGGGTTAAGCTCCTTCAGCCTCCTGCCAGTTGGTACTGTAGGTGTTCTAAAGGCTGCCTGACACCTACAGTATATAGTGCATCGTCCAGACTGACGTATGCATTTACATCACGCCTTGTCATCACACTTTACCTGATGGAATAGCCAGTTGACAACTGAGGTTTGTTGGAATATGCTGGAGGCAACGGGAAAACTCCCTAAGCTGGAGGAAGAAAGCTTGGGAGGAACCATGACTCAGAAGAGGAAGCCATCCTCCTTTGGTCGACACCCAGTAGCAATAAAATAAAGTAAACAAACAACAAAAAAGGTCTATATCTGTGATTTCTCGAGGGTGGGCAGCAAATGAAGCACGTGGAAGTGGCCCATGGTATTTAAACTAGTCTGAATAGTCCAGGAATCTCCAGATCTGGTCCTGGAGGATTGGTGTCCAGCACAGTTTGGTAGTACACCCTCCCTAACTCGAAGATGTATTATGACTGCATTTTACAGCCTGTACCTACGTTAGGTATTTTGTAATGGGTATTTGTATAGTTTATACAGTATAGTATTTGTACAGTTATTTGTATTTTGTGTATACACCTACATACATTTTTTGTTATAAGATCATCACTGTCATTACTTATATTTAAAAAATGACATATATTATTCTGACGCATGAGGGAGTTTGCCATTGGATTTTAATGCTATACAGAATTTATTACTGCTTTTATTTCAGACTTTTTATTATTGTTTTTACTTTTTTTGTGAGGTGCTTTGAAAGTCCCTTTTAAATAAAATGTGTATTTTAATTTCATAATTAAATTTCAAAAATAAAATAAAAGTTACATAAAATAATAATAATAATAATAGTTGTTATTGTTATTATAATTCTTATTATTTATAATTTTTATTGTTGCCATTAGTGCACTTTGAGCGTGTACCTGTGTCTGTAAAGGGCCTCGTGCACCTGCACATTAATACTAAAACTTGACGTTTAAATATGGTTTAATAATCCGCCACTGACTTTAGACGCGTTTTTTGGTCAAAAGCTCAATTTCATTACACTGCCTTAAAATAGCAGCAGGCTGATAATGCATCGCCCTGCCTCGCCTCATTGAAAAACACTCCTCCTACGTGTAGAAAACATGCGCAACACCATATGTTCATTTGAAATTGTGCACACGGTGTGAAGATGAGAAATGCACCGGTTTAAAACTAGCAAAAACACTTTGCGTTGCACTTTCAAACTGTGTATCAGCAGTTGGGCTGCAGTGTGTTAGAAATGATACACTAGATGAATCCATCTTCTCATGCAGGGCTCAACTCGTGGAGAACGACACATCTCCAGCTTTTTTGGCGCTGGCACCAAGCACCAAGTACACAGCCAAGGAGAAAAGCTGGCCCTCATTTATAAAACCCGTCCGCAAACTTCCACGCAAGAACGACGACACCACTTATCTGTCCCGGTTACTGCGGCGCATGAATAAAACATGGAGCAATATGAACTTTATACTTAGTTTTTTTTTTCTCTCTCTCTCTCTTTTCTTTCCTTCTCCCACAGTCACCTTTCCTTCCTGAACCCGGCTAGAATAACTAACATGCAGAAGTCAGGCGAGCAGGCAGCGGGGAGGGAGGGGGAGGCTTTGAAGCTGCCTCTCCCGAGCCCATTATAAAACGCTTTGAAAGAAACATTTTGGGCTACAATGGTTTAGCCCCCTAGTGGTATCTCTCCCTGGGTTCGTACGATTCATTATTTATTTGTTGTATTACGTCTGAATAAATGAAGCTGCTTCCTTTACTGTCAGACTTACTTTGACTGTAAAGTGTTTGGAATTGATCCTGCATCACTGGCAGCAAGCTTTTATCTCCACTTTCTCAAGGAAAATAAAAGCACATTCACATAAGATTTTAACATTGTTGCACACACCAATCAGCCACAACATTAACACCACTGACAGGTGAAGTGAATAGCACTGACTATGTGGTAATATCATTACACTGACCCCTGTCAGGGGGGTGGGATATTTTAGGGTGAAAGTGAACAGCTCTTGAAGCAATAGTTAGTACATACCAAGGAAGGACGACTGGTAAACTGTCGACAGGGCCATGGGCACCCAGTGCTCTTTGATGCATCTGGGGAGTGAAGGCTAGCCCGTCTGATCTGATACCGCAACATTAATGCTGGTTCTGAGGGAAAGGTGTCAGAACCGTAGTTTTGGTGGCATGAGGGGGACCTGCATACTATTAGACAGATGGTCTTAATATTATGGCTGATCAGTTGAATTGCTTCAAGTGACATACGCTGTGAACACACTCAAAGTGCACCACAATGAAATGTGACATGTGCACAAGCGGGCAGCTATCAACAGCACCCAGGGAGCAGTATGGCAGGGCGGTATCTTGCTCAAGGGAACCTCAGTGGTGCCTGGGTTGGGACTTGAACCAACAACCTTCTGTTCACAAGGGCAAAGTCCTCACCACTAAGCCTCCATTGTCCTTTAAACAGTGAGGTGGGGGATGTGGATAGGTAGTGCGTTGTTAACACTAGAAAGTGGAGGTAATTGAAAGCTGTTTGCCAACTGCCATTAAACAATGAAAGATTAAGAAGAATGCAATACTATCAGGTGCCAGTAAAATGTGTGGACTATAATATATATAGTAATATTATATATATATATATATATATATATATATATAGTGTTGATGTGCACACAAATCTGACTTGTTAATGGTAAGACAAAATTAACATCTACACTTTTGTCTCAGGCAACCTAAAATGAAAAGCCAAACAAAATTGGCATACGTATCAGGTATAGTTAAGGAGGCTAAGTGACTGTAGCTCAAAATATTTTTTCATTTGACCGCAGTGCTATATGCCATATTAGGACTGGTTGATGTCTATCAGGTTAACATATGACAATGTCTACACTGAAATACTGTACTGGTATTGTTGCGGTAGTATGTAATGCATTGCCAGAAGGTGACGAGTACATGAAAAGGTGAAGTAATATGATGAACTTGTTATAGGAAGTAATTGGAATCACATGCCACACATGACAAGTCAGTGAGGAAGTGAGAAACATATTAGACGTATTGCTGACTGATAGTCTCAAACCTGAAGGCCACAGCAGTAGAAAAGCACGTGGAAATAGTATTTAAATGATTTCTCCAGTTGCGTAGCTTGGTACAGGTGGTGTTAATGTTATGGCAGATCGGTGGGGTTGGGTTTGGTGTAGTAAGTAGTAAGTAATACAAACAAAAAGTGGAGGTGATTCATTTAAAAGCTGTTTGCCATCTGCCATTACATAACAAAAAAATAGTAAAACAAAATTATCACTGCATTTTTGTCTCAGACAACCTAAAAAGCTAAACACAATAGCATAAGCATCAGGGATAGTGAATGAGGCTAAGTAATTTCACCTGAAAATATTTATTTCATTTGACAGCAGTTGTATATGCCATACTAGGACTGGTTGATGTCTACCAGGTTGGCATATAACAATGTCTACTAGTGTTACTAATGCATTGCCATAAGATCAAGCTAATGCACCTAAAAGCTGTTTGCCAATCGCCATTAAACAACAAAGAAAGAAACTACCAGGAGCCAGAAAAATTGATATTTCACTGTGAGATTAGATGTTGTTGCACAAACAGAAGACACTTACAATGCCAAAGAGTAGAACAGACATCATATAGTTATTTGTGTAGATTCAGGCTGTGTGTAGGGGTGGGCTTAACATTTTGTGACTGCTAGCCATTGGTGATGGATAGTGACACAGTCCGCCATCCCAGCTCTATGTACAGACATGTACGCACTGCTTATAAAAGTTACAGTCATTCAAGTCTAAATTTTTGCCTTGCAAAAACTGTGAAAAGCAAAAGATCGTACAACTTCGCATGAGCACTAATGTCTGCTAGTCAAAAGGCTTTCCTGGTTTTAAACACGGGGGCATCAACCATACTAACTAGAGAAAATGACAGTGTGATCAATACTGGGTCAAAAGAGGAGATTCTGCAGCTCCCCTGTGAGAGGAGCATTAGCCACGGTCAGTGAAAGCTCTCAAACACAGCGCCAGCAGCTAAGAGATGAGCCTAACACAAGATGGATGACAGTCAGGGGTTATTGAGAACTCCGTGTGGGGGGAAAAGCCATCCAGCCATTCTGCAGCCAAGCCACAGTCATAACAGCATGCCTTCAGAGAATAATTTGGAGAGGTGGATTTGAAGTGGGGGGCTGAGATTGAATTCTCTATCTCGGGCAAAATTGCACAACCACACTTGCTACCTTTTCTCGGGCTGTCTTTGACAATCTGGTTCAAATATCTGCGTTTTTAAGCTAATGGAGAAATTCAAATGAAAAGGCTTGAAGGCGCAGAATTCATATTTCAGCAAGATCGACCGGCAACTTCATCACAAACCTCTCCCTGGTAGCTCCATCTCGCTGGCGTACAGCCAGAGGCTGTAACCCATCTACCAGCACCGTTTTTGTTAGCCATCCCCAAGCCTTGCGTCAGTCGCAGGCCGCAGAGGATATTTTTGGGGTGGTGGGCCACTCTCGAGTTGGCAGTGACTGTACCAGCTCGTACTAGTCATAAACACTGCTGTGCTAGAGCTCCGACAGTGACAAGTGTGGTTCCATTTCTACCGATGGATGAGGCAGAAGGGGCTAAATTAGGCCACAGTGACCCTGTTCACATTACATCCGATGCAGACCGGGGCCGCGTCCCAATAACCGAATAAAACATCCTTGCACATCCATCTGGTAGTCGAGCAGATCCACATTTCTGTTGATGGATGTGGGGAACAGTGACCCTGCCCACAACTAGCATTAGCATGTATAACATCCAGTGCAGAATGGGGGTCCTAAAAGTTGAATAAACATCCTTTCGTATCCGTCTGATGGTCAAGTGGATCCACGTGCTAATCAATGCTACCTGTATATTTAGCAAGGCCATGGCCTACAGATCAGATGCAGTTTGAGTCTCTCCCTTGGCAAATGATTACTACACAGTATGATGCCTTTTTATGCAAGTGAGTGGCAGATGAGTGGCATTTTCCTTTGGCGGGAGCCATGGAAGAGTTATGATCGGTTGAGTAGCTCCTTCACTGTGGCCTAGACACATGTGCAACCACAGAGGTGTGAACAGTGCCAGTGTGTAGCTGCACACCTAGTGTTTCTAGATGCATGAAAGTGACGATTTGTCATCGTGAACACACCCCATTACACAAAGCGCATCACAACGAAATGTGACATCTGCATTTAACCCAGGTAGCTGGTAGCTATCAACAGAACCCATGGAGCAGTGTAGCAGGATGGTGCCTTAGACAAAGGTACCTCAGTGATACTTGGGCTGGCACTTGAACCTACAACTATAATCTGATCACATGGGCAAGGCACTGATCTGTGCCAGTGGTCAGCGTGTGTACCGTACTGCTAATTGGATATTTTAGGACATTGTTGTAAATATAACCACCAGAGACAAAAAGCAGAGTTTCAACATCGTTGCAGCATGGCACCAGTTCACTTTAGGTCAAGAGTGAAGAAATTATTTCTTTCTTTTTTTTTTTCGCAATTAAGACCCATGCTGCAAATATTGACCCCTCAGTACATCACAGAGCCAAACAACTTTGAAACTATTGGCTAATGGAGGCTTGCATCTGTTTCCTCTCAAGTTGCCTCATGCTTTGTTTTCCTTCTTCAGCCCCGAACCCAGTGCATTGTGTGTGAAGAGGTCACTATGGAAATCCAGGTCGTTTTTGCCTCTGCCGGCCTTGAGCAGTGCACTTTATTTTCACATGGCAACCCTTTGTGTCAGCTCTTTACAGTGTTTAAAGAGTGGTGGTGTATGCAGCTGTCTTGCTGTCCTTGCTATTTTTATTTTTTTCCCCCCTTTCTTTGGGTTGAAACTGCTGATGTTCGTGGCCATAGCTGAGGACTTTAGCTTAGCCACTAATTCTGCAAAAGTAATTATGTGCAATTCCACTTTCCAACGCGTCTGTCAGGCAGTGCTGAAATGTGCCATTTCTGTCGACACGAGCACATTTTTGGGCGTCTTCTTCGAGTGACGGGTTTGCAGGACAGTTTCATCATTTGTGGTGAGTACATGACCAGGTGAAGTGATATGATGTACTTGTTATAGGAAGTAATTGGAATCACACGCCACACATGACAAGTCAGTGAGGAAGTGAGAAACATATTAGACGTTTTGCTGACTGAGTCTCAAACCTGAAGGCCACAGCTGTAGAAAAGCATGTGGAAATAGTATATAAATGATTTCTCCAGTTGCGTAGCTTAGTACAGGTGGTGTTAATGCTATGGCAGATTGGTGGGGTTGGGTATGGTATGGAAAGTAATGCATTGATACAAACAGAAAGCGGAGGTGATTCACTTAAAAGCTGTTTGCCAACTGCCATTACATAACAAAAAAATGGTAAAAACAAAATTACCACTGCATTTTTGTCTCAGACAACCTAAAATTGAAAGCTAAACACAATAGCATCAGGGATAGCTAAGGAGGCTAAGTGATTGTACCTCGAAATATTTATTTCATTTGACAGCAGTTGTATATGCCATACTAGGACAGATTGATGTCTACCAGGTTGGCATATGACAATGTGTACAGTGTAATACAGTACTGGTGTTACTAATGCATTGCCAGAAGATCAAGCTAATGCACTTGCTGCTGTTTGCCAATCGCCATTAAACAACAAAAGAAGAAACACTGATGCATCACTGTGAGGTTAGATGCTGTTGCACAAACAGAAGAGACACATAATGCCAAAGGCTACTCCAGCCATTAAAAAAAGTTATGTGGGAGTGTTAAGGGGGTGGACTTAGCGTTATGATGGTTACCAGACATTGGCAATGGATAATGGCATTGTATTTATATAATTTCTCCAAAAAATAAGCTGTGGAAAATTTTGTGCAGAAGTGCAACTTTCAGTCGATACCAAGCTTGAGTTTGCGAGTAAAGAAAATATATATTTTATGAAAATTTCCATTTGTAGTTCAAACGAACAGCCTGGCATGTTGTCACGAGTTTTAGCCCAATAGCGAACCTCCTCTGTAGGGGCACAACAGCATTTCATAGTTGTCCCCTGCATCTCCATCCAAACACTTGACGACTCGCACAGCATGAGCTTTGACTGCCTCTGAAACCACCAGCCATGGTAAAAGCAGAGCAAGTGCCAGCAAACCTGCTACTATCGATTGCGGTTCATCAGCCCCCAAAGTCCATTGATCTCTCAAGTTGCTTCGCATTGATCATTGTCACAATAGAGGGCTGTGTCAGGGGTCTGAGCCTGACTCCACTTTATTACCAACATCTATACTTAGGGATGTTCTTTGATTAAGACCTACTGCTGTGAACTATTGTACAATTATGCCAAATTCCCTGCAACCAACGTGCAAACAACCACCTGGGGTGCAGCAAGGCTTGGAAATGGGTCCCATTGGGTTTTGCATAACAGCTTTCAGGTGTACTAGCAAAGTCTTTGTTCAGGAATCTGTTATGACTGTTAATTGAAAGTCTGTTCATTGACAGTTGGAAATACATGAAATACCTTTTTAGGACATTTTCTTTTAATTGTGTCATCATTGTCACTATACAAATAAGGCTACAGTAGATTTGCCAGTAATTACCAGTTAAAAATGTTACGTATTTCTAGGTTTTTCAGTCTTTTTTTTAATTAGTTTTCTTTGCCTTACACATGCGACATCTTTTCCTATCCCCCTGCATTAGCTGTTTGCTAATGCTATGCACAAGTGGCAGTGACTCGGCATAGAGGTGCTATTAAAACCCCCAAACCAGCCACAGTGCCAGCCAAAATTACATCGGCTTTGTCATCTACATTACAATGAACCATAAATCTGAGCCCTGACTCTTCTTTATTACTATTCTAACCTGTCTGGTCATAAAATATACAGCATGTGATTTATGAGGCAAAGAGGAATGCCAGGAGCAGGATTTGGAAGGCATGTTTTATGAATGCCGCACTGTGGCGTATTTGATGAACTGGTGGGGTCAGTAGATGAACTCTGGCTGGAGCCATATTCATATTGTAGATTTTTAATGCACTATTTTCTCCATTGTTCAGCCACAGTGTATCTCCCTTTCAGACGACCATCACTATTTGTCAGGGAGAAAAAAGCAAAGCTGGATCATATTGGAGCCATATTTCAGAGCACATTTCCCCCTTAATGTACCACTGCAACACACGAAAAAATGAGACCTTGGCAAGAGAAAGCGTCTTAAATTTAGGCCCATTTGTTAAATCATCATCGCTGGAACAAAACCTCCTACCTCCAGCTGTGTAGAAGAAGGAAAAGCTTTTCCAGCGTTTCATATAAGTTAATAGAACAAGATGTTCTCCTCTCGTCGTCTAGCTACCCCTGAGCTACCAGGGATCCTGTCACATCCTGCCGTCTGGACCAGCCGGATCCATCCTGATACCCTACATCTGGTGGAACTCATTCCTACTGACGAGAGCCCCATATGAACAGCCCCAATGTTCACTTCAGTCATTGCAGGGCTGTCCCATGGCATAGGCGAAAATAGGGTGAAAATTTGGGCTCGGACTCAAATTCTGTAAAGCTGCTTTTTGGGAGCGTCAGTTCTAAAAAAGTGCTATAGGAATTATATTGACTTCACATGTTCTTCAAAGTTTTTTGGACTATTTCTTGTCCGCTTGTTGTGAAATTTTGATGCAGCCGGTCATTCCATCCATCCAGTTTCTAAACTGCTCCCTCCATTTCCGGGGAAGCTGGAGCCAATCCCAGCTGACTGCGGGCCTAAGGCGGGGTTCACCCAGGACAGGAGGCTCCACCCATCACAGGGCAACACACAGACAGACAACCATTCACACACACTCACACCTACGGGCAATTTAGAGCATCCAGTCAACCTACTGCAGCCTTTGGACTATGGGAGGAAACCGGAGAGCCCGGAGGAAACACACACCACACAGAAAGGCCCCCGTGACCGACCCGGGGATCAAACCCAGGACCTTCTCACTGTGAGGGAACAGGGCTAACCACCACACCTCCGCGCCACCCCAGGTCATTTTAAAGTACCTCATTTTTTATTATTTTTTTAAAACGTTGAAAAACTAGAAGATTTTGTTTATTTTTGCACAAGTGCAGTGATCTCTGGGTGTTTTGCTTGGACTGCTTGTCATTCCCAATCGTACCGTTGACCCATGCGTGTTGGACTATGTTTGTTTGACCTTCTCATTAAAAATCAACTTGCATTTGTACTGAAGTCTCCTACACTTCACAGATCGTTTGTTCTTTTGCTTGTGTCATGAAAAAACCGTTGTTGTACAAATCTGTCTGTACAGATGTCTAGAAATTGGCTGGAAAAAATGTTTAATATTCCTACACACTATTAAGGAGAAACATCAGTTTTTCCGCCCACACTTAAGATACTTTCACTTGCCAAGATATGATTTCTCTTCACTGCTGTGGATAACGGAGCTCGGATCAGCATGCCAATCCCAAAACGATGCCCCGGAATCGGTCTTGCTCGTCGCTCTATAATGAAAAAGACCTCAGCTGAGCAAGCCCAAAACTGCCCTCAGATGTTCATTTGATCCCTGGTGTTATCCTATGTTCGAAGTCAGTGTACCAGTAGGTAACAGTCAAAGCGCCGGGTCAGCGCAGCTGAGGGAAAAGTAATTGTGTTTCTGTTTTTGGCTGCGGCGATCGTTCCTGATCTCTTTCTGCATGGCTTCCATCCCCCCGCCAGCCTCCGCTCCCCGCGTCCAGCCGCTGGCTTCGGCTCGCTCACGGACCGCATGTGTGGAGCTTGGCCTCGGCGCGAGGGCACCTCCGACGAAAAGGCGTCGGAGCAGAAAATCCTGCTGACGTCGGGCCTCCTGTCGTGGGTGCCAGTCTCGCTGTCTCTGGGGCACGCGCATATACTGTACCAAGGTCACCTCGGATTTTGCAGGTTTGTATCTGGAACCTTCCTTCTGTCCACAAAAACGCTGGTGGAAGGAAAGAGCAGGGATAAACATTTTACATTTGAATTCATCATTTGATTGATGAACCATGTTAATTATATGTAATTGCATAGTTACACAGTTAATCGCATAGTTGCTACATAGTGACAGTTGGAGCGGGTTTACGTTCGGCAGCCTGCACTTCTTAATAATTACAATTTTGCAAAAATGTGGTGCAACTGTCTAAATGTTGGCCCTGCTCATCAGGAGATCAGGAGTCCAATCCCCAGGTAGTAGGGTGTCAGAACTGGGTCTCCTGCAAATTACGCTTTTCCCGAACTGTGGCATTACGTTTTAGTGCTTTACGTGACTTGGAGGAAGCACATACTCGCCTTAGCCTCCCAGTGTTGGTGGTAATATCTGATTGGGGAGGTCTTAGCTAATGGGTGGAACTGGAAATATCATAACTGGGCAGAATTTAACAAAATATGGCAAATGTTAAAAAAAAAAAGATTTGTTGTGCCCATGTTTTTAAAAAAATTCAAGTCATAATATAGTATCTTCTCATCTACTTGAAAGCAAATGACTTACACAATCTTTAGGCGTCTTCCAATAAGTGGCGGAGGAATTGTGAAGAGAATTATGAGACGAGATGTTAAGAGGTATTGACTATCCAGGGAAACAGGTGACCAGTCCTAATGACCAGTCCAGTTCTAACTCTTTACACTTTCACTGACCTGGAGGCATCAAACTACCAAGAACTGGCAGTTCCAATTATCCAGTTTCATCTATTCATGCTTTTACTGACCTGAAGGCATCAAACTACCAAGCACTGGCAGTTCCATCTCTCCAGTTCCATCTCCTCATACTTTCACTGACCTGTAGGCATTAAACTACCAAGCACTGGCAGTTCCATCTCTCCAGTTCCATCTCCTCATACTTTCACTGACCTGTAGGCATTAAACTA
>JBBPDA010000081.1:8591043-8604070 GCA_037974385.1 Arnoldichthys spilopterus | reverse complement strand
GAGAGAAAAGAGAGAGAGAGAGAGAGAGAGAGAGAGAGAGAGAAGAGAGAGAGAGAGAGAGGCTCCTGTTAAAAGCATTGCACAACAGTCAGAAGTGCAGCGCCGCTCTGGTACTACTTATCTCCAGACACCCACACTGACGCACAGGCTCCGTCTGCCCACCGCCCCCAACCGTCGTCCCCCAAACCGACCTCGCCTCTGTTAATATGCATGAAATGAGTGATGTCACTGGTGCATCGGCGGGGTACATCGATTTCCATGCTTCCACTACACCATTTTATCTCAAGTGTCACAATACACTGTATACACAGATCAGCCAGAACATTAGCACCACTGACGGGTGAAGTGAGCACTGACCCTCTCGCTATTTCAGTGCAGTGGCTCCTGTCAGGGGGGTGGGGTGGGGGTAGTGTAGACTACTGTAACGCCCTATTCACCGAACTACCAAAACCCACAGTTGACCGATTACAGCCGGTGCAGCTCGTAACTAACGCACATAACCCGTTTAAGCGTCACTACACTGGCTGCCTGTTTCATTCAGAACTGATTGAACAAGATTTAATTGGATTTTTAAAGCCGGATCAGCACCTTCGTACACCACAGAGTGGCCGACTCGATATACTCCAATCCAGCCTTAAGATCAGCACATGCCACTGTACTCGAAGTTCCTAAAACAAAGCATAACATCTGGTGAAGCCGCTTTCTGCTTATATGCACCTAGTTTGGAAAACATGAACTATTAATGTATATAGGTGTAAAAATATATATATATATTTTTTTTATTTAGCCAAGCTTTCTGTTAAATAATTATATTAATAATTATCATTTATTATCTGCATTATTTTATAATTTACACATTTGCTTTTTTTAAAATATTTTCTAAAAACTTTTTTTAATCACGTTTAATATTTTTAAAAATTTATTCTTCCTGTATTTCAAAAAATTATTTATTTATTAACTGTTATATATTAAATGTTTTTTTTTGTTCCTTGTTTTAATATCTAATTTATTTAAATATATTTAAAATGTACAAATATTGTTTCTTTTAAAATTATACAACACGCAGACACTACCTTCACTTGTTTTACTGACAGCCACGTTTATTCCTTTTTTGTGTGTATGGATCATGGGCACCCGAGGCTCACTGATGCACGTGGGAAGCGAAGGCTAAGCCTGCCTGGTCCCACAGAAGAGCTACTGTGGTGTAGAAAGTGACGCTGACTCTGATTGAAAGGGGTCAGAACACACAGTGCCGCACAGTCAGAGCTGCTCCAGCAGCAGGAGGGACTCACTCGGTGTCGGGCAGGTGGTGTTAATGTGATGGGGTTGTGCATTAGGAGGATCAGAGTAACAGTTTTCCAGTTATGGCGGTGGTGGCGATGACCAGAGGCGAAAACAAAGTACCCGCGGTGCTGTGCTACATCGCTGCCTCGGATCAGTCACACTGTTAGCGGCCTTGTTAGCGGCTTTTGCTCACTTGCTAAACTTTAGCGGCTCGCTGCCATAAATCCCGCGCCCACCCCACTCCCACGCACAGGCTCTTTGAACTGCGGACCCTGATTTGTCTCTCCCCCTCCCCCTCGCAGCTAGCTTCGAGCTAATAGGCTTCCTGCAGCTTCCATCGGCTATGGCTAGCGTGAGATGATGCGAGATGAAAGGCCTAGACGGCCACGCGCTCGGTCTTCCCCTGGCTTCAGCGTTCGACACACACCCAGAGGAGCGCGGCCGCGGACTCGGCTGCAGGACGACCACGGCGAAGACGTAAATGACACAGTTCCAGCTGTGCCCCACTCCCCACATGTGTAAATGTCAAGAGATGTTATCTAGACAAGCACCGTGGACCAGCAGGTCCACCACGGAGCCTGGATCTCAGCGGGGCCCCAGTGGGGGGAGGTGAGGGAGTGTGCGTGTCCGTTGCTGTGTGCGGTATGAATCGCTTCACGCTGAACGGACTAACTCCCCCCGAGGTCCTAAATTAACCCCTAAATGGAAGGGAGTGTGCTTTAACAGTCGAACCCGTTGCTGTGCGGGGTTTTTTCGGCTCCAGCGTTCCACGCTAACACTCTAGAACTGTTCTGGGTGACCGCAGAGCCCCACAGCCGCTGGTTCAGAGCAGCATTGAGAATATAGACAGTGAGGGTCGAACCCAAAACGTAACGTTTTTATGACATTAGTGTTGTTTTATTGCAGTTCTACAGCACAGATTGATCAGAGATCCTCCTAGAACCACTGAAGAACCCAATAACGTGTTGGCGCCCTGCGGAACACCGGGGGGCGCTGTTGTGAAAGTGCTTTGTATGTTGGTTTCGACTCTGTTGTGGATTTTGCGTTGACGCGAGTCCAGTATGTGATAGCTGTGCAGAAGGATAGATTTGTTGTACAGCGCTGCAGGACAAACAGCCAGTGTGTGTTTCTCAGCTTTGTGTGGCACTTTAAAACAACCGTTTAAATTTAAATTTTTGAATTTTTGAATTTCTTTTTCACAGCTGAATGTCAAGAATCATTCATGGGTAAAACATTGTTGTTAAAAAAAAGTGAGAATAATCACAATGTACAGACGATCAAGGGTTTCTACGATGGTTTAAGTGTATATTCACCATAAAAATAGGGAACCGTCCAAAACTATATACATATATACGCACTACTGAGGTTCCCTTGAGCAAGGTACCGTCCCACTACACTGTTCCCCGGGCGCTGTTGATCGCTGCCTGCTGCTCCATGTGTGCACGTGTGATGGGTTAAATGCAGAGGTTGCATTTTGTTGAGGACGTGGACGTAGAAGGTCGGGGTTTCTAATAAAGTGGCCAGTGAGTGGATGTAGAAGGTCAGAGTTTCTAGGGCGCTGCCTTTGGGACCTGAAGGTCGCAGGTTCGAGTCCCTTGAGTAAGGTACCGTCCCGCTACACTGCGCTGTTGGTAGCTGCCCGCTGCTCCACGTGTGCACGTGTGATGGGCTAAAAGGTCACAGAGGTTTTGTTGTGGTGCTTGAGTGTGTTCACAATGACAAATAGTCACTTTCACTATTTCACTTTCAAACGAAAAAACCTTGTATCTCCATTTTTGTCATTTTTTTAACTTTTCTTTTTACAACTACTGCTCATCTCCATTTTGGGTTAAAATTTCATGATGGATGGAGTGAAATAAATGGTTTGACGCACATTTTACACGAACCTCGAGACGGTTTCGTGCTCGTCTTGCACAGTTGCCATTTTGGAGACACAAGGTTTTGGTCTGACTGCAACAATGAAGTCTTAGAACCACTCAGAGCCGTGTTTGACGCAGAGAATCTGTGAGGGTGAACGGATCTAGAGACCCCCCCCCCCGAAAGCTTCCACAGCAAGGGGGTCCCCGGGGAAGTCATTCAAGGAACAGCAGGGTGCACAAGTAATCACTGTGCGCCCCCCCCTCCCCCCTTTTCAACCAAACTAAAAAAAAAAAAAAACCCTGAAACCCCTCTAGACGATCAGGACCCCCCCCTAGTTCACACTGGGTAATTCCCAGTCTACCGTTACTTAAGGGCTTCTTCCTCGAACCCGTGCAAGGTTTAGCCCAGGAGTTGATGTAGATTTTTTTTCCACCCAACACACTTTACAGAGCACAAAGGGCCAAAGAAACCCTGCATTACTCTCTATGGCGTCGCTCCAGCCCTTTGTGGCACCTTTGTCTTGAACAGTGTAGAAATGGGGGGGGTGTGGCCAAGGCCTTAGCACTAAATGGAGGTTCGCGGGAGGCCCAAATTGGACGCGATTTGAAAGGCAGGATGTGAGGCATGCTAATTTTTGCTCCCGTGCTGTTGGTAATCCATCTAATTACCTGCGGAATGAATCTGACGTCGCACGCCTCCCGCTCCCTCCGACTGAGTCACATTCCTCATAATTGCACGAACGAAAAAAGAGAAGAGGAGGAGGAGAGGGGGAGGGGGGGGGGGTGTAATGCTCCGGTCTCTCCTGTCAGAAACGCAAGGTGCCTCGGCTCCGTGGCGAGGCAGCTGCGCTCTAATCAGAAGACTCAAATTGAACCGCGGGGGCACAGTTTATCACGGCAAAGGTGGGCTGGAAATTGCCCCGTTTATCGGCCCCCTCCCAGACGGAGGACTCCACCGACTCCATGTCTGAACGAGGCGCCGCTGCTCTGCCGGGGAAGAACGCCGCTCCGGCCTCGGCGGAACAAGCCGGAGTCTCGTGACCCGACGTTCTCGGGCGGTGGCGGCCTGTCGCGTTATCGCCAGGTACAGTAAGCCCCCTCCGCGTCCCTAGAGGGCGCTGTTCTGTGTTCATTACCGAGCTGGCCATCGTCGCGGTCTTAAAGGGAAACTGTCTGTGCTGTGAACCTGCCTATTTGCACCAAAACAGCAGCCCCTGCAGTGAGATTGCCTGGTTTAAAGACAAGGAGAACCACCTTCTGATGATGTAATGTGAAGCTGGACGTGAGCATCGAAAGACTGAGTGTATGTGGTGAATGCTTGGGGGCGGGGCTTTCACTAACCGGGCCAATTATTCCATTTGTTGCGGGTGTTAGCATAGCAAAGGACGTTTTAGCCTTTGGTGCATCAGGATTGGTTGAACACCACAGGCATTTCCAACGGTTGTTCAATGTATTGGAGTAAAGCATGCTGGGTAATGTAGTGTGATAATATAGATGGACAAAAACTCAAATCCTGCCAAAGCCACCAATGCTGCGCTACAGAATGACATAACAGAGTAAATAACAGTAGCTTTAGGCTAGAACGTCTTTTCGAAACCCCACAATACTTGTTAAATGTTTTTCCGAATAATTTGGGACAATTTCTATTGGTCTGTTCATCATAAAATGTTCACATGGTGTATGATGAAACACTCTGGGCTCTATTATGACCATCTAATGCAATGTGTATATGTAACTAATGCTAACTAACCGCTATGGGCGTGTCAAACTATTTTGCTATTTTGACAGCAGAAAGAAAACAGACTTCGCTCCAAGGAGAAAAGGTTTGTCTTAACTCTCTTAATTATTCAGAGGTGTGCTTTGGCCTTAACATGCAATAAACCAATCAGAATGGCCTACCACCTCACCGGGCAGGGGCGGAGCTACGGTGGATTGCTATTATAATGGCATGTTTACCTCGTAAAACAATGGTTTTCAGTTAAGGAATTAGACCTGCACATGCACAAAGTGAAAATGCATAAGCACATCATTTAGGGGAGCAGCACTGTTCCGCCTAAGCCTGGAGAACAGGCCAAAACACAACGCAAAAGCTCCTGGCACACAGCACAGAGGAAGGGAAAGAGCAAAAATCTGGAAGCAGCACAGAACTTTGAGAGCACCAGTCCAAAAAAAAGGGGGTGTGGTCAAGCTTTTAAGGTGAAATTAGGGTTTGCAGGAGGACAATTGTTCATGATTCATCTTGATTCATGCCATCAATATGCGTCTTGTGATTTCAGTCAGCTGTAGCGAAGTTTCTGGGCTTTGCCCTTCGTAGGAAACTCTTTGCATTATTTTTGACCTTTACAGCACTAACACTGTTCTTTCGCCTCCTACTAGTGTCTCGGTTCCCCTTGCGTTACGCTGATGTGATCAGGGCTTCACCCATGCATCATAACGTCGGCCTAAAAATAAATAAAAGCAAAGCGTCGGCTCAGCACTTTTCCCCGCGCCTCGTCAGCCCTGACCTATTGCTGTGAAGTTTCCAGAGACAGCCAGTGTTTGTTGTTTAGCTCCTGCCTCCCAACATCCCGCCCCCCCCCCACCCCCGCCCCCACACACACCTGCCTCCCTCTCTGCCTAGCACACTGCTGAGGCTGGCGGAGGATGTGGAGCAGCTGCAGGCGTCTCTGGAGATGGGACCCCTGGCACCTTAAGGAGTGGAGTTTCCGTCCCGCTGCTGCCGCGCTTTATTATCGTCCCCGGGCTGCTCGGCTCCTCCACTCGAAAACGCCCGCCGCCTGAATTTACTGACCTCATTTCCCTCCCGGCGTTCTGTTTATCCTCCATTTCACATCTCTCCCCGGCTCCGAGGGACGAGAGCCTCTCTGTGTGGCTTCCTGCCGTCGGAAACTCCGAAGCAATGGTCCAGACGCAAATTGACCCGGTCGCTAGCAGAGGCGCATTAGGCGTCTGAAATTTGCTTCTTCAGCCTCTGCTGCTGGAGCAATGCAGCAAATGCAATTAGCAACCTCCAGCTAATTAGCTTTATGCTAAGTGCACACACAAACGGTTTTGCACCACAACAAAATGTGACCTCTGCATTTAACCCATCACACGTGCACACGTGGAGCAGCGGGCAGCGACCAACAGCGCCCGGGGAGCAGTGTAGCGGGACGGTACCTTACTCGAGGGAACCTCAGTGGTGCCCAGGGACTCAAACCGGCGACCTTCTGGTCCCGAAGGCAGCGTCCTCACCACTAGGCCTCCAATGTCAATGTGTCTCAGATGCCTACACTCCTGCTTCCAGCACATCAGCTCCAAGAACTGACTGTTCACCTGTGCTCAACATATCCCACACCCCCCTGACTGGTGAAATAACAAGAGTGTCGATGTCACGCTCATTCACCCTTCAGTGGTGATGGCGTCTGCCCACAGCCACCATGCGTTTAAAGGGTGAATCCTGTTGTTCTGCACGATCGCGGCTCAACCTGGCGCTGGGTTTCGATGGGTCCAGGCAGATCTGCGGGGAAGCAGGAAGCAGACGGAGTAACAAGCTCGCCGCGCACTCGCAGTCGCCGCTAAAGGGGAAGTGTGACGAAAGGATCTACACCTTTGGGTGAAATGTGCCACACTGGCAACGCGCTGGCGGCCTCATGAATACACATGGACTCGCGCTGGTGTTTTAATTCGATCCGGTTGCCTCGCGCCCCCAGACTTGCACATGTTCCTGTGCTCTGCTCTCAGGGCGGACAAGCAGGAAAACGGGTCTGAAGCTCGCCGTCGCTCCGCAGCGCTGGCCGTTAGAAGAGAAAACGCCTCGTCTGAGGGAGCGGCGGCTCCCGATAGCACGCGGCCATGTTCAGCACGGGTCATTCATCTTGGCGGGGAGAAGGCGGCGACGTTCCCGGCGTAATCCCGGACCCCTGCGCGCTGGGTGATGAAAATCAAAGCGCTTGTTACTGGTCTCTTCGGTTTGGCCTGTGCGCAATTGCATGAACTCCAGCCGCAGCCTGTAAAGCGGTTGCCAGCCCTGGTGCTGGTGTTGCCATGCCTTGAATACTGAGGCTTTTCTGGCTCTAAACACACTTGTTCCAAATTATCGGCCTTCCCTTTAAGGCATAAAAGGCAACGCTCGAAGTGGGAATTCCACCTGTTCCTCAAGATCCCTGCATAATTAAGCGGCTAAGATGTAAACAAAGTGGGTTTGGTGCGAAATGCTCAAGAGAAGCTGATCCAGCCAGAGCGGCTCACAGCGGCGGGTGAATGGAACCAGATGTCTGGTTCCTCTAAAAGCTCCCTCACAGAAGATCCTGAGATAATGAGGGCCGAGTGCGACGCCCAAAGCCTTGTTCTACCATGGGTTTCAGCAGCTTTCGGGCCTAAAGCTGAACCCGTTCATGGTGGAGGAGTACGTGCAGGGCGTTGCGAAGCAAAATAGTCCCCCAGAGCGGTTCAGTTCATCGACAGTCCGTAGAAACACTAGGAAAGACGTGTGTCCCCCATTGCAACCACCATTGGGCTGTGTGTGTGCGCGACACAGCTGGTCAAGGGTGGAGTGTAGTTAAAGGGCCCATTTTACAGAAAACAAATAGGTTTTGTGGAAATTTTCTGTAAATTCTGAATCTCCATATACAGATGGTTCTGGCTGAGGGCTTGACCCCGTATTGACCCCCCCCCCCCCCGCATGCGATGATGTAATGAACAAGGGGGCGGGTCTGCTCCACCCCTTACTCCTCTGTGTTGCCACAGACTTGTTCATCTATCCACCAGTGATCGTGAAATATTTGAGATTTTTTTTTCTTCACATTACTTGTTTTTGGCATTTTGCATTTCCCTGGGTGGTCAACAAACGAAAAGCATGAAAACGAAGCAACAAAAATATCATTTGTGCGACGTTTCAGCACTCAAGTTTGATCCCACAGCAACGTAGCCTTTAATGTTTCCCACCGATGTAAAAAGTGGCCTGATTCAACCTGGACTGATGCGCAACAGAGCTCAGCCAATCAGAACAAAGGTCATTTGCATATAGGTCCTAAAAGGTGCAGCTTATGACGAATCGGACAAAACCAACATCAGTGGATTTCAAGGGGAAAATAATAAAATACAAGCAAAAAATTAGGTGATGGGCCCTTTAAAATGTAGGCGTGGCCAATTACACCACTATGGGCCTCCATAGCAAGGCCTTACTGAGTCGAAAACACCGAAAAGTGCAGGAACGGGACCAGGAGTGGGCTCCACCCCGCTAGTTGACAGTTTTCCATTTGTAATGGCACCCCTCCCAGTGACAGATGTTTATTCGAACCTGCTCTCGCAGTTGGAAATGGCCAGGGACGCTTCAGAGAGCTGGACGCCTTTCAGTGCGGCGATTACCCTGGTGTCAAGGGCTCCCTTGGCAATGATAATCATCTCTGCTTCAGATGAGGACAAAAATAATTACCAAGAGAGTTTGGCTTTGCTTCTGAGCGCACATAAACACCGGTGCCAAAAAAAAGTCTGGGAACGCGGACAGTCCTGTCTGCTTTCGCAAGGTCAGCGTGGGGTGGGGACGTCTAATTTACAGTACGAGGGAGGATCGACGCTTTGTGCCTCGAACGCCGGCGCTTTAATAATGCCAGCATGACTAAATCTGTTCGGCGTCAGTGTTTCACACCACACTAGACAGAAACAGTCTGTGGAAACGCTCCACGTCTACGGCCCGGAGGAACCGAGGCCCGCGCTGGTAAAGCATTACTGTGACCTGGGTTCGATTCCCAGCCAATGCACTTGGGCGGCCTAATGGTTTGGGACTTGCTCATGTTTTGTCGGCGGGTCGCAGGTTCCGACCCAGTCCTGGCCCAGGTACCCCTGAGGTGCCCTTGAGCAAGGTACCATCCAGCTACACCGTTTCCCGGGGTGCTGTTGATGGCGGCCCACCGCTCCGGGTTAAATGCAGAGGTCACATTTCATTGCACTTTGTGTGATGGGGTGTGTTCACAATGACAGGTCACGTTCACTTTCATCTGAAAACGAGAATATGATTAAAACGGTGTGTATTGCCAGCGTAGGCGCCGTTAGGCCTGGGCATCTGGGGCTGTAGCCGAGTGTTTTTTAAAGATTGAACTGGGGCATGGAGACGTGGCGACACACCACCCCGACCTACCTCCGTTCGGCCTGACGGATCGAAAAATCCTAACGACGCCCCTGGAGGACAGTATTGCCCTGAAGCTTCAGGCCCAGTCCACACAAACGTCTGAATCGAACGTTTTTCCCGAAGGTTTGGAGCATATCAGACCAGCCATAACATTAAGACCACCTGCCTAATACGGACTGTGATGCACTGTGTGTTCTGACCCCTTTCTGTCGGAGTCAACATCACTTTCTACACCACAGCAGCTCTTCCGTGGGATCCTATGAGCTTCAGGCGCCCATGACCCTGTCGTCGATTCACCGGTTCTCCCTCTTTGGATCAGTGTTGGTAGGTACTAACTCCTGCACGCCTGGAACGCTCCACAAAAGCCGCTGTTCTGGAGTCCGTCGCGTCGTGTAGAACAGGCCTCAGATCCTCACGCCTGCCATTTGTACTGCCACCAATATGTCAGTGGTGTTAATGTTACGGCTGATTGGTGCAATCTGCCTACAGGAGAGGTGGGCGGGCTTTCAAGGAGTGAAAACGACGCCTCCTTCAAACCAAAGGAGGTTCCGATTCATCCCCGTCTGTGATCACTGAGCCGCGCTAATAAATCATGCTGTTTCGCAGTCGCAGCAAACCGCCTCGAACGAGTCTGGCGGCTACGCGAACACACACATGCATAATTACAGTGAGTGACAGCGAGTGAAACAGTGTGTTATTTGAACTCGTGGATTTCACACCTTGGCGCTCCGCCTGCTCCAAAAGCTTGTCAAAGTTGTACAGTGGAGCTTTTTTTTTGGGGGGGGGTTGTGGCTCAGCAGGTGCACTGAAGCATGTTGGCACAGAATTTACTTTTACTTGCATTTTTAACGAGGCTGCACTCTGGCGCTGTTCACTGTTTGTTTATTTGAGGCATAACTTCAGTTAGAAGGGTTTAGTAGGAGAATATTTTTCCCACCAGTAGCAATGACTATCTACGACTCTCAAGGTCAGGTACTGATCTGGGTCGGGGGTCATGTCAGGTACTGATCAGGGGCCAATGTTGGGGGGGGGGGGTTGTGACCCTCTATCTGGTGCTGGGCATTGGACCATGACCTCAGGGTCATGTGTGGCTGCTTCAGTCCCGTTCAGATGGTCAATGCTTTTCTATAGAGACCTATATATGTTGTGTGAGCACTTGTGTCTGCAACAGGTGCAACTCAAAGAGGCATTAAATTAATAAAACCACAATTTTTTTTTTTAAATAATGAATAATTAAATAAAAGTAAATAAATAAATAAATAAATAAACCCACCAATTAAAAATATTTTTATGGTAGAGACCTTAAGAAAATGTTCATTTGCTGGAAAACGATGAATTTCACACATAAAAAGGCCAGAATATTTTACAGTGGTGGTGAATTAATTGTGCAGGTCATTAGGTGAATCTGTGGAATTGCACCTCCATTTAGTTGGATTCACTGGACGCTCGTGCACATATAGCATATATTACATATACACATGTGGTACAGTGGTTTAGGAGATGAGATGAGCACAGAAAATTCCCTCTGGATTAATAAAGTTCCTATTACAAGCTCAGTGCCACAAAAAACAGAGACACTATAGTTAATTTTTTTTTTAAATAATAAAAACAACCTGATAAAATGCAGCTATTAAAAGGTAAAATTTAATACAAGATACGCATATTAAAGGATAATTTTTATTATTATTATTAATAAAAAAACATTTTTTTTCATGTTTATGTAATAAACTTTTAGCAATAAAAACAAAATGTCATTATTTTGTGCAGTAAAACCAACTATTAGGTATACTTAGCTGCTTCTCCTGCTTTTAGGCCCGAAATGAACAAGCAAACAGAGAAAATGAGCTAAAAAAATGTGGGTTTTGATAGTTTATGACGACAGCAGCTGGACAGAAAAGGGGCGACGCAAGTACACAACAGTATGGACATGCTAACCTGGCCCTGCGGCTAGCTCAACCACGCTGTAGGTGTGCGTGTCCCTTTAACAACCACTGTCTAAACGTCAATGCAATGTTATGCAATGCTCGGCTAATGCCCGAAGCATGACATTGCTAAAAATACTGATATTACCATTTTGCCAGAGCATCTGAAAGAAGCTGCCTCTTTATGCCTCTCCCCCTGCAGCGGTGCAGCTAATTATCCTAATCAACAATGCTAACTCGGTTAGCGCACCAGCTCCAGCAGCGCCACTGAACGCCAGCGTGCGTCAGGCCTCATCATATATGGGAAGTGTCTTTGTGGAGCCGTTTATACGGTCGTGCTGCTCACATTCGTGTCGGTTATTTGTTTCCAGGCTAATAAAGGCATTTTCGGTCGCCACGGTCACATCAGCCATAACATTAGCACCACCCGCCTAATATTGAGTAGGCCCCTCATGCTGCTGTGGTGCACTGTGTGTTCTGACCCCTTTCTGTCAGCGTCAGCATCACTTTTCACACCACCGTAGCTCTTCCAGACTACCCACGTGCATCAGTGAGCCTTGGGTGCCCATATCTTTTGCTGATTAAGCACTTTTGGAAGGTACTCGCTACTTCACACCTGGAACACTACACGAGAGCTGGCGTTCTGGAGACGCTCCGACTCGTCTAGAACGTCAAAAGAAGGCCCTCGGATCCTTACGCTACTGCTTCCAACACATCACCTTTGAGAACTGACTGTTCTTTCAGCCACTGTAATGAAATAACTAGAGTCAATGTTACTCACTTCACCTGTCAGTGGTGCTAATGTTATGGCTGATTAGGGTATAACCGACCCAGAGGAGCCACGTTTTCAGTAGAGACGGTTTTCTAGTCAATAACCCGGAGCAGAACTGGAGTAGGGCTTTAATCAACGGCAGGTCTATCTGCGCATTCGTTACAGTACAAAAGGAGGCTCCAGAAAATCAATTAACATGCAACGTGACACCATCTGTACACCGCATACAGTTTCACCGTGGCTCTTCACACTTCCTCGCCTCTGCAATGCGTTTGAAGCTGTCGCTGCACGATGGGGATGAAGCATTAAGGCCTTCGCACAGCGGCTGTGAGTGTGCGGTGCCAAGATTTATGAACAAAATGTTACGTTAGAAACTGATCGACCAATTAAACCACAGATCAAGGTCACATGACCTAGAGGCAACACCGGCCAAAGACAGGCTGATTGGACTCGTCAAGACTCGGCTTAACACATCAGTGTGTGTCTAATATTTCAAAATATGAGGTGTTTTTTTATTATTCCACTTTTTTCCCCCCGACCTTCTACGTCCACTCACTGGCCACTTTATTAGAAACCCCGACCTTCTATGTCCACTCACTGGCCACTTTATTAGAAACCCCAACCCTCTACGTCCACTCACTGGCCACTTTATTAGAAACCCCAACCCTCTACATCCAGTCACTGGCCACTTTATTAGAAACCCCAACCCTCTACGTCCAGTCACTGGCCACTTTATTAGAAACCCTGACCCTCTACGTCCACTCACTGGCCACTTTATTAGAAACCCCGACCTTCTATGTCCAGTCACTGGCCACTTTATTAGAAACCCCGACCTCCTACGTCCACTCACTGGCCACTTTATTAGAAACCCCGACCTCCTACGTCCACTCACTGGCCACTTTATTAGAAACCCCGACCTTCTATGTCCAGTCACTGGCCACTTTATTAGAAACCCCGACCTCCTACGTCCACTCACTGGCCACTTTATTAGAAACCCCGACCTCCTACGTCCACTCACTGGCCACTTTATTAGAAACCCCGACCTTCTATGTCCAGTCACTGGCCACTTTATTAGAAACCC
>JBBPDA010000081.1:8570504-8581760 GCA_037974385.1 Arnoldichthys spilopterus | reverse complement strand
TAATGGTGATGGTGAGGATGATCATGATGGTAATGGTGATGGTGATGGTGATGATGACCATGATGGTAATGATGATGGTGATGGTGGTGATGATGATGTAGTGGGGATAATGATGTTAATGATGGTGATGATGGTGATGATTAAGATGGTAATGGCAATAATCATGAGGTTGATGATGATGATGATGGTGATGATGGTAATAATATTAGTAACAATGATGATGATGATGGTGATGATGGTAATAATATTAGTAACAATGATGATGATGATAATGGTGATGGTGGTGATTATGATCATGATCCTAATGATGATGGTGATGATGATGATGATAATGGTAATGATGGTGGTGATGATGATGATGATGGTGATGATGGTGATGGTGGTAATGATGATAGTGATGATGGTGATGATGATGGTGAGAGTGATAGTCATGACGGTAATGATGATGATGATGGTGATGGTTATGATGGTGATGGTGGTAATGATGATGGTCATTGCAATAATGATGTTGATGATGGTAATAATGATGGTGATAATAATGATCCTGATGGTGATGATGGTAATGATGATGATGATAATGGTAATGATGGTGATCATGATGGTGATGATGATGGTAATGATGATGGTGGTTGTGGTGATGGTGATGGTAATGATGATGGTGGTGGTGGTGATGGTGATGGTAATGATGATGGTGGTGATGTTGATGATGGTAATGATGATGGTTGTAATAATGATGGTGGTAACGATGATCATGATGGTGATGATGGTAATGATGATGATGGTAATAATGATGGTAATGGTGGTAATAATGATGGTGATGATGGTAATAATGATGGTGATGGTGGTAATAATGATGTTGATGATGGTAATAATGATGGTGATGGTGGTAATAATGATGTTGATGATGGTGATGGTAATGATGATGTTGATAATGGTGATGGTGATGGTGATGGTGATGGTTGTAATAATGATGGTGATAACGATGATCATGATGGTGATGATGGTGATGGTAATGATGATGATGGTAATAATGATGGTAATGGTGGTAATAATGATGTTGATGATGGTAATAATGATGGTGATGGTGGTAATAATGATGGTGATGATGGTAATAATGATGGTGATGGTGGTAATAATGATGGTGATGATGGTGATGGTAATGATGATTGTGGTGGTGGTGATGGTGGTAATAATGATGGTGATAACGATGATCATGATGATGATGATGGTGATGGTAATGATGATGATGGTAATAATGATGGTGATGGTGGTAATAATGATGGTGATGATGGTGATGGTAATGATGGTGATGGTAATAATGATGGTGATGGTGGTAATAATGATGGTGATGATGGTGATGATCATGATGATGATGATGGTGGTGGTGATGTTGATGATGGTAATGACGATGGTGGTAATAATGATGGTGGTAATAATGATGGTGATAACGATGATCATGATGATGATGATGATGGTAATGATGATGATAATGGTAATAATGGTAATGATGATGGTGGTGATGATGATGGTGATGGTAATGATGATGGTGCTAATAATGATGGTGATGATGAATATTTTTTTGATTGAATGGTGTTTTGTTTTTATTATTATAATGAGTTAAGATGTGTACAGATGTGTAGACAGAAAGACAGATAAACAGACAGACAGCTGTGTAGATATATAGGCAGACAGACAGACAGACAGACCTGAATTGAGCCCAGTAAGGGGGAAAAACTGGCCTCCAAGAGCCTGAAAATCCTTATTCTTAGATACTCACTCGCGTGCCTGTTTTTGTTTCTCTCTAGCTGTGAACGCACTAAACGAAAACAAGCATTCTTTATTTATTTACCCTCCATATTCATAAAAACGTCAGGGGATATCATTCTGACCTTTCAGTGATAAGCGCTACATGATGAACGATGAATCTTAAATCCCATTCAGTGAACAGTCGCAAACCATAAACTACATTTTTTCATCACGTAGGATTCAGGACAGAAATGAATTACACGCCGAGTCACATTCTGCTTAACTCAACCCGGGATCTGAGCCACGGAACAAAAACTAAACAAAAAAAAAACGAAGGTAAATTGGGGGACAGTGGTTGTTTTGTTCGGGGACGTTTTGCTGCGATAAAGCGAGGACATACATTAGAACACAGCACCAGATCCACACTCCTGATCCTGGTGATGCATTTATACCACGGAACGTACCTGAGCAGTGTCTTCCAGGCCTGGATTCCTCAGTCAGATAAATGTGAGAATTTACTGAAAACAATGTGTTTCTCAGGTCTGTTAAGCAGTAGCCTAGTGGTTAAGAACTTGACCGTGTGACCAGAGAGTGGCAAGGTTCAATTCCCGGCCCAGCAGCCACTGACTGAGCTCCCAGTCACCAGGACTGAGCTACTAGCCATCCAGATCCTCTCTGATCCCAGTCACAGATTGTTCAGACTGCTGCTGCCTGGTACAGGTGCATCCAGACCCTCTACAGCAAGTTCAGGGACGGTTTCTACCCGCAAGCTCTCAGGCTTTTGAATTGCTCAACAAAACAACAAAATGTGACCTCTGCATTTAAATCCTCACTGGGAGAGTTTTGGAACAGCTGAATCCATTGCTGTGTGAGTTTTGTTCCACACTAACACTCTTTAAGAGACTGCAGTCACAGGGCAACTGTGTCAGGGCAGCACTGAGAAAACAGACAGTGGGCGTCGAACCCTAACCTTAAAAAATCTACAGTGTTTATGACACTAGTGCTGTTTTATTACAGTTTTACAGCACAGATTTCTCAGAGATCCTCCTAAAACCACCGAAGAAGTGTTGGCACCCTGCTGAACGCCGGGGGGCGCTGTTGAGAAAGTGCTTTGTTTGTTTACTTGACTTTTTTGCTGGTTTTCCTTTGACGCGTGTCAACCGTGTGTGATAGTTGTGCAGAAGGACAGATTTGTTGTACAGCGCTGCAGGACAAACAGCCATTGTGTTTCTCAGTTGCGTGTGGAGTGAACTGCACTGCGTTGGCGCGTGTCCTGTGTGATTTATTCAATGATCGAATGTAAAACAGTGAAAATATGAAGCTCTGAGTGTAAAGACGACGGCGTGTCCACGGAACGCTGACCTCACACTAATCTCTGTTGTTGTGTGGAGAACAAGAACGTTCAGTGTTGAACATTCCAAATCACATCGGTGGGACAGTACACTTTTGGGGGAAAGTGGTCAGCGGCCCATCCATGTACCCATGTGTGTGTCCCGTCCACACCTGGAGCAGTGGGATGCTATCAGCAGCACTTGGGGAGCAGTGTAGTGGGACGCTGCCTTGCTCCAGGACCTGCAGTGTCCTCCATGTCCTTGAGGAAGTACTGCCCACAGTGGACAACGTAGGTACCAGGTACCAAAAAGCGAGTCAAGGATCCAGTGGAGAGGAGATAATAGTTCTTCTCCGCTTCATGACCTCATGCCTTTGTGCTTCTGCGGGAGTTGGTCTCTGAGAGGCGTTTTCGTCTACTCGACTCATTTCCTTGCAGCAACGCTCTCCCTGGAGGATGGGGCTTAGGCCACGGACGCAGGGCAAGCGAGTCGTCCATCCACGGCTAATGTACAGCGGCAGATGGGCGTGTCCCAGAGACGATACGCTCTTCAGCGTGAGTGATGGCAGCCAGACAGCTCAATCTCATAAACAAAACAGCGGCCTGCGCACTGGCCCCGGTCCGGCTGCTCCGTCGCTGGGGCACATCCTCCACCGCTTTAATGTAATTAGTGCGAATCCTCTCTCCGTGTTGCGCCGGCCCGGAGCTGTGATGAGGGAGAGGTAATTACTTACCGCAAGTGCGTCACTGCTGCTCGGCGTTACCTGGCTGCCCTGGCTCCTCCACTGGTGTGTCCATTTGCTGCCCACAGCTGTCTGTCTGAGATGCAAAGTCAGAGATTCAAACAGACACCCTAAGGTGCAGTTTGCATGCTCCGGCAATGAGTTTTCGTCCGAATCTTTTGATAATTCAAAAAAAATAAAATAATAAAAAAAAAATGCACAAACATGAGGGATAGTTTTTTTTTTTTTCAAGGCAAGCGAGGACGCCCAACATAACATTTCATTCATAGTGAAATATCTCCTTATCTAGCCACCAACCCAGGTGGTGTGGATTAAAAGTTGCACTTTCCACACAATTTGGTGAGGTTTTAGTGAACGTTCATCCAACTAAAGGGTTAAAACATCCTAACTGGATGTCCACGATGTGAATGGACAGCTCGGTCAGAAACCGTGAGTAAGCCACGGGTAGTGCTACGCTAACTGTTGATTGGCTATGAAGTCCTTTAAAAGCGAAACACGTGAGCTGAACACATTTTTTTAAGAAGAGAAATAAATTTGCAGCAAATATTTCTTAGATATATTCACCTATATATTCATATATTCACCTCCGACACTTCGAATCTTCTCATTTAATTGTTGGCAATCGCTAAGAACTAGCAACTAAGAATTTCACGCTAGCTACTGGGTTTCATTCACTGCTAGCAACAAAGCTAGCTTTTGAACTGACCCTGTACCCTGAGAGAGGGTGGACTGCAGGGAGTCTGAAACTGAAAAATCACAAGCCTCAACCGTGACATATTTTGGATAAATTGTGAGGCAAAATGATGGAAATGAGCATAAGCTTGAGTTAAAAAAAAAGCTACTTCAGCGTCGCCAAGAACGCCCGCCTCTGGTCCTAGAAAGCCCCGTATCCAGCGGTTTGGTGGCGTCCCTGCTCAAAAACACCTGATTCAGCTCACCTGTTCGTTTTTAGCATTGGGTGGATGTCTTTGAGGAGCAGAAGTGTCAAACTGTGCTGGACATTGGCCGTCCAGGACCTGGCTTGGGCACCCCCTCATAGTACAGCTGTACAAATGTGCAGGGCAAGGCCATATGCACTGCCACTGATTCCAATGTCCATGTGTGTGTTTGCTGCAGAAAGACTTTTGCACAGTACGGTGTATTTATTTCACCCTGGGGAATCAGGTGTGGGGGGGGTGGGGGGGGGATGTGGTGGTGAGCCTATCTGAATATTTGGGGATATATATTATAATTACGTCCTTGCTGTTAGGAAGCAGGTGAAGGTTCCTCTCAGCTCTAAAACCCCTCGCAGTTCGGCGTAGAGCCGACAGCGAGCGTAATTAGCAACGTTTTTTTTTTTTTGCCAAGTTACAGAGTCATGTCGTACATTGAAATGTCAGCTTATCATAACTGATTGCATAGCGCTGCGCAGAACATCCGCGCAATGACTGGCAGCTGGTAATTCCGCAGACCTGCGGTTGGCAGGCGCGCTCGCATATACACAGCTATACCTGGGTTTGGCAGGTTTCCCTCACACACACACACACACACACACACACACACACACACACACACACACAGCTGTTGAGTGACGGAGCATTTGAGGTGTAATTGCTCTGATAAATCTTGATTAAACCCTGCAGATGTGCAGCGTGAACACTGTCAGATCAATTTACCTCCAACGAGTAACCGTGGCTACTCCAGGGCGTCCGTGACGGAGAATTCATCGCGTTTGACAGACCTGTTAAAGAACCGGACCCCCAAAAAAAAGGAAAGGGGGGGAAAAAATGGACTGACATTTCCAAGCTGGAACAGCACCCTAGTTAGAACACCTCCACCTGCTGAGCTGAGCCAGGCGACAGTGCACTGACCTCAATGCATAATCAGCGTTAAAGGGCCCATATAACAGCAGTGTTAATGATCATGAAGGTAAAGGTGTCAAATATTGATAAAGGGGATGAAAATGGTTTAGGGCTCATAACATAGCCCCAGTTCTATCCATCATCCTTCCATTTTCTGAACCACTTCTTCTGTTTCTGGGTGACGGGGAAGCTGGAGCCAATCCCAGTTAACGGCGGGCCTAAGGCGGGGTTCACCCAGGACAGGAGACCAACCCATCACAGGGCAACACATAGACAGACAACCATTCATACACACGCTCGCACCTACGGGCAATTTAGAGCATCCAATCACCCTACTGCAGCCTTTGGACTGTGGGAGGAAACCGGAGAACCCGGAGGAAACACACGCCAACACAGGGAGAGGCCCCCGTGGCCAACCCGGGGATCGAACCCAGGACCTTCTCGCTGCACCACGTCACAACGTAATGTATTAAACAAGTCCTGTTTCCAGAAAAGCTGGGAAATTTTTGTAAAATGCAATAAACAACAAAAATCTGCGATTTTTAATTTTTTTTGTACATTTATTTAACTTACAAATGTACAAAGAAATGACTTTTAATGTTCTGGCTGAACAACGTGACTGTAAAAAAAATACATTTAAAAACAGCAAATTTATTATAAATGAAAAATGAAATGAATGAAAAATAAATTTGATTAAAAAATATTTTAATTATATGTATTATTAAAAATATTTATTATTATTTACTTGCAACACACTGAAAAACAGTTGAGACAGAAAGTGGAAAGTTTGTAAAATACTCAAGTTATGCTGTTTTGAAACATCTCACAATAAGCTGCTAAGGTGGTCACACGTGAGGGCGTGATGGGGTATAAAAGGGGCATCCACCAAAGGCTCGGTCTCAGATGGGTCATGGCTCCACCCCTTCGTACCAAACTTCAGTAGAGAATCGCCACTTCGTTTAAAAAAACGTTTCTTAACGCGATGTCACACATTTTCATTGTCTGCGGTGCATAATATTGTGAAAAGATTCAGGAAATCTGACACAGAGCCTTTACTCGGGGTCTCGGGTGCCCATGACCCTGTGGCCTTACCACTGCCCACCTGGAACACTCCACTCCTGGAGACGCTCTGACCCATAGATACTTCGAGAACTGACTGTTCACTGGCTGCCCAATATATCCCGCCCCCCTGACAGGTGCCACTGTAATGAACCAGAGAGTCAGTGTTACCCACTTCACCTGTGAGTGGTGTTAATGTTATGGCTGACTGGCGTAAAGGCCGTGTTCGGGGGTGAATCGTGCAAAACGCAGGAAAACTGAAGCGTATGGACTTTAAAATAACAACAACAAAAAAATGTTTTATCCCACAAACGAATGCAGGAGCCCAGCGAAGGCGATGACTTAGAAGGTCACAGTCTGTTCCCATTTGCATATGGAGAACGAGAGGACAAAAAAGGGCATTTTTTTTCGGAGAGAGAAAGAAAACCAGGCCATAATAATAAAGGCAAAACAATTGGTTGCTATCAAACCCCCGTGCTGTTGAATAATTCAGAGCGTTCGACCCGTCGCCGATGCATGTGGGGAGAGAGTTAAAAGACCTAATTCAATGTATTTGAAAAGAAAAAAGCAAAAAGTTGAGGAAAACACAGATTGGCTTCTGCTATGCAGAGCTTTGATTGTATATTCATGTAAACATTCGCTCCGGGAGAAAAGCCTCGGACACATTGGGCTGGACGCGAGTCATGTCCCGCGACACACAACTCAGACTCAACAGATTTTAATCAGCGTTTTAAGTGCTAGATGCACAAAGTGGCCACTGCCCACGGCAACACAAATCATGTGTTTACATCGTCCCAACTGTGTGGTGCACTTAGCGGCCATAATGCTCCAGTTGTAAATCTAGACCCGTTATCGAAAGCTTTCCCACGCGTTAAAGGACATAAAAGCAACACTCCGGTGTTTTTCGGCCTAACCTCAACCTAGAGTTGCCATTAGTTACTGCAGACAGGAGGTGCTGGTCGTCAGCTCGTCCATGTGCAAGTGTACAGTGTTTCTCTTGGACACGTGGTGCAACATACGGTACAGTGCAAAAGTCTCAGACACTTGAGAAAATGATGTTTAAAGCTGTTTATCTGGGCAACGTCACTAAAAAACACTGATATTAGAACTGACCGTTCTCCCAGTTCTCCCCTAGTGGACACCCAGTGTTACTGTAGTTTCCATCAACTCACTGGTTCGGGCTCAGTCAGTCCTACATTGGAACGTGGAACGTCACGCAACCAGGCAATGGTTGGCTTAAACCGAATTTAGCCAAGCTTTCTTCTAAATTATTATAGTTATTATCTATTTATTTAAGTTATATTTGCATTCTATTATGAATGACACATTAGCTTTCCCATTATTCTTATTGTTTTTTGTTTTGATACTGTTTTATACTTAATACGTATTTAATATATTCTTTCCTGTATTTCTAATAAGATTTTTTTTAATATATTTATAATATTTTAAATGTATAATATATATAATATTATTGTTGTTTTTATTTTTTATTAATTACATTTTTTATAATGTTTTAAAAATCTTTTATATATTAAAAAATAAAACAACAACAACAACAAAAAATGTAAATATATATATATATATATAAAGAAAGGTTTTTTTTTAAGATATTTAAAGCTAAATGTATAGCTTTAAAAAATCCCTTTCTTTATATATATATATATTTACATTTTTTAATATATAAAAGACTTTTAAAACACTATAAAAATTATAAAATTATAAAAAATATTCTATATTTAAAATATTATAAATATATAAAAACATCTTATTAGAAATACAGGAAAGAATATATTAAATACTCATTAAGTATAAAACTCAAAATTAAAAACAATTAGAATAATGGGAGAGCTAATGTGTCATTCATAAAAGAATGCAAATAAAACTTAAATAAATAATTATAAATTTTATTAATATTATTATTATTATTATTATTATTATTATTATTATTAAGGGGGCAGGAGTCTGGCTTTGCTCTCTGTGGGCTGGTTGAATGCTTTCCCCCATCACTCAGCTCAGTGCCAGAATGGGCATCTGTTGTCTGACGTAACAGATTTTGGCAACCTACCCTACTGTCCAACCATGTTAGTGGCACTTTGTAAAGACCCAGTGACAGGTTATGTGACTTCAGACGACGCACCTGCTAACCTTCAGCCTCCTGTTGGTGGGATTGTGATAGGGGAGGTCCTAGCCAGCTGGTGGAACTGGAGACAGTTGGATTGGGCAGAAAATTGGGAAATGTCTGTATATAAAGGAGGTAAATAATCAGGTGGTGAAGAAGCTGTTTGAATGTGGTTACCATTGATGGGCTGCATTCCGAATAAGGTGGCGGTAAACAGGTGCCAGGGCTGTGCTGATGGCTCACTGGGGAGGGATGTTGGGAAGATATTCTCATGTTTGATTTCACAGGCCTTGGTTGCTGTGAGACCCCTGCTTTCTGGGTACCTACACCATTGTGTGGCAGCCATAATTGAGATGTTCACTACAGAAGTGAAGTGAAAGTGACTCTTTGTCATTGTGAACACACTCAAACACCACAGCGAAATGTGACCTCTGCATTTAACCCATCACACGTGCACATGTGGAGCAGTGGGCAGCTACCAACAGCGTCCGGGGAGCAGTGTAGCGGGACGGTACCTTACTCAAGGGTACCTCAGTAGTGCCCAGGGACTCGAACCTGTGACCTTCAGGTCGCAAAGGCAGCGCTAAGACAGAGCTAAGCCCGAAATTCAGAATGAAATGCATTTTTTTAATTAGGGTTTTTTAAAATTACACATTATCTCTATATTAAATTTATTCTAATGTTTTTCTAAAAACTGTTTTTATCAAACATAAGTATTTTATATATTCTTTGCTGTATTTCTAAGAAAATATTTTTATTTCTATTTTTTGGGTTTTTTTTTTATTAATTTATATTTTGGTTGTTTTTTGCTTTTAAATCTTTTATATATTGAATATTTTAACAGTGTTTTAAAAATGGTTTTTTCATTATTTTGTGTTAAGCACTTTGAGTTGAATTTAAAATGTATGAAAAATGTATAAAAAAGTTTGTCTTTTTTTTGTTGTTATTTACTGGCATTGTTTCAAACAGCTTTTTCATTAATTTTAGAATGGATTAAAAATAAAATTCTACTATTTCTAAGAAGCTTAATTATTTTATCATTTATATTATTTTTATTTTTGTTTTTTTTATATATATATATATATATTATATATTTACATATTTATTTTTTTACATTTAATATTTTTTAAATTATATATATATATATAATGCTTGTTAAGCACTTTGAGCTCCATTTTAAATGTATGAGAGGTGCTATAAAACAGTTTATTATTGCAATTATTATGATTATTTACCGGCATTGTTCTAATATTACTAACTGCCCAGCTAAACAGCTCTGAAATAAACATCCGCAGGAAAGACTTTTCAGAAGAGGTAAATAAAGCTACGGCTTAAAAGTGCTGTGATACTCTTTTACAGTGAGCCCCTGTTGGAAAGCAGCTCAGAAAATCAACCCATTTCAGGTCATGAGCCTTGTTTTCCCGCTGAGACTGAGATGCACCCATATGTGCTGCATCCGTTTCCACTCACTGTAAAGGGATCGTTTGAAGTGGACGTCCTGTTCAAATCATACAGTTGAAACATGAGCCCTTTGATGGTGGCACTTTCCTAGAATACACATGCTGACTCTACTTTCTTGCTTGGCACCACAGAGTGACACACACACCACCATCTTTTATTAGAGTCCATTCTGATGGACGATGCGAGGTGCAGCAAACGTTTTTGGGCATGTCCTAGTCCAGTGCAATGTGCAAAAAGTCCTAACTTACTTAGTAATTCTTAAGTGTTTCTGGACGTAACGTAAAGAATGGCATGTCACCTCACCTTTAAAAGGCGGGGGCGGAGCTTTGGGGAACTGCTATTATAATGGTAATAAACCAGGTCAGTTTTTGGCAAGGAAAGAGACCAAAGTGAAAATGTGTGGGCACATCATTTAGGGGAGCAGCACTGTTCCACCTAAGCTTCTCGAGCATCATAAGTGGACTTCCAGCTTGTACCTGTGTCTGTAATGAGCGTCATGCACCTGTGCGTCACTAAAACTCGTCACTTAAATATGGAACAATAATACGCCACTGAGTTTAGATGCTGTTTTAGGTCAAAGGTCATTGTCATTTTACACGCACCGATAATGCACCCAGCCTTGCCTTTTACAAGCATCACTCCTAGAGCAGGAAACAATATTTGTTCTTTTGAAAATGTCTGAACACGGAATGAAACAGAAGGATGGGCCGGTATTAAACTAGAAACACTTTGTTTTACATTTTCTGCTGATGTGTGTTATAAACTGTAGCTTCTGAAGCCACAAAGAATGAACAAATTCCACTAAAATTCACTTTTTCTAAAAAAAAAAAAAAAAAAAAAAAAAAAAAAAAAAAAAAAAAAAAAAAAAAAAAAAAACAAAAAAAACAAAAAAAAAAAAAAAAAAAAAAAAAAAAAAAAAAAAAAAAAAAAAAAAAAAAAAAAAAAAAGAAAAAAAAA
>JBBPDA010000081.1:8464015-8480354 GCA_037974385.1 Arnoldichthys spilopterus | reverse complement strand
AGCTACTACAGCAATAGATACATGTGCCAGGTGCTAACACTAGCTACAGAGAGCAACTACAGCAATAGATACATGTGCCAAGTGCTAACACTAACTACAGAGAGCAACTACTCGGCCACTTTTCTGTTCATCCTGTGTCATTGTGCTGTAAACTGTGAACTGTGACGTTTCCCTGTGCAACGCGACTAAAGGTGATCGTTGCTGTTTTCGTACCACAGAAGCCGACTCGACGGCGAAGAGGCCCCGCACGACCATCACGGCCAAGCAGCTGGAGACCCTGAAGAACGCTTACAACAACTCGCCCAAACCGGCCCGGCACGTCCGCGAGCAGCTCTCTTCAGAAACGGGCCTGGACATGAGGGTGGTGCAGGTTCGTCCACCCTTCTGTCGTACACCAATCGGCCATAACATTAAGACCACTGGCGCGAGTAACATTGACTCCCTAGTAATTTCATCACAACGGCACGTGTCAGGGAGGTGGGATGTTTATAAGGCAGCAGGTGAACAGTCAGTTCTTGGGGTCGATGTGCTGCAAGCAGGAGGACCTGAGCCACTGTGACATGTGATGTTCTAGAGTCAGAGCGTCTCCGGAACGGCAGCTCTTGTGGAGTGTTCCAGGTGTGCACTAGTTAGTACCTACCAACAGTGACCCAAGGAAGGTCGACTGGTGAATCAGTGACAGGGTCACGGGCACCCGAGGCTCGCTGATGCATAGTTTAGGGGCCTGCTTTACATACACACAAGCTGTTGCGTAAACTCAAACACAGCAGAACATCACAGGTCATCACAATTAGACTATAAGACAGTCGCAAAGGTCACAAACACAATGCGTTTAATAAATCTGTGCGCTAATAATGAAAAGTGGTGAACCAAATAAGAGAAGGGGGCACTGGTGCCGTGGGGGCGCGCTAATTTATGAGTAAATGAAGCCCAGAGAGCAGAGAATGGACGCAGCTCGTTAACAATACTGAAAGGCGAGGCTTGCGTATTGTCCAGGGGAAAAGGCCTACGGTGGCCATATATATTATTTTATGCATTTGCAAGGACACTTAAGCCTAAAGTGGGAGAGCTTCTAGTGTCCATTACTCATTAAAGGCACGGAAGGTGAAAAGTTGCTCTATGGGACCTGCATATCATTAAAACACTGACTGGCCTGAAACACGTAAAAGTGCAGTTTAATGGGGCTGAATTACATGTAGGTTTGACTTTTTACCTTCATAGAGTGGATTTTAAATCAGAAAAGTGTTTTAAATCCCCTTACACACAGATTCCCATGACTCATTCCCAGAGCGTACTAATACCCCCAACATTTTGAATGATTTGTATTGTAGAAAGCTTGGGAAAGGGGTTATCTATGAGTGTTAAACATATTTGTGGAAACCTGCAAAAGGTAGACGTGTTTTAAAAGCCCTTAACCTTCAGACTTACAGTATTAATTGTTAGAATGTAGTAATAACTCTGATAACTCTGATATAAGTATTTTATGTCAGAATTTACCTTAAAAAGATGCGTTCTTCAAATAAAAAGTGCCTTTGAAAGTCAGACTTACCTCCAAATGTGTAATAACCCAGTACATTTCAACGGTTTCCATAAAATGATTGAAAAATAGGCCTTAGGACATGGACATCCACGGATATTAATGTCTTTAGGCACTTTGTGCATGTGGTTTATGCCCATTGTTGACCACCGCAATCTCAACACATAGTTTTCTGTGCATTTATTGAATGGGAGATTTTGAGATCTGGATGCATAAGAACGTAAAGCAGCTAAAAATACTCAAATACTACAAGAAACAGACTATTTTGCATAATAAAAGAATGAATTAGTCCAATCTGCATTAAAAGTTATAATACACACACACACACACACATATTAAAAATAAAAGTATAATAATTTGACAAAATAAAATTCCCATAATGACAAAATAAAAGTCTTTTGATAACACAAAATTCCCATAAAGACAAAATTAAAGTCCCAAAATGACAATTAAAATTGCTATAATGACAAAATAAAAGTTCTAATAAAAACAAAATAAAAGTCCTAATTTGACAAAATATAATTCCTATAATGACAAAATAAAAGTCTTTTAAAAACCCAAATTTTTAATTTTTAAAAAAAATTTAAAGTCATTTTTAATTGTTTTTTTAGACTCTGAATAATATTCACTCACAGTGATAATTATAAGGTTTAAGCACTGTGGGGATGTAATCTGGCCCATTACTGACCACTGAAAATCTAATCGCAACATTAGCGCTGATCTGATAGGAAGCGTGCCGTGTAACCCATCTGTGACTGGGGCTGAGGACGACTTGTAACTGTCCGCGAGTTAATTACGTCCTCGATAAATCTTTCCCGGGGCAGCGGGAGTCTGTCCGTTATGTTCTTCCCAGTGCTTCAATCTACCACCTTGGCTTTAAAAAAAGACCCCCTAAAGACCTTGAGGGCTTAAAAGTAGCACTTTCAAGGCTCGCTTAAACAATTTCAGGGCCTAAGAGCTCACTGTAAGCCTCCAGGACCAGTGGTGATGATGTTCTCCACTTAGTTTAAGTGCTTTCACTAATAGAATCCGCACTGTAACAGCCGACCTGGATTTGACGCTATAATTGGCTTCAGAGTCCCTCGTTTGCTTAGTGAACTTGCCGCTAATGTGCACATATGTTATGTGTGTTTGCAAAGGATGTATAACCGACTCTTCGTCGTTATCACAGGTGTGGTTCCAGAACAGAAGAGCAAAGGAGAAGAGGCTAAAAAAGGATGCAGGAAGGCAGAGGTGGGGGCAGTACTTTCGAAACATGAAGAGGTCCCGGGGCAGCTCCAAATCCGACAAGGACAGCATCCAGGAGGAGGGCATGGACAGCGATGCCGAGGTTTCTTTTACAGGTACAGGAACGTGGCTTGCTCATAAAATGTATAGAGCAGGACTCCTCATGTGCTGCGCTGGAGGGTTGGTGTCCAGCACAGTGTGGTAAACATGTTGAACCAGGGGTGTTTTGGTAGAGAAATCAACAAATTGTGCTGGACATCGGCCCTCCAGGGCCAGGGTTGTTGGAGGGCCACTTGTTCAGAGCAATCCAGTCCTGGAGATCTTCCACCCTGAAGAGTTTAGCTCCAATCTAACACACCTGGTCCAGGTAATGATGGCCTCAAGTGCGTGTGAATATGAAAGCCAGGTGTGTTGGATCTGAACTCTCTAGGGTGGGAGATCTCCAGGGCCAGAGTTGGATGTGTTCTTCAGAGTAAATAGGTAATACGTTGGTGCTTGAGCAAATTATTGAGGTCAAAGACCCCTCTTACCTTTGCTTCCGTCTTTGTCTGTGCAGATGAGCCTCCCATGTCTGAACTGGGCCATTCTAATGGTATCTACAGCAGCCTGAGCGACAGTTCCCCAGCTTTGGGCCGGCAGGGTGGACCTCACCCTCCTTTTCCATTAGATCATGGATCCGTTTTACAATCCCAGGACCAGTATCATGACATACGGGCCAGCAGCCCTTATGGGTTGCCCCAGTCTCCAGGCTCTCTGCAAGCCATCCCCAGGCAACAGCCCCTCATCTCCAGCCTTGTCTACCCAGACTCCGGCCTGTCCATGGTGGGTCAGGGTGGTGGGGGGCCTGGGATGGGTCCAGCTGTGAGGATGGTAGGTGGTGGAAATGGCCCCAGTTCAGATATTTCCACCGGAAGCAGCGGAGGGTACCCAGACTTTCCAGCAAGCCCAGCATCTTGGTTGGACGAGGTGGACCACAGCCAGTTTTGATGACCGTCGACGAAGAACTGAGCAGAAATGGCTAAAAGAACTGGAACAGCTTGTCTTGAGGGAAGTCTTGAGAAAGAGCATCAGTGGATGGCTGTTGGAGGACTTGCTGCTTCGTTGTAATGTCAAACTCATTGTCTTAATTGTCGTCTGCATGGTACACGGATTAGTCGTTTTGGACAGGAGGAAGACTCCTCGGGAAGGGACCTAAAATTCCAACCAAGTGATGCAGAAATCTTTTTGGGTGAGGTTTTACAAGAACACAATCATTGGGATCAGTATTGACCTCCTAAAGACCAGAACTGGGCGTACATCTGCCTTTTAAGATAAAAAAAGCAATGAAAAAATGATGACCCATTTTGGTGACAGTCAACAGTCTGGAAAGGGCAAAACGACTGAAAGCTACCGAGATGCCTGCTGGTCTAAATTGCTCAAAGTTCCCTAGTAAACAGCACCATCAGGACTTCGCTGGTGCGTTAAAAAGAAACTCTACTATGTCCATACATTGCTGTTACCACTGATGTAGATGTCTGAACCATCAAGGAGACATTTATAAGACTGGACTTTACCTTTCCTTTCTCGTCTTGATGTCTAAGTGTAACATCACCAGTTTTGGTCGAAGTGTCTGGTCATTGCCAAATGTCTATATATACAGTATATCGCAACTCAGCATTGTGGAGTCTTTATTTTTATACAGCCCTCCTTGGACATCACGAACACAGGTCTAAAAAAATATTTAGGACTTTGTACATGTAAAAAAAAACAGGGATAGACAAGTTGTAGTTGTTGTCTCTCGTTATTCGATAGGACTACTTCTATGCATTCGTGTGTTTTCAGATGTATCTTGTTCGTTTCACTCTATTGGAACAGCCTAGGCGAGTGGCACCACAGGCTAATCTAAGTGTTTGTTTATGTGAAAGATGTTTTATGTCTTATTTATTCTCTCTGATGATGATGATGATGACGATGATGATGATTATGATTACGTGATACAGGTCTTTAATAAATTTGTCAGTGAAATCTATTCACGCTCCTGCGTCTTGGATTAGACCCTCAGCAGGTCGGTCCTGGCTGTGAAAGCTCTGCTGTGTTGAATCTGAACTTCAGGATGAAATTCCCATTCTTCCTGAGCCCACTGCCTTCCACTATGAACGTGGTCCTACGGGCAATTGGATCCATTTGCTGAAAAAGGCAATAAATTGAACTGCGTGATTGTAGAAGTGGCCGTCGTTTACTGCGTGTTGCAGCACAACGGCTGCCACGGGAAAGTACGTGGGAAGACAGTAATTGTGTTGACGTATTATATTTTATACGGGTTGAAATGATGTGCGCGCATTTAAATCAAGAAAATTTGGCGCGTCACATTTTTCAGCGCTCCTCTGATTTCATGTTGGCAGAGGGGTTTGCTAGTCACGGATGTTTATATCTTTATTTTCCGTGATTAATCACATCGATCTTATATCAGGGCACAGATAATGGAACCGGAGCAATTAAAGTGATCCGGCTGAGTCGGCGAATGGCCAGGCTGGCGAGTCACCAAGGCCGTATCAAGAGTTCAACGCCTCTTTAGTGCAGAAATTTGATGCAGACGGCACTGCAACATGGCAATTTGGAGATAAGGACGCTGTGTTTACTCAAATACCCCAACGGGATAGAAATCTTCAATCCATTAGCTTGGCGGGGATCAGGTGCCCCTTGTGAATTTCCTCATTTGTTTACTTATTCAGAGTCGGGTTCAATTAAACAGATTAAATAGTTGTAGGGAGTGGGTGAATGTGTGAGGTCTGTGTGTGTGTGTGTGTGTGTGTGTGTTTGCACATCCAATCACGAGATCGAATGTTTGAAGCTTCTTAGAGTTGAGAGTGAAAAAGCAAAGAAATTTGAGGGCAAGTTTGCATCTACATTCTAAAAGCAAAAGTGAAAGTGACTGTTTGTCGTTGTGAACACACTCAAGCACCACAGCGAAATGTGACCTCTGCATTCAACCCATCACACGTGCACAGGTGGAGCAGTGGGCAGCTACCAACAGCGCCCGGGGAGCAGTGTAGTGGGACGGCACCTTGCTCAAGGGAACCTCAGTGGTGTCTGGGCCAGCACTTGGCCCTCCAACCTACAGGTCCCAATGGCAATGTCCTCACCACAAGGCCACTACTGCCCAACCAGGACAGTACCTTGAACAAGAGCACCTTGGTGGTTCCTGGGCCAGCACTTGACCCTCCAACCTACAGGTCCCAATGGCAATGTCCTCACCACAAGGCCACTACTGCCCAACCAGGACAGTACCTTGCTCAAGGGGACCTCAGTGGTGCCTGGGCCGGCACTTGACCCTCCAACCTACAGGCCCCAGTGGCAATGTCCTCACCACAAGGCCACTACTGCCCAACCAGGGCAGTTCCTTGAACAAGAGTACCTTGGTGGTTCCTGGGCCAGCACTTGACCCTCCAACCTACAGGCCCCAGTGGCAATGTCCTCACCACTAGGCCACTACTGCCCAACCAGAACAATACCTTGAACAAGAGCACCTCAGTGGTTCCTGGGCCCGGACTTGATCCTCCAACCCACTGATCACATTGACAAGTCCTCAACCACGAGGCCTAATCTGATCAGGTGATCAGGTCAATCAGCCTCTTTCTCTTATTTACCTTTAAGAACCTTTAGTATTAACACTACTGACATGTGACACGTGCCACTGAAACAGCTCGTCTTTACACATCAAGACATGGACACTACCAGACCTCTAAAACTGTGAGGTGGTATCTACCACCAGCAGATCCTTTAAGTCCGGTTAGTCGTGAGATGAGGCTTTGATGGATCGGACTAGTCTAGAACATCCCGCAGATGCTCAATCTGATCAATATCAGGGGAGTTTGGAGGCAACACCTTGAGCTCTTTGTCATGGTCCTCCAACTGTTCCTGAACAATGTCTGCAGTGAGGCAGGGCATTACCCAGATAAATGAGGCTACAGCCATTAAGGAACACTGTCACCGTGAAGGGGTGAACGTGGTCTGCAGCAGGGTTTAGGTAGGTGCTACATGTCCGAGCAACAACCACATGAAACCAGGACCCAGCAGATCATTGCCCAGAGCATCACACTGCCTCACCTTCTTCATTCTGGTACCATCTCTTCCCCAGGTAAATGAGACCAGGCCACCTTCTTCTTGCTCCATGGTGCAGATCAAATGCTCACATGCCTCTTGTTGGGGCTCTTGGTGGTGGACAGTCTCATATGCAGCAAACTCTGGTGCACTGTGTGTTCTGACCACTTTCTATTAGTCAGCATCACTTTTTAAACCAGAGTAGCTCTTCTTAGGGCCAGATGGGCTAGCCTTCCCTCCCCACATGCCTCAGTAAGCCTCGGGTGCCCATGACCCTGTTGCTGATCCACCAGTTCTTCTATCTTCCTTTTCACGTTTGGTAAGTACTAACTACTGGAAATCTGGAACACTCTACATAAGCTGCCGTTATCTAGAACATCACAATAAGGCCCTTTTTTAAAGTGGCTCACGTCCTTATGCGTATGATTTTTTTACACACCAGACCACCATGATTCAGGAGGCCAGACCGAAGGGCAGAAACAATTCAATTTAGCGTTTCTGGCTCAGATTCAGGTGTAATTCCAACCGAGCTGTCAACAGATCAGCAAACTGAGTTAGTCTTTGTGAAAAGTCTGCGTGAACAGGCTCTGAAACAACTTCCTGCCCAGGTGCTGGGCCTGTGTACTCGCCCCAACATCCCAGATTCCACTAATGCCCCAAACAACAAGGCCAGGCTTACCGCCCCGCAGCATTCTGGACTCACGTCCAGTGTGGGTGTAATTCAGGGCCATGGGAAAGTCAACAGAAGTGACAGAAAAAGTAGCCCGGGCCTAATCTGCGTAGATCCCAGCTATGGTCACTTTACCGGCCTGTTTGTGTGTGAGGCTCCAGTGGATTTGTCACTGAGCGTCCGGTTCACCCTTGTTTAGGCCGACAAACAGCAGGCCCTAATCTAGAGCAGCTCCTCGTCTTTCTCTCCGCTGACAGGTGTGAATAAGCCATGTAGACAAAGCACAGTGTCCGGCCCCAGATGCCCGCTGAGTGAACCATCTGATGTTAAACAGGAAAGATTATCCCGCCCACTCTGCCAGATTAACCCGGACACTCCGCGGCTTCGCATACGCAGCGTGACGCAAGTGCCCTGCAAAGGTAATGAGTCTACATGTTTCAGACGTGTGCATCATCTTCCCACTAATAACGTAAACACCCGAGCGAGATCAGCTTAGCGGCAGCACCGTTTCTAACATTTCCCATTATGTGTTTAAATATTGACATTTTTGGTTTTAGTTTTAATTATAATTTTCTGCTTTTTACGTATTAGACGCAATTAGATGCAATTTATCTATATATTAAAATTGAAGATTGACTGGACCTTATACAAATATGTATATTTGCTGCACATTTACATAACTACATATATATATATATAATGATATAATTAATTATATTATATTTATAAGAGTGAACCAGGTTTTTGTTGCCTCAATCATATAAATGAATATATATATATATATGTATATACATGTAGTTGTGTGAATGTGCAGCAAATGTACATATTTGTATAAAGTCCAGTCTTACAGCCTTAGAAACTTGTAAAAATATATTAATTACATAACATTTTTACACTTTTAATACAGTTAACTGATTATGCATTATGGTTATGCGTATATATAACATTTATATTAATTATAATAATTATATACATATATATATATATATAATTAAGAATTTTTGAGTGTAAAATCACTTAAAGTTTGTAATATTACTGTAAAAGATACTAAAAATAAAAAAAAAATAAAAAATTATTTGTCACATACATAGTTATACAAGAACAAAATGTAGTGAAATGTATATATATATATATATAATAAAGTTAAAAAGGAATTAAGAAACAAAAAATATTACAAAGAAATAGAATATGTATTATAAAATGTAAGCAGGTAAAAAAAAGTATATTCATAAATAGGAAACTAACACTTAACAATAAACCTAACAATATACAGTATATTAAATACAGTTTAGACAGTAAATACACACCCTTAACAATATATACAGACCAACAATATATACACACCAACAATATATACAGACCAACAATATATACAGACCAACAATATATACAGACCTAAAATATATACAGACCTACAATATATACAGACCAACAATATATACAGACCAACAATATATACAGACCTACAATATATACAGACCTACAATATATACAGGCCAACACTATATACAGACCAAATGAGTTTTAGTTTGCAGATTAATAATTTGCCAGAATATACAGAATAGGAAGTGCAGATAAGCTAAATGTGCAAATACATAATATGTTATTATATAATTACTATATATATTTTTTTACAAATTTTCCGACATACATTTGTTAAGTAAAATTAAAAATAAAAAAGTCAAGTATCTTATCTCTGTATCTTATCTTTGCTTCTAACTGTCCTGTAGGTGTAATACGTTTAATTAAAAGCAGTTGTTTTCTTCGCTGTGTGTGTGTGTGTGTGTGTGTGTGTTTACACAAACCTGATCCATCAGCTCCTCGTGCTACCGAACATCACTGAGGAGCATGTTTCACTAAGCTGAACAATCTGAAAATATTCTCCACACATCACAAATAATAATCACAGCATAATATCACTACTAACGTTTAGGGAGTCGCCCCTGTGGTCTGAAGGTCAACAGTTCAAATCCCAGACCGGTGCAATACCACTGGGGTATCTGCCCCCGGGCGCTGCTCTTACACAGATGGGGTAAATGTGGAGGTCACATTTCGTTGCGGTGCACTGTGTGCTGTGCTGTGGTGTGTTCACAATGACAATCACTCACTTTTAAATTATTTCAGTGAACCCCTGGTGTTTTTGTGGCGCAGGGAAGATCAGTGTCTGACATCACCACTGACTAACTGACGGACAGACTGAGTCACGGAGCATTTATACAACAACGGGCTGAACCTTCACTGACTGCCATCGTAATATATATATATATGTATATGTATTTATATATATTTATATATGTATAGCCGAACCTGAAAGTCAGAATGCACTCAACCTCCTACATCCTGCTGTAGAGAAAACTGCACCAGGGAACTGGAAGATCCTGTATCAACCTTCTAACTCTAATTCATTCTAGCACTGTTAATATTATCACTGGCATTTTAGCAGCTGGTGTTGTTTTTTACATTTTATTCTAAATGTAACTGTTTTTCAAAGTAAAATTTGAAATTCTTATTAACATTTTGATTAACTGTCATTATTATTATTATTATTGAAATTATTATTAATATTACTATTATTATTATTGTTGTTGTACTGTAATTACTATTATTTTTTACTAGTATTATTAATATTATTGTAATTAATATTATTATTGTTGTAATTTTTATTATTTGTGCTAGTATTATTATTATTATTATTATTTTAATTATTGTTTTTTTAGTTTTTTTTTTAGTAATTTTTAGAGTAGCATAATTGTTGCACTATTTTTAAATTATATTGAAAATCATGTATATATATATATATTTTTTATAATATGCATTATTTAACATATGAAATATAATATACAAATATGGAACCTGATAACTGAAAATATTGCTAAAATGTATATAAATAAGGATTGAATATATATATATATATATATTTTTTTTTTTTTCAATTTTTTTCTTCAGTTTAGACATATAAATAATTTAAGTGTTGCCACGGACACATTCAGTTTTATGCCAACATTTGTGTCCCACTCGCTCGTTTGTTCTCATTGACTCTGTTCATCTTTAATCACTCCTCTCCCTACACCACACACGCTTGTCCATCTTACTCCTCATCATGTCTGTATTACAGCCACCGGCTGAGTGTGTCGTGTTGTTTGGAATGGAGGACCAGCATGAGGCTTTTTCCACTGGTTGCCTGTCTGCATATGTGTGTGTGTGTGTGTGTGTGTGTGTGTGTGGTGTCAGATGGCCTGAGTAAATCAAGCCTGACAATAACACTTCCCCTGGGTCCAACACGTCACGGCCACAATTCAAACCTAATGGAGCAGCCAGAGAGGAGAATGGGGGGGCTTGGGTGGGCTGAAGAGGACAGGCCGACTGGGGGGCATTTAACAACTGGGCCTCGGGTGGGAGGGAGACACAAGAGATTACCCAAAGGCTATGATGAATAAACAATCAATTAACACAAGCCGTTAATGAATAACATCCTCTGGTGGGGACCAGTGTGTGTGTGTGTGTGTGTGTATGTGTGTGTGTGTGTTGGAGGGGGTGTGAAAGGGGAGTTTAGTGAAATTGTCCTGCCTCGTCATTGGAAAGGCTGATGTAAATTTTCAATTAGACCTGAGTGTAAATAAATATGCAAATGTTGTGACAATAGCTTTTAGGTGTTACAGTTATATGATGAGTGGAAAACAGCAGAGACGTTGTTGGACATGATTTACAACAGAGCTGCAACAGAGCAGCAAAAAGAATGAATTTGCATCATCTTCACATAGGTAAAACCACTTAAATTCACAAACAAAAAGATAAAAACACCACTTTACACCCACACTCTTATTGATAAAAACACCACTTTACATTCACACACTTACTGATAAAAACACCACTTTACATTCACACACTTACTGATAAAAACACCACTTTACACCCACACTCTTATTGATAAAAACACCACTTTACATTCACACACTTACTGATAAAAAACATCACTTTACATTCACACACTTACTGATAAAAAACATCACTTTACATTCACACACTTACTTATAAAAAACATCACTTTACATTTACACTCTTACTGATAAAAAACATCACTTTACATTCACACACTTACTGATAAAAACACCACTTTACATCCACACACATACTGATAAACGGAACATTTTACATCCACACACATATTGATAAACGGAACATTTTACATCCACACACATACTGATAAAAAGTGATGCGTTTGGGCTTTTGAGTCTCCTGGATGTTGATGATGGTAAAATGTTGAATTTGAACTAAATCACTTTAAAGGAACTATTTTGCCTCACAATTCCATCCATGTATCCCTCCGTCATGAATTGGGTTTTAGACCCAAAAGCTTCTCCACAGTCTGGTAGAACAATGTCTCAGGCACCAGGCAGCGTCTTCATCATCATGTCATGTAAGAACTTTCTGTGTTGGGCTTTCAGTGGAACCAGACGTCCGGTTCCATTTGCCACCACTGTGAGCAGTTCGGACTCTGCATGTTTCTCCAGAACTGAGCATTTCACCAAAGAGGCAGCGCTCTAGGTGGACATAACTGGTTTGAAATGTGATGTGGGTTTATGTGTCATTTTGTTTCCTCTCCAGACTATCCCTTTAACTCTTAGGGGTGAGTAGAGCGGGGCTTGTGAAGCGTGGCCCATTAGCACTCATAATGATGCCGGTTTATTTTCTGCAGGTGAAATAATCACCAGCGATCTCATTAGGTGTCCTGTGGCTGCTCAGTGGTCCCGGCGGACCCCTTGTGTCTATGAGGTGTTAACAGCTCCCAAAGGGGTGCCTGTCTGCTGCACTGGAGCAGATGGCTCCACCAGCCGCCACACTTTTCAATTACTGCCCAGTGCAGAGGCTATCCCTCATCTCTACTGTCACATGTGTGTGTGTGTGTGTGTGTGTGTGTGTGTGAATAGGCTTGTAAAGGAAACACTCTCCACATGTCTATGGACCCTTCTCTCCTGCACGTGCCACAGAAGCACCCCCCCCCCCCCCCCAGCCTGCCTCTGCATGTTCGAGGGGGCTGCTGATTGGGTTTTTCGCCCTGCTGGACTCCACACACTGCCCATAAATCACTCCGTGTGCGGTACAGGCACCGCAGCCCACGCCCGTCTGCTCGGGATGAAGCGCGTGGGCCTGCAAAGCGTCCACAACCCACATGCTGTTAACATCCAATCTGAATAGGGCCTTATCTCAGCTGCGGGAGGTCAGAGGGTCATCGCTGGTGCTAATTTTTTATTTGGACACGCCCACATCCCTCAGGTTTTTAACAAGATGCTCCAAGACCGAAGACCTGTGGGGTGGATTCATCAGGTAACAGAGGGCAAGATCCTACTCCAGCTTCAGCAGCAGCAGCGCTGCTTATTCCAGTTTACAGCTTCAGCACTAGACAGATATACAGATAGATACTTTACTGATCCCCAGGGAAATGTTTTGTACCACAATGTACATGCAAATGTAAACAATGCAACAATGTAAACACACATAATACAAATAAATTCAAATAACTGTACTACACAGAAAAATCTAAAATGTAAAATTAAAAAAAATACAAAACATATAAAAATCACTGTACTATACAGGATATAGAATAACTATAAAGCTGTAAAACTATAAGCTATAAACCTTTATAATTACATTATATACATATTTCTGAAGATGCAGGATGTGCGTATGTGCAAATACCCAAATTCACAATGGTGATAGTAATTGTGCAGATAATAATAATAGTAATAATAAAGTGACACTAGAAAGCAGTGCTGACCTCTAGTATTTTCTTTCTAAAATGAGCAAATTTCAGGCTAAGAAATGTGCTTTTGTATAAAAATGAGTTTGTATTTTCTTACCAAAGAAACAAAAACATTTATTACAAATAATAAAAGGTATTTTAGAAGGAAAATTAATTTTATTATTAAATAATTATTTATTATTCTTTTTTTTTTAAAGACGTCTAAGTTTAGTTTTATTCTAAATGTAATTTATTTTGGCACCTACATAATGTTTTTTTGTAGCAAGTTAAAGGAAATTTTGTAAATTGAATTTTGTTGAATTTTAAAAATATTTTTGTGGCAAACAGAATAAAATTGGCTTTGTTATTTACAGTTACTACTTTCCTGTGTGTTTAAATTATTTCTTAATTTCACTTATATTCATAAAACATAATTTGACAATAACATTTCATTTTATTTTATAATAACATTTCATTCTGTTTCACAATTAACATTTTGATTTTATTAAATAATATCGTACACAGTTGAAATGATAAGTCCTAAAACAGTAGTTTTACATTTTAAAATATAATGAAGGAAAAGTATAAAATGTATTTTGCTGTTGAAATGAAAATGAAAATCATCATCATCACTGTTTTGTTGCATATATTTATGTTTTTTTGTTATAATTCATTATTATAATTTATTTAGTTTTACTTGTGGATGTTTTTGGTATTAGACTACTAAAATTTTTATTTTTATTTATTAAATAAAAGATTTTAATTTAAATCAAAACAGTTTGAGTTTGATTTAGTGCAAATTATTAATAATAATCGTCATCATCTTATAATGGACACTTTTTTGATAACGTTATGATTTTTATAAGCCATAAAATCTTCCACATAGTATTTGATCTAGTAATTCATGCTGGTCGATAATGACCCTTGACCCCATTTGTTGTCTGTTGTTGCACCTTTTCCTTTTTTTACCTTCCTGCCTTCACTCTGTATTTTGTCGTCCAGGCTGCAGAGCGGGCCCTGTTCTCAAGCCACGGTTCTTTGTGTGTCTGCGCTGCTCGTTGTCTTAGCTTTCCTACATGCAGGGCATTAATTTGTGGCCGTGTTGTGCTTAGGTTGACAACAAATCAATCAGGTGGCAGCCAGGGTCTCAGCGGCAGACAGCAGGGTGTCATTAGCATGCTGGACCGAAGCTGTGGGCTGCCGTCCACTTCACTTTACCTTTCTGGTCACTTAGACTTCGCTTTAATCTCTCTTTACTACGTTCTCTCACCACCAGGGTTTCGATTTGGAACCAATTTTGTATGTTAAGTTTGAGAAAGTCGACTTTTTTGGAATCACATTAATCAGAATCAGAATCAGGATTATTGGCCAAGTGTGTTCACACACGAGGAATTTATTTGCAGTGGGTCTCTACGGTGCTTTGTGTGCAGACAATACACATGTAAGTTACTGACAATAGTATACAATACACACAATACACAATATACAGTAGACTATACAAAATATACAGTAGACTATTCAATATGCAATACACAACAGATGATATACAACACACAAAAAACAATATATGGTGCACAATATACTATGGACTCTACAATCTACAATACACAATATACAATAGACTATACAGAATATACAGTAAGTATACAATATGCAATACACAATATACAACATACAATACACAATATACAGTAACTATACAATATGCAATACACAGCCATAATTTTGTCTACACTACAGCATCACTGTTTACTGTGTTAGTGTTATTTGTAGTGTTTTTTCACTAGTGGCAGTGGAGGCCTAGTGGTCAGGACGCTGCCTTTGGGACCAGAAGGTTGCAGGTTCGAGTCCCTGGGCACCACTGAGGTTCCCTTGAGCAAGGTACCGTCCCACTACACTGCTCCCCGGGCGCTGTCGATAGCTGCCCGCTGCTCCACGTGTGTACGTGTGATGGGTTAAATGCAGAGGTCATGTGTCGTTGTGGTGCTTGAGTGTGTTCACGATGACAAAGAGTCAACACCTTGAAGAGTTTGGTCACAAGTGTTTGGTATTATGACGCAGCGGTTATCCTCAGGGACTAACTGGAACGGAAACTGGAAGAAAATTCCAGAAGGACCGGAGTAAAATCCGTCCTCCGGGGCTCGGCATTGATACAAACAGTCCTCACAGGGCTGAGGAACCCGAGGTGGTTCTCACATGGCTCTGCTCTGAAGCAAACAGCTCGGCAGCTTTATTTCTAAGTGCACACTCGGGGATTTAAGCTGGACGCCTGTTCGGCTCTGAACATTTGTTCCCTCAATCCATTGTATTATTTATTTTCATAACTCATGTCTCTAAGATTGCCTTATCTGAGCAGGAATGTGTGTGTGTGTGTGTGTGTGTGTGTGTGTGTGTTGGGGGGGGTAGTGATGGGGTAGTGGCGGTGGGGGTGGAGAGGCCATGCCACTAATCCTCAGGTCAAGATGTATTTATTGAAGATTAATAACAGAGCAGCAATCTCATCACGCTCTCTATGATTTTATCATTTTGTCCTGAGGGATCAGCGGGAGCACGGCAGCACGTGACCACTGCTGTTTCGGGATCCGGTCCTAATTCTAACCAAGAATAAAAAACCAGACCTCCTTCCAGTGACGGTGCAGAGGTTTTCTCTCGTTACTTAATTACTGTTTACGATTGAATATTAACTATTAAATGAACATTATTTTATAATCTTAACACTGATTTAATCTAAAGGTTTAATTAGAACGTGACATAATAGAAAGACGATTATATATACTAAATATTAAATAATATAAACCTCTGGATCAAATTATCTTTTAAAAATAAATAACATTTTAATTTAAAAAGGTAGCGGAAAAAAAACGATAATTTATCAGCTTTTTCTGTGTGTTTCCTTCAGTTCTGTAGGAAAATGATCTCAGGTGACTTTTCATAAACCTGCTTGAATTCCAAGAGTATAGACAGACTGACAGACCGACAGACAGACAGACTGACAGACAGACAGACAAATAGATAGATAGATAGATAGATAGACAGACAGATAGATAGATAGATAGATAGATAGATAGATAGATAGATAGATAGA
>JBBPDA010000081.1:8343220-8373664 GCA_037974385.1 Arnoldichthys spilopterus | reverse complement strand
CCTGTCTATCTCTATCTATCTGTCTATCTGCCTGTCTATCTCTATCTATCTGTCTATCTGCCTGTCTATCTCTATCTGTCTATCTGTATCTATCTGTCTATCTCTATCTGCCTGTCTATCTCTATCTATCTGTCTATCTGCCTGTCTATCTCTATCTATCTGTCTAACTGCCTGTCTATCTCTATCTATCTGTCTATCTGCCTGTCTATCTATCTGTCTATCTGCCTGTCTATCTCTATCTATCTGTCTATCTGCCTGTCTATCTCTATCTATCTGTCTATCTAACTATTTATTTCTATCCATCTATGCATGTTACCCCTGAGATACCACTGATCCTGTCCTACCCTGCTGCCTTCTTTGAGCTGGAGTTTTCACTACTGGAACCCACTCACTCGTGCTGAAGGCCCCATATGTTCAGTCCTAACAGCCACTTACTTGATTGGTTGAACAGTCATCGTGGCCCAACTGTACACTAGAAACTGCTGCCTCTCTTGTACCTTCAACCAGATCACCCACCATCTACGGCCTCATGTCCAAACTACCACACATGCTTTATACACTTATGCTGAAGAGATGTTGCCCCAAGCAATAGGCCTCTAGAAAGTGAGACGCTTTTCCTTTGGTTGCTATTGCTGTCCAGTGACTCGGTTCCTCTCAAGGTTCCTTCCTCCAGTTTAAGGAGTTTCTCCTTGCCTCTGTTGCCTAGATACTGTAACCTGTACGCGGCTCTATTCAACACTGTGGTGTGTTATTTTTTTTTGTTTTATAACTAAAAAAAAGTTTTTAAGTGTTTAAATCTTGGCAATGGAGGACTAGCAAAGTAAGAATTTTATTGGTCAGTGTAACAGCTTGTTCTACTGTGCACACGACAAACTCTGGACTCGGCTCATCAGGACATCAGATGTAAAACGCGCTGTACAAACAAAATTGTACACTTTGTTTACATTTCAGATTCATAAACTGAACATTTGGACTCTATGTTCAGTGTTAAGTCCTATTTAGCCCAAAACCCACAGCTGCCCCAGGAAGCATTTAAAGGGCCTTGGTAACGCAACTCGGAGGTTAATTGTCTCTTCTTTCCACCTATAAACCATGATATGACAACACGGGCAGATGTGTTAAAGACAAACAGTTAACACTTAAAGACAAAACTCAGAAACCTCTTCATCGGGGCTCCGTGTCTAGACGCTGTGCTGATCGACTGCTGCTGTGTGTGCGCGACGCTGCAGCCCCACGTGTCCGGCAGAATGTGGCCAAAATAAGCGGACTGTCGCTCTTCTGCCGCACGATCGGGATTTAGTTTACGCGTCAACAGGCGACAGAAGGTCGACGCTACCGTGAATTCGGTGAAACGAACCTTCTCTCTTTTCTTAATCGGTTTGGTTCACGTTTTTTCTGCCCCGAGCGACTCTTACAGCCCCAACTTCGCCATTGCGCATGACTCAATCGACGCACAAAGCTTACGTAGCAGCAGGCTCAGCCAATGAGCTTCAAGAACACGCAAAAAGTTAAACTGGGGAGAAAAACAGACTTGCTTTAATAACAGTAATGATAATAATAATAATAACAATAATAATAATAATAATAATAATAATAATAGTAGTAGTAATAATAATAGTAATAATAATAATAGTAGTAGTAATAATAATAATAATAATAATATGTATTTTTAATGTTGGGTTAAAACTGGCTGTAATGTATTATTATATATTGTATATATTTTTATATAATATTATACATGTCCAGTTATTATACATAAACAGTTTTTTCATTACAAGAAGCAGAGTGCCTGCATTTCTCTAAGTCATGGTAAAATCTGTAATGCAACATCGAGCGGCTTACTGCTTTCACAAAACAGCAACATAAACAAAGTAGACTCCAATGCTCCATAAATAATGCAACTTATTAAAAATATCAGTTGCAATACACAATGCTTTTAATGTGAATATAGTTAACAATAGGGGTTGGCAAGAAATGTAACAATGTACCATATCAGAATCAGAATCAGAATCATGTTTATTGGCCAAGTGTGTAAGCAAACACATACAAGGAATTTGTTTCCGGCCAATGGCGTCTCTCAAGTACAGTGTAAACAGTAGTAAAAACACAATACAACAAATGTAAACAACACAAGTTCAAGTTCAAGTTAGGTTTATTGATCATATGTATGTTAACGCTGGGTCAACAGTACAATGAAATGTGTTGGACAAGAAGAACCAGTAAATTCAGCAGAAAAACATGATAAATAAGAATAAATATAAAATAAAAGTAAAAATAAAATAAAAAAAAAAATATATAAAAAAGAATATTTACAAATATATAAAGAAACTGCGTGAAGGGCACATTGTGCAAAGTGCAATGTGCAGAAGTGAAAAAGTGACCAGTGTGAACAGCAATATTGCACATTGGATGGAGGATGAATAATATATCAACAATACAATATAATAAACAATCAAAGACTTATTTACAGGAAAAAAACAGGATCACAGAGTGCAAACAACAGTGAGTGCATAAGGTGCAGTTGCAGTATATATATACGGGCAGTGGAGGCCTAGTGGTTAGGACACTGCATTTGGGACCTCAAGGTTGCAGGTTCAAGTCCCTTGGCACCACTGAGGTTCCCTTGAGTAAGATACCGTCCCATATTTATATAAACTAATAACCTGGATTATTAATAAAATGGCAACAAAATACATGATAAAGACACCAATGTTCCATAAATAATTGTAATTACTATTAATAATAAAATTATATATATATATATATGTATTTGTGAATTTAATTTCGGTCACATGTGCGTATACGGATCATGGCTCAGCCAATCAGATTGCAGCGGCGTCCGGCGACCGTTGAGCTCGAGCTGTGTTTCTGTTGCTACGTTTCCTCAAAACCTGAGGCGAGTTTCCAGAAACCGTGCGATTTATAGGCTTCCCGATTTCATTTTCTATTCAAGGGGTAGACAAAGTCACCAGTCACTGTTAGCCGACCACTAATGTCCACTACACGGCTCGTTTTTCCCATTCTTTAAATTCGCTTTCAGTTTACTGAGGTAAAGTGACCTAGCTAGCCGGCTAATCAAACTTGTAGTTAGCATGTGTGCCCAGCAGCTCCACAAGCTGTGAAACTGTAATAGAATTATCGCAAATAATACGAAAATAATATTTTAAATGACTGTACATGCCTGTCTCAGGTTTGACCATATATGTGTTTAGGTCACCTAGCTAGCGTAAGGAGCGATGTGTCGCTGATGTGGATTAAATGGATGGAGGATTTATGGTTTTTGTCCCTCACATCCAGTAATACTGTATGGAAAGTTTGGTACTAGTCATTATTTTGTGGCAAAGAAGAGTAATCACCTTAAAGGCTGCAAAGTAGAAAAATATATCGGGTGGAATAAATATGTGGCAGTTTTTTATGCGTAGTGTTCCTATGATAAATGTACAAAAAGGTGCACTGGTTTGTGTCATGGATTTAAATCAGGATTCATACTGCTTCCTCCTATCACATGATAGCACTTATCTGACTCCTGTTGTTTGTCGTGGCCTTGGTCCGTCTCTTTCAACCTGTTATATTTGCTTTTTTCAGGTGCTGCGTGTTTTTTCGCATGGATAACCTGGTGTCCAGGACCCTCTGGCTCTTTAAACTGCCCTTCCTGAGAACACAATCATTTTCAACCTAAGCTCATGACAAAAAAAAGTAGGGCACTTTCACGAAAATTATTTCCCACACGTCAAGGTTGTTTGTTTTGAGGGTTGGGGTTAGGGTTGGTTCACGTCACTCACTTAAAAGAATCATTAAAAAAAATAATTAGGGATGTGCAATAATATCAAAATCATATCAGCATCAGCAGATATTTGCCAGGGTAAAAATATTGGCAGTGACTGTTAAGTGCTTGAAAAAAAATTGATGAATGAGTAAATATAGTTTGATTTTTCTGACCCAGATACTATTCCCAGTTGTCTGCATTTAAAAAAAAAATTGTATCGATATCAGCAGATATGTTCATGAGGAACATGTCGTCATTGGCGTACAAATCCCACACTGGTGCATCCTTTAAAGAATGAGTATTTGGCTAATCAGTCACTACTCACTACTGTATGGGTCAATGACGTATAAGACTTTTCAACAGACCAATTTTGAGATACAAAAAATTAAGGATATCAATTGTTATTGTTCAACCTATAAGAATGTTGTGTACACATAAATGCATGTTAAATTTTGAAATGAAGTGATTGTAGTATTTTCTTATTTGGTTGAATTGGGCACGACCTTAAAACATGTCATGTGGTGCGACCATATTTTATTTTAAAATTAATACATTTCCCTTAATTATTTAACAGAAGTTCTCAGTTGCATAGTATAGTAAGTGTTTTAGAAACAAAGTATTTGCATTTCTTTTGACTTTTTCTAAATAATGATCTCATATTTTTCTTTTATATTCATTGGGCAGTGGTGGCCTAGTGGTTAGGACACTGCCTTTGGGACCTGAGGTACTGAGGTACCCTTGAGCAAGGTACTGTCCCACTACACTGCTTCCCGGGTGCTATTGGTAGCTGCCCATTGCTGCATGTGTGATGGGTTAAATGCAGAGGTCACATTTTGTTGTGGTGCTTAAGTGTGTTCACAATGACAAAGATTGACTTCCCTATATTATAATGTCAGTCATCTTATTACAAGTGGCTTATGACTTATTTATGAATTATGAATTAATATTTCAGTCACAGAAATTAGAAATCTATTGAAGATTTTAATACAGATTTACATTAAGAAATCTATATTAAATGATCAAAAAGTAATAAACTTTGTACTAAAAAATATTTAAACCAGATTTTATTAAAATGTCTCATAATTTTTATGAACAAAAACATTTCTTTAACTTTTTTTCTAAATATAAAACTTTTCAAACTTAACTGTTGCACACGGCTGCAACTTTATTTTGATCGAATATTTAAAAATGTTAATGAAAAAATACATAACACAAAAGCCATATGTACTTCAAGTTTCTTTATCTATAGTTTTCATTTTTAACCATTTTAAAAACTTTTCTCTTCTCCTAGCAATGTGCTCTGCTCTTGCTGCAGGGTCAGGGTTAACGTGCTGCCTGTGGCGAGCAGTGTTTTCTTTACTCGACAGAGGCGTCTGGAAAATAGACTGAAACAGTTATAAATGACTACATAAAAATAATAAATTACTAATTACTGGATAATTACAGCATAAAAAGATGTTCTCTGCTAATTATTTCTCTCAACAAACTGTTTTGTCTGAAATTTGTGGAAAAAAATTACTCAACTGCATAATAAAACAATGTACTGTATTAATATAAATCATAAACTGAATTAAAAAAGTACAAAAAGTGCCAATCTAGGATATGTATTTATCAGGGAAAACACTCAGCAATGGTCGCACCACATGACATTCGGTCGCACCACATGACATTCGGTCGCACCACATGACATTCGGTCGCACCACGTGATATTTTCAAATTCATTCAAATTCTGTAGACACAGAATTGGCATCTAAACATAACAAGCTTTCTACAAAAAGTTTCCACAAATTACATATGGGTTGAATAACTTGCTTTTCATTGCTTTGTTGTGGTGCTATCACATAATATCCAAATGTGGCTACAACACAGCAACTGTTAAATAAGTTTGAGTAAGAGTTACAAACCTGCTGTCAGTTTGTATGGGCCCTTGGGAAACTGGTTGATAATGAAAAATCCTGTCTTTGAATGAATTTCAACATAAAAATCCCAAAATGGCTGTTTTATAATGGTTGCACCACATGACATTTAATAAAATGGACACATCATTGACCCATATGCTGATAAATAAAGGCATTTCTTCACTGGTCGCCTCTGTACCGACCATCCAAAATAATTAAAGGAAAATATGAAATATGAAAAATCACCCCAGGCTAACATTGTTAACAAATCGTGACTATGTTGCTGCAGATTTCATTCATGTTTATAACTCAGAGTAAGTCATACTGTGTCCTAAACCACACCCACAAGTCTGCTCCATCTTCATGAGGAGCTGGATGTGGTTTGAGCGTCTCCAGAGAAGTTTTGGTGATGAAAAGATTTGGGTGACTGTTGACTTCAGGTGTCAACAATTCAACGATATTAGCCTCAATGTGACTATTAGTCATTGTGAACACACCCCATCACACAAAGTGCAATACAGTGAAGTGGGACAGTACCTTGCTCAAGACCTCGGTGGTACCTGGGCCTTGGTTTGAACCTGCGACCCTCTGATCACAGTGCAGATGTTCTTCTATTTTGTATGTCTCCTTTTCTCAGAATGGGCTTCTTGAGCAGCTACACATTCTTGAAAAAAAAAGGATGGACACAGACACCTGTGGATTTTTTCCAGAACTGAAGCGTCCCTCACCACTTGGCCACCGATGCCCACTAAAGATGGAGAAGTCCAAACATGTCTTGGCTGATTGACGTCATCTAAGGTCAGTGGAAAAACTGTAAACTCCACACAACTCATTCAGACTTCTAACTAGCTGAGGGACCGAATAACAAGATAATAAATGCACGTGTGGACAGAGTGCACAGGTTTACCGTACCTGTTTTCTCCTCATTCCTCCTCCTCTCTTCTCCTGCCATCTGTTCATGAGAGCAGGTCGCAGATGCCTAACAATGGAAATGAGATATCAGAGGAGTGTGTGTCTGCCCAGAGCACCTAGGAAAAGTGCGATTCGGTGGGCTACGCATTGTTCTCTGCTGTGCATTGTCTTAGAATAAACTTTTAATGAGTGATGAGAAAAAAAAATACGCCTTAGTATAACCTTCTGTTACGATGAGAAGCTAAACTATGAGGCGCTATTAGCTCCGCTATTAGTGTCAGGAAAATGAAGCAGGTTTTCTGGCACAGAAGCCACCACAACTAAATATATCACGTTTTTTTTCAGCGTTTGCTCCATCTTTTGGCTTTATTACAGATTCCATTCTTTTCAGGAGACTCGCTTTTAGTGTTTCTGCGCAATTCTGTAAACTTATTCAAAGGTCAGTCTGCATTTTCAGCTTTTTACCTTCCCAATTACAGATTCACACTCATCAGCCTTGAAAAACCTTTCTCCACAGCTCAGGTGTCCAGTCTGCTAGTGCAGATTTTCTTCTGTTCGGTGCGTTTTCTCAGTAAGGGCTTCTTGAGCAGCTACACAGCCTTGAAAATTGCCTCAACTTCTCACACTGGAAGGATGGACACCTGTGCACCTGTGGATTTTTTTCAGCACTGAAGCGTGAGTTGATTTTCTGTGCAAACATGAAAACTTTAAAGGCAAAATTCAGTGAAAAATGAATTGTACACAGTTTTTTTTGGAGCTATGAGGCAACAGTGCTAAGAACCACTTGAAGTCAATAGTCGCCCAAATATGTTCTGCAAATACAACCTCGCACTTTTATCAGCCAGTTCAAACCACATCCAGTGTGCTATAAGATGAACACATCGATAGAAATGTAGAATGAAGATTTGCCATGAAAAATGCCATGTTTATGTATGTTCCCGATACACTTTTTACTCACAAAAATATTGGCACACTATACAGGACTGTTCAAAAGTCTAAAGCACCTAAGAAAATTGTAATTAAAGCCTGTTTATATGAATAGATAAGTATTTTTACAAAAAAACCCAATATTAGAGTAAACAACATTAATACAGTGCACAATGCTCATTGTGTTGGCTTAACCATTCCCAGAGCTCTCCTCTTGAAAACCTAGTGTTACTGTAGTTCCCATCCGCTGCTTTGAGATCAATCAGTCCATCATTAGATGAAATCAGGTGCCGATGGAGCTTCACACATCCATGCAGTGGCTGGAGGCAGTGAGGAGAAACCTGGAACCAAACCTGCATCTTCTCACACACCATGAACTACTGTTTGCACACAACAACCCACCTGGATCAGCTTTACTGTTTTACTTGCTGCAGAAAGGGACTTGTTTTTTTTGTTTTTTTATTCAGCAAAAAAATCTACAGATTTAATATTATGGGTCTTGTTCTGAAACACTGCTGGCGGCTTGCACGTTTTGCCACCTCTGGTTCAATTTTAACTTTTGGAAATGTGATCTCATACTATCTTTAAACAATCTTTGATATGATACAGAATTCATAGCTGAATCAGCTTCTGCAAGCTGCCCAGCAAAAAAACAACCAAAAACTGTAACATTTCCACCACCATGCTTCACAGTTTGTATGGGGTTCTTCTCCTGAAAAGTTGTCTTTTGTCTATGTCACACATGTGTACTGTTACTGTGGCAAAACAGTTCTATCCACATTATTCCTGGTCTTTCCCTGTATGTGTTTTTAGCAAACTGTGGTCTTTTTGTTTGGGCTCTTCCTGATTGTACACGTATTGCTCTTTCAAACCAACTGCTGCAACAGTTACCTGCTGATACTGTGATGAAAGTCTGGGGTTCTTGGAGATGTCTTATCACAGCTGAATTTGATGGGGCAGGCAGTCCTGGACAAATTGACAGTCATTTTAAATCTAAACCACTTATAGATGATTTTCCGCATGCTGGAGTGCTTTGTTTCAGAATTTTAGGGACCTTTGTAAAGGCTTTGAAAGGCCATAGAGCCTGGCATGATGACACCAAACACTTTCAACAGCAAAGACAACACCAGACCCAGGTTCCACCTGCAGGAGGTTCTAATCAATGGCATCTAATCTGGAACACCTGACTTCAGTTTTCTGGATTCGAAGGTATGAGAAAGGTAAGGACGTACTTACTTTTCATGTGACTGATCTGGGTTTTTTTTTTTTTCGTTTAATCTATAAATATGATGCAAAAGTCAATTTTTATTTGTGCAATGGTTGATTTTTTTTTTTTGTCCAACATTTTTGAACAAAAAAACATTTCACTCTTTTTGATACAGTGCTTCCAGATAAATATTGTTATACTCCGGTAAGTGATGTAAAATTGACACATTGTTGTCATTTTTAACATTTAATGCTGTAAACACAGTTTTACATGACAAATGTTTGAACACAGTTGTTTCACTGTGACCTGGGTGTGTGCGAGAGAGAGATTCCTGGTTCACACATAATCCATAATATCTGTTGATTGTCACAGCTTGCTGTATGACTGCAGGACCTGTAACAACACTGCATGGTACTTTACACTGGGTGTATTTAACAACGTGAGCACCTTCCATATACTCCAATATTCGGCGTATTCTCGCCTTGCTTTGCTTCCCCTCTGCACACATGCAGTCTACTGTTACGATGCAGACTACATGTGTTGTCATACACACAGCACAGCCGATATTTTTGACATCACCGCAGCAGTGTAACAGTAAGCCTGTTCATACACTCTTGCTGGCGCTAGGCGTATCGTTTAATGGTTAATGTTTAATAAATTCACTTTTAGCATTATTGACCCCAGCCTTGTTCTCTAAAGCAGAGCAGGAAGAAGGTTATTACACACTGATAAAAGCTCTGCAATTTACTTGATTCAAATGCGCACATCATTTCCACATGAATACAGCATATTTTATCCACACTGGTTGAAATGTGTATTACTGTAATCTGTTTTATTGATGTGGAAATGATGTACATGTTTGAATCAAACCAAGTCAATGCAGCGCTTTTATCAGAAATGTGTTAAAGGACCCACATCAGGGATTTTCTTTTCTTTTTTTGAGTTTGATGAACTATGCAAACACATTGCAAAACGTACCCTTCACTCCCCAGACTATAGACTATAGAAAGTGTTAAAATTTTTTAACATTCACTCTTTGTGTGATGTCACAAAAAACAACACATCTACATACATCCATACATGGAGTGTTTCGATCCGCACTGCTTTTTGGATGCACGGCAGCCAATCAGGATCGTTTCTGGGCATCAAAAAATTGATTATGAATGGTTTTGGTACGTAAAATCACACAAAGGAAAAGTAGGTTACGGGCCCTTTAAAGGAAATTTAGCGGGTCAACCAAGACACATTTAGGGTTCAATATTGGCTCCTTTAGTGTCAAGCCAGAGCACAGAGGATAATATTGCTAACAAACACTAGGGATAAAATCACACCTGCGACTTTTAGTCCATTTGAATCGAAACCGTAGTGCGTTCAACCCTTTGGGTTCGTTTGGGCAGGTTTGAACACGATAAACACATTTGGGTGAAGACCGAAGTAGTAATGAAAGTGTGAACACACTCAAGCACCACAACGAAATGTGACCTTTGCATTTAACCCATCACAAGTGTACTGGTGGAGCAGTGGGCAGCTACCAACAGTTTATGGGGAGCAGTGTAGTGGGACGGTACCTTACTCAAGGGAACCTCAGTAGTGCCCGGGCCGGGACTCGAACCTGCGACCTTCAGGTCCTAAAGGCAGCGTCCTAACCCTCCCACACAAACTCTAGTTCTTCTGTGGTTTGAGCATGATCTGATTTCGATCCAATCCAGCTACTAGGTGTACTCCCCAAGTTTGAGCTAAACAGATGATGAGAAAAGCATGTTAACGTTACTGTACACGTCTTTGGTTTCGCACATTAACAGTTAGCGTATCTGTGCACATGCTCAGTATCGGCTCCGTTCTCCCGCTCAGATGTCTGAGGGAAACAGTCCTTCCAAAGTCTGAAGCAGCTCAGTGTTTTCAAGACGTTTCATCAAAATGCGTTCGGCATTTTGCCGTGCCCAGACCATCACCATGGTTATGAGCGAATGCCAGCTCTGCTTAGATTTTCCTCTGATGTGAAAAGAAACCAAACCAAGAGGGAAACGCTCCTAAAACGCCCTAGAACACTGAATCAAACCACACCCACAAATCTGTGCCACTGTAATAAAGAGCTGGATGTGGTTTGAGAGGGCTGTGATTTGGGTGACTACTGACTACTAGTGTTAGCAACATTTGCCTTTTAGATCCAGTTCAAAATTTAGACTAAAGAAGCAAAATTTGGATTTGAAACATGTCCTGGCTGATCGACTACATCTGGGGTCACTGGGGAATTAGGAAAAAGAGATATTTTTTTTCTGAACTATTCCTTTAAGTTGCTCTTAACACTGTGTAGACGCTTTTGAGAAACAGGCCAGAGAGAGATAAGCTCATCTACAAAGACTCAGTTTGACACATTCGATGCTGATGGATCTAATTGATGTAATTAGATCACATTTGTTGTGAATATGTCCAGCTGGTCTCAGTGGTTAAGCCTGTAGTTAAACACCAAAGGATATTCAGTGGGGAATCATAATTAGTAATGTAACGTGGAGCCGAACTAGAATTAATTAGCGTCTGGGAAGAAAGCCTTTAAAGATTTTTGATCAGAAGTTTCCCTCCAGAATAAACAACACTCTTCGCGTCCAGTTGCGCACAGGCGCGTGAATGGTCTTCGATTGGTGGCCGTGACAAGTGAGAGAATTGTTTTTAAAAAACGGTCAGGATGTCTCAGTTTGTGAGGTGTAACGCGTCTGGGGGATTCGTGAAGGGTGTGCTGGGTAAATGTTTGAAGATGCGCAATTTTTCCGTCAACAGGACCCGGAGGGTGTGGCGTCCTCCGAAGAAATGAAAACACACATCATCCTCTTCTGTGAAGTACAGGAAAGTACTAGTTTTTATTCCTTCATATTCAAACTTCACAAACAGCGTGAACTTGTACAATACCTCAGAGAGTGAAAATTACAAAAAAAGTGCTGGTAACATTTACAAAAAATCATCCTTACTTTGCAACAATCAGTTATTCTTCCACTCCTTTTTTTAGTCTTTTGTATTAAGGCTTAATACTTCTGTATAAAGTATATGCAAGATAAGTCTTCACAGTTTTTCGAAAAAAGTCACAATATTATGTAACATAATGAAGCTTTTACGGCTATTTTCTGTATAATAACAAATACACATCACTGGTAAATATACGTGAAATACAGGGCTTACTGTAAAATGGCAGGTAATGATACTGTTTGCTGAAATAAATTGTTTTTGTCTTTTTTTTCTTTTTTCCTTAAACACATTTATAGGAAAGGTTACATGACATACCATCGTAATAACTGAAGGAGAAGAGAAATAAAAGAATAATAAGCATAAAAACTAGGGAGATCGCCTCCAAACTTTGGCACATCCCTTTGAACATTTTCACAAAATATATAAGGTTTATTTATTTATTTATTTACTTTTTTTTTTTGTAATTATTTCAAATCATATGCAATGGAAGTATAGCAAAACTGGCATAAAGTGAAATCATGCTGTGTAGTAAGGTGCTAAATTAGAGATATTACAAGGCCCGTCTGTTCGTTTCAGTCAGGCGAGAATAAGGTGCATTTGTAAGACTCAAAGCATGTAGGCCTTTTTTAAATTTCAAGAAACAATAATAATAGTAATAATAATAATAATAATTTACAAAAGAAACACTAACTTAGTAAAAACAACCCAAATATAATATGACCAATAGTCTCGAGGCGACCTCATGGATTCATGCAACCCCACTGATTCAGAGAAATGCGTGACGATCTCTTCCACAGACAATGTAAAAAATACTCTATTGTGGCAACGGTGAAATATTCGTCTGTTTATGCTCGTCTCTTTTCTTTTCTTTTCTTTTTTAGAATATATATGCATCGTGTGTATACATAGATATATATTCAGTGTGGAATATGTCACTGCAAGACGTGATGAAGGAATGGGATGGGTCCAACCAAATACGACACAGAACGAAGCGGAGATATTATTCTTTTTTTTTGTGTTTTTTTGTTTGTTTTGTTTGTTTTCCCGGGGATTTCCTAAGCTGCACTAGTTTACAGATCAGCATATGAGAGCTCTAGCCCTAGGACTTACCAAAGTTATCACCCTCATGCACACGTTTAAAGTGACGCAACAAGCTTGCTTAAATAACCTACATCACAAAAGCAATTTTGGTTTTTAGTGCAAACACAATTGGCTGGCTTCAGCTTCAGCTTCTCAAGAATAACAAGCTCACCAAGAAGATAACATGAAGGCACATACTTATGCTTCCTCTAACACGCAACAATTTTAGACATACTGCAACACCTTTCAATAACACCACGAAGCGGTTATAACAGGAAAGCCACTATTTCCAAGAAATCAAAAATCGTCACTATTCATGATTGCTATCATTTGCTTATTATTGATCTCGTATAATTACCCATAAAGGAAACAGGCTCTCCGTGTATCGGTTCCAATCGCAACCTCCTTTCCTCCATGGATAATTATGGCTTCGAGTGTACACGTGTGGACTGTAATTCTTCATGTTTAACCGACATCACGCGCCGAAAGGAAAAGCACATTTCCTATTAGTAGGCGTCGCACACCAATAAAGTCACGCCGCCGAGTGACTCACGGCAAAAAATTGTTAGCGACGTCCCAGAAACATGTTGCCCGTGTATATTTGCGACCGCCAGCCAGCTGAACTGTGTGAAAGAGTGATGGCAGCAGCAACAACACCAGCGACAGCGAACACTGAGTTGGGAGAAAAGTCAAAGCCAGAAATAAAGGTTCCGTCTACTTCAGCACAGTGCGACTGCGTGAACTTTGGAACGTTTTGAAACACTCTTACGAAGGGCCTCCATGTTTCTGGGACGTTCCTGCCCGTCTCCACTTCTTTCGTCCCCCCCCTCGCTCAGGCAACGGGGTCATGTGAGAGCAGTTTCCAATTTGTCCAAAACGGTCACGCGAGGAAACAGGAAGTACAATTTGTTTATGCGCCTCAAACTCGGACGTATACGCTCATGTCAGCATTTATGTATGCGTCCGAGTCAGCCGTGCGAGCCACGTGGGCGCCGCACGTCTTCCGCTCTGTACCTTTATACACAAATAACGAAGAAACCCTCCTCGAAGATCTTGCTTCCGTATAAACACAGCATCACGCTATATCTATAGTGCACACAGCTCGTAAAGTTCGTTAAACTACTGTTTTTAAAATAATTGATCAGGTTGTTCTGTGTCATGCGCTATTGCTGTTTATCAAATGGCATTTTCTCACTGGGTGGCGGGGTACAGTCGGAAACCTGCATTTTGTCCACATCTCCACTTCTGAGTGAACCCGTGATGAATTAAGTTACTCTTCTTGCCAGGGTTCCAAGCGTGTTGACCTGGGCTCTACATACGGAGCTAGAAGTAGTGCAGGTCAATTGATTGGTCAAACGCAATTGTCATAGTGTTGTCACGGTGCCATTTCTAAAAAACGGAACAAACAAAACTCTAGCTACTAGGGTTGGACCAATGGACGGCGCCATCGTCACAATGTTAATTGTCAATTTCTATTGCGATGTTTCACTGTAGTCTTATGGAGATCTGGCAGACATCGTGTCCAACCATAGTGTTTGCTGTTAGAACTAAACTCAAATGAGAAGCCTTTACAGAACCAGAGCACTGTAAAAACTGGAACAGCCAAAAGGGTTCTCAAAGGTGAACATGTCAGGTGCCTCAAAACCCCTCCCCATACATTGGAGGTACTGGAGGAACATACTTTTGCAGAAACAGGGGTTCCATCAAAGATGCTTCAGCTATCTTAAGCTCTTCAGAGAATCATCCTTTTTGAACATGTTCCTAGAGGTTCTCTGAAGGGAACCGCCACTGTGGGAAGCTCATGGGGCCAGTGTACTTTCACGGTCGGGTTTTGGATTAGTACCCTCACCACACCGCACCGCATCGCACCGCCCAGTGGGAAAAACGCCTAAAGAAGACCCAAAGTTATTTTTAGTGCAAATCTCTTTTCTAGTTTGAAAAGTGGTAGTTGGATTTATGTCAACTCGGCAAAAAAAGGTTCAACCAAGTGATCTGGCTGAAGGAGTGAGACAGCTTTACACTTAGTGGTTTTTTTCAGTTGTTAGTTAAGTGGTTTCCCTTTTTTTTTTTTGCAATGCATGTCACGAAATCTCGCCGTCATCATTTATAACGGAGGAATTTAAGAGGGCACGTCCGGAAACGTTTTCAATTCATCTTGTTATTCAAAATGGTAATTCTCAAAATGCCGTGTACCGTGCTGCTTGTTCTCGTCTCACCAAGGATAACTCTGATATATACGAAGACTCACTTTAGTCCAGTGTTTGACAAGTCAAAGTATAAAATGGCCTTGTACACACATTAAAAAACCCTTATATACCCTACCTCAAAACAGCAGTCATCACAACGCAAACAAACTCTCTCTTTTTTTTTAAATAGGAATAAAAAAGACAAACCAACTTAGAGCATTAGAGAACACCATACAAAAAGAAAACGTTACTGCAGCATATAATTTAGGGTTGCTTAGTTACTGAAAGATGTCAAATATACCTTTACTACAACAGCTCCACTTCTGCCCAGTTTTCTACAGTTATTGTATATCGTAATATATAAACCTTTAGTATGAACTCAATCAGGGCGATTATGAAAAACGTGAAAATAAATTATGTATAAGTGCTTTATATGTGTTTAAGAAGGTATCTGCCTACAAGAATGTGTAAGATATGGCTATAAATAGCATAATGTATCAGAAAGTAAGAAAAAAGCATGTTTTTAAATTGTTATTTTTTTTTTACATGAACTAGCCTAATCTAGAAAGCGGACATCCATAGGCCTCCAGTTTTACAGTACTAAAATGTACATCATAGAACAGGGAAGTGATGATGGTACTAACTGACCCACAGTAGGTGTAGATGTCCTGCAACTGTATAGAAATATATATATATTTTTTATGTATGTATGTATGTATATATGCTGACAAATACCTAACCCAAGTAAGCTAAATTAATTCTAAATGAGCTCATGCTTCACCATAATATTGCCTTTCTAATTACCAAGGGGTTACATTCTACTTGAATATGAAGGTTTCCATCCAAATATTTACACTGTATATGAATATTTATCATATGATTGTAAAGTACTTGACAAAAAATAGGGAATTTGGTCCTTTAGGTTGAAATGATGACACGAAGTAAATGTTTGTTGTGTGATTTTACACAGTTCCACCTATAAGACTGAGTGAATTCTTTGCTGGAAGGATTAGAAACATGTCTAACAGGCACTAGAATTAGTCACAAAGGTGTGTTGTTTTTTTTTCATGGCGCTTGAAGAATTTCTGAATAAATGAATTGTTTTCACTTGTGCTGGAACACGGAGCCTCTAGTCTCCTCGTTTTAGCGATGGCATCGACATATCGTCAAAAAAAACTGGAAACCTACCATGTGCAAACACAACAAACAAACAGCTTGGTCCATTTCTGATTGATCAAATACAGAAAGAAAAAGAAGAATCTAAAAATCCTTCCACCATGAGGGGCAGGAAGGTGTGACCCCATTTTTGATATTTTACAGTGACATACAGGGGGGGGGGGGATTGCACATTAATGTATTTTCTATTCTCCACTAGTCCAGTGCATTTTATTGAGTCATTTCTTCTCTAAGAATGAAACACAGAGTCCTTATCACAAAATAAACACGGACAGATGAACGAGACAGAGCAGGTTTGACTAAACGGGTCATTCGCAGAGACTCAGGATGCTGATTTTGCGAAATATGACGTTTTAAAATGGTTTATCCTAAATAACTACTGTACTGCACCATTTACACGTATTATTTACACATGAGCTGCACCTACGTTTGATAGATACGGAGTCAGATTTTCTTGTTGCGTCTTCTAAAACCTAAATTTTGATCAACAGTAAGTATGTGAACTTATATTTTACCCATGGTGTATTTCTATTACGATGCTGTGTCAGAACTTGTAGGAACACTAGGAAAATTTTAGCCAAAATATATTTCATTACTTTTTTTTTTTTCTTTTTCCAAGTCACAAATGGCAATACATCATCTCGGAATTTGAAAATGGAGATATTAATGCTCTTTGGTGTTTACAGGAACAACGCTTACGTTTCCTACATGTTTGATGAAGTGTTCGGCCAAGCCTGACGTGGACACGCACACAAAAAGAGAGAACTAAAGTCGTTTCTGAATGCCTCTGCAAACACAAAAGCACGATGTGCTCCAATGGAAGCTCAGCACGTCCAAACTAATTCAGTGACCTCGGAAGCCTTAGCCTGGCCGAGCTTAGCACTAGCATAGAATTAGCGGGTACAGCGCACGCGTACGAGCAAACGAGCCGATCCCGAAAAAGTCGACCACACAAACAAAGGTCTCTCAGGGGACCGCACAGTGAGTGTTATTCTGTTCGACTGCAGACATAGATGTTATTTGGAGGACAAGTGAGCGGCGTTTACAGAGGCCTACTCAAAAGACCTAAAGGCAATCTATTGTCGTGGGTTCTTCAGCATTGCTACATTAAAAGCTTGGTTGGCGGTCGCCTTTGGGATTCGACGGTGATGCGCGACAGTCACTGTTTGACTGCACCACTGAATAAACCAAATCTCAGGTCAAGGAACTGCATATTGTGTAAAGTTGTGCATGCTGATAGAGCACAAGTATAGTAAAAAAAATTTAAAATTAAATTGTAAAAGAAGAACAAAAAAAAAGTGGGGAAGGAAAACCAAAAAGAGTAGATACGAAGTTCTGATGCCTTTTAGATGCCGTGTAGAAGATTAAAGGGTCGTGGCGGCTTTCTTTTCTGAAATGGAATCTGTAATAACAGTTTTGCAGCTGACTTTCCTGTTTACCGTTTGCCGCTGCTTTTTTTGGGCGAAAAACCGGCGACAATTTCGGAGCATGATGTTCTACCTGGAAAAAAAGCACTGGATTCATTTTTTTTGCAGTGTTAATAGCCCAGTACAGTTATTAGGAGAGCAAGCCAGAATACATACCAAAAACGTGTTTGGAAAATAATTTGAAAAATATATATATTTATATATTTACTCGTCACTCACAAATGCAGCAATAGGACTCCGTCAAAGGCCCAACATTGTTTCAGGCTCGGTGGAATGCATAATCTTTGACAGCTGAAATATTTTGCATGCTGATTTTGCCTGACTCTAACCATATTCTGTATAATGAGTTACCAAATGAAGATTCCAGTGAATACATGAAAAAAGAATGGCAAACTTTAGGGATGAATAGCCAGAAATTGGACTAGAAAATTGGGGAATGTTTTGGGGGGGGAATGTGAATTATGATTGCTATTTAGCCAGAACCATGTTTCTTTCTCCTTGTGTGGTATTTTTGCAAGGCCAAGGTAGGAAACTAAAGCTAACACGACTAACCCTGTGCACAAACCAACATGGCTGTGATAAAACCACCACTATAGGTTACAATACTGACGCCCAAATAACAATCTAAACACTCCTAAGGAGATACAAGGACATCTCAGTTTGCAATGACAGTAATAGTTATAATAATACTTCGATCATGTACGGGGTAATTACAGACGTTTGACAACTGCATGACATCAAAGTTTAGGAAAATGGCAAGATATGTGTAGAATAAAGGGAGGGGCTATTAAAAATAGTGCAAGGACAATAATGCAAAACACTCCTTAATGAGGAGGGTACTTAGGAGGGAATTGACATTTGAAACAAATCTGAAATCAACACATGCCATGTTCTCTTAATCGGTACGGCTCAGTACCATAAAAAGCATCAATGTTAAACCGCAGCGTCGCAGCGAACGGCCTGTAGACTTTCATCAACATACAACAACAAGATGTGGCAAGAATAACGGAGAAGTCAAATCATTGTGCGTATCTTCGATAGAATAACAACGTTGTTTAGAGAGCAAACAAGACAGGTTCGTGTGCGTAGATGCTAGGTTAGAGCCTAAAGTTAAAGTTCTAACAGGCACTGTTAGCTGGAAGCTGCCCTTCTCATTTTAAAACCTCAGTCGCTCAACGTTCTCTACAGATTAGACATCTACAATTAGTTTATCTGCTAAAATTCCCCTCACTGGTCTAACGGGAGGAAGCTGTTAGCCAATCGCTAGCATCATTTTTTGTGAGAAAAAACATTGTCTCAGTTTCTCGTTCAGCATTATTTGTAAGAGAAACAACAGAAAAAAAACATTTTAGACAATATTTCCTTCTTTTCCTCATGCTCCAACACTCCCAGGCATCCATATTATCAATTTCTTGTCCGTATTTTCTTGGCATATCAGTTGTCTTACCACTTTGATTTTCTCACACTTTTTTGTGTACTCGCGCTGTGAAGAATAGGGAACCGAGCTGGTCTGTTGCGCTGAATTTGAATGATTTGATTTTGTTCCATCAGTCAAGTGGCGAGCGGTTAGCCAAAGAAATTGCCCACTACTTTCAGCGAGGCACCGTTGGGCGGGCGGGTTTGGGGGTGGGGTGGGGTACAGTGTTTTTGATGAAATTGTTCACCGATGAACATAACCATCATTGTTAAATCATTATAGTTAGCAGATGGTGGGATGTTCAACTGTAATACTCCGCCTTAATAAAGAGGAGCATCAGGCAAACAGTGCAGAGCGAAGAGCCCGACGAGAACAATTCATCCCTTTCTTTTTGCTAGGTAAACGGACTGCGGGAGGGATGAGAAACGCACGAGAGGGTGGAGAGGGTGGGAGAAAGCATGGCTTCACCTCCACTCAAAGCACAGTGAGCACAAGGACAGCCATCTGTCATCCTCACACTCTAAACTACTTTACAAGCCCTCGAAATACAATCTTTACACTCGATGCCTCAGGCAAACGGCACAAGTTATCCCTGCTGCGGATCCCGGGCGAGTCCCCAGATCCAAGTCCTCACATTACACCAGTCGACACGTAGGGCCACCTTCCACTGATACTACTGCAAAGACTGTGAGGGCTGTGTGGTCGTTTCAGACGTACGGCATTCATGAAGTCCTACTGCACTGCCATCCCCAGTTGGAAACGCGCACGATAAGTGAAGAATAATCTGTATCTGCATTCCAGCTTCCATAAATATCTGTACGTAAAGAATTCCGTAGCTATGTTAACAAATCTCTACCTGTTAAAATCTGTATAAACTGTAGAATATGTGTCTTATAATGCCTCTGAAAACCTCTGCGGTCATAAATAGAGTGTGTGTTTCTTGTCTTTGGATTTGCAGTAGAATAGCATATGATGAACTGAGAATATCGTCCAGTTTTGTCAAGGAAAAACAAAAAAAACGACGGATCGACCAGAGACAGTCCAGCTGAAACCCCCGAAAGTAAACGAATGGACGCCAGGTACGTTTTATTTCGATGGTAAACACGCACTTTCACCACTAAACCACTTGCTCTCGCAAAAAATGACAACACCACTGTAGAACACAGTAGTAGGCCAGGACAGCTAGCCAGCAATATCCATCCCATAATGCTCTGTTTATATATGTACTCAAAGCCAACACTCGACATTCACTCAAAGGACGTGACAGGACGACAATCGGTGCCTACAGTAAAATCCGGCAGGAAATAAAGTATCGTTGGACAGAGAAACTGTTCGAAGATCTAATTGCAGACGTTTTGAATACAAGGTCATGGGGATTTACAAAATACGCTCCGATCGCGAAATAAGGTTAGAAAAGATCACGGAAGTTACAAAACTGCTTTTTTTACTTTCTAGTATGGGTCAGGGGCACTTTGGACACTATTTTAATACAAAAGAGGCTTTATTTTGGTGATTTCAGGGGTTACAAGCCACCACCCTTACTTATGGTCCTTAAACGATACGAAGGCAAAGCCTGGCTGTGTTTTTTTTTTGTTTGTTTGTTTGTTTTTTTTTTTCAAATTGAACTGTATTTATTGCTGGTAGTCCTCAAACTTCGCTCACAGACAGATGGCGATAAATTTATGCATGTGATTCATTTTAGGCAGTGATTGTTTGCAAGGAAGGATGTTTTATGGTTACTGTACAAGTATTATTATTAATATTATTATTAATTACAGGTGTATTAGTGGCATATGATTTCATCATGGATAAAAACTGACAGGTTTTGTGTGTTACCATGCTCGGAGCTATACAAAGAGGCACTTTGTTATTAAAATTGACAATAATCTTCCAAAAAAAACGGGCAGGAAGAAGCTCAGTGTACAAGGTTGGTACAGTATTTATGCTATAGCTGCTGATGGGCGTTTTAGCCTTGGGAATTTTTTTGTATTATTTGTACCTATTTTATGACCAGTGTGGTGAATGGATCAAGCCTCTGAAAGAAAACTAAGGCGGACGAAACACTTGCATCAAGAAAAAGGTTTGACGGAATCGAATGGCTCTCGCCGAAAGCCGAAATCGCCCAATTCTGGCGTGTTGTTATGAATAATGTTGTTTTTGATTGTGCAAGAAAAGTGAAAGACCAGCTATTAGAAACATTTGTAAAGGGGAGGAACAGGCTTCTGTTCTTTTACCACCACCGGATTGATGGTGTGTGTGTGATTTTACATTGTTTTCTGTGCCCCCAAAAATCTACCAGCTAGGAAAATATCCATGTATAATGTATAGATTAAGAAACTGACACACACACGCTGTATTAAAAAAAAAGGCGGCGAAAACGCAAAAACAAACGCAGCAAAATCAGGAAGAAGATGAAATGGAAAACAGACTACGAACGCAAAGAGGATCCTGTAATCCGTACTGTACACCGAGAGGACGAAAACGTCATGAGAAACTTAGAACGACCACCTCACAGGAACAAAACCAAACACCTAACGCTAGCGGCAAGTATATGTGAGCAAGGAAAAAATGCACTGAAACTGTACGACTTGAATCTATAGTGATTTCTTTTTTTGGGTTTTTTTTGTTGTTGTTTTTTTGTTTTTGTTTTTTTTGGTTGTTGTTTTGTTTTGTTTTGTTTTTTTTGCCCTCGAGGTGGGCGACCGATATGTGGCGATGAACAGGCGATGCAAATTCAAGCGTGTCGCAAATCTGTGTTGACGTTAGCTGTAAAAAAAATAGTAATAAAATAAAAAAAAATCACAAAATCTACAGAATTTTGGCTTTAGAAAGAGCAGGTGGGGGGAAGGATTTTCTCCTTTTTTTCTTTTTTTTTGTGTTTTTTTTTTCCTCTTTTTTTTTTTACACACATAGTCACACTGATTTGGGGCTGCGGAGCCTATCATAACACTTCAACACAGACGGTAATATGAGACAGCAATTATATATGATATCTGACACTAAGTGGTGGCGACTAAAGTGTGAAGAACGCATGGTTACTATATAGAGCTGCACTGAGAGAAGCCAGAGCAGTGAGCAGTACCTCCGTATGGTGCTGAAGATGCAAAGCAGTCGGGGTTTGTCGTTTAAAATCATGGCCGAGTGAGTTTTTTTTGTTGTTTTTGTTTTTTTTCCCTTTGTGTGTGTGTGTGTGCGCGCATGCGTGTGTGTGTGAGTGAACGAGCAGGCAGAGAACGACATCCTTTGCTGCTTTTTGCAAGACAAAGCTCCAATACTGTATTGCATTGTATTGGTCTTTCTTCCCCACACTCACTCACACTCACACACACACACACACACACACACACACATGCTCGCTTTCTCCGCCGTAGTATGAAAGGTTTTGTGAAAGCAAAACAGCACCTTTACAGTCGATAGTGCATTTGGTTGCGTTATTTAAATGTCATTAAGGCTGTTTTAAGGACACAGACACGATGGCCAATATAATGCATTCGTTTTTTTTATTCGCGTTCTCTATTTTTTCTCAAAGATTTCGTCGGTTTTAAGCGGTGTGGCTCATCTAATCATTCGTTTGGAAGCGATATTGATTTATCTGCGCACTACCCTAGCGCTGGTTCGGAGACTTCTACCAGAAAAGCGCACACACCTGCTCCGACCTGGCCTTTCCGCTCGGGTAGGTGATATTTGATGGTTTTTGAAGCGCGTCTTTCCGCCACGCTCCACGCCCGAACATTTTCAAACATGTTTGGGAATAAATTACAAGTCTCTTTCAATTACCTTTTGATTCGGATGTGTGGTTTTTGTCGCTTCAAGACAATCGAGTTCGTTATGAGTTCCCCCCTTCGCGAAGAAGAAAACATCTACAGCTGTAATTGGTTACTCAAGGACAGGTCGAGGGACTTGGCAGTCTCGCTGCATTCAGAACTTTTGCGCGACAAAAAAAGGTCCCAAGTCATTCTTCTCGCAGGCATTATTTTCCCCTTAAATCTGACAACAGGAGCCATCTGAAGTTTTCTCAAGGGAAGATCAAGGGCAACTGTGTGTTTTTTTTCAGGGCTGAATATGACAGCCATGAAATGCTCCTCGGCCCGTTACTAGGCAAAAGAAGCGTCTGAGTGGCAGTTTTGTGGCACAGACTCAGCGGTAACTCCGCACACCAAAAGCTGCTTCACCACAGCCTTGACAGAAGCCCTGCGACTCGAGGCCTAGAGGAAATCTGAAGGAAACCAATCACTGATCGCAGACCGAACCCAAAAAAAACGAGAACGGCTACTGAAAAACACGCACAAGCCTGTCTTCAGGAGTGTGCGGCCTTCCAGCACCTGACCTTTGACCTCTGGAGTACTCCGGCACCCGTCCGCCACATCTGTAGCATGCGGCTGATCACCATCACATTTCCCTGATCAGAACAGAAACCTGTTCACTCAAAACACACCTGTAATAGTCGCTGGGCAGTTACTGCATCCATCAGTAAAGTTTGGCTGTTTAACGCTAAATTAGGCTGTAATTGTGTGTAATTGGTTCTTTCAGAGAGGGAAGAGCTACAGAGGAGCTTTCACAAGCTCACCATGGATTCCAGAAAACCTTACGGAAAGCAGACGTAACCAGAACTACATTTTACTGTGTGGAAATTTAAGTAACACCTCATGAGAAGGATGTATCTCATCCTAACACCTGGACTGTTATAGCGTAATGGCGGTTTTCTTCACGTCAATGCAAGTTCAAGCATCTGAACTGTCTTAAAACGGTCAACTTTAAGCTGTAAAAAAAACCACAAAAGCTACACAATTTGGGCTTAACAAAGAGCAGGCGGTGTAAAAAAAAAAAAAAAAAAAAAGAATTTTCTCCTTTATAAAAGTCAGCAGCTGCTCTTGGCTTCTTATTATGAGTGAATTTAACATCAGAGGGCTCTGTTTTCACAGTCTAGTGCAAAGTGTAATGAGCGAGGCACAACTAACATTTATGGGTGTGTCCAAATCCAAAACCAGCGCAAGGTGCAAATAGTTTGTCCTAACTTTCTTAATTATTCAGAGGTGTGTTTTGGGTGTAACATGCAATAAACCAATCAGGATAGCCCATCACCTCACCTTTAAAAGACTATAGATCATTATAATGGTGTGTTTACCTGGGAACCTGATCGGTTTTTACTGAGGAAGTGGACCTGCTGCTCGTGCACTGGGAGCAGCTCTGTTCCACCTAACCATTTCGAGTGCCATTAGTCCACTTCCAACATGTACCGGTGTCTGTAAAACCTGCACGTTACTAAAACTCGCCGCTTAAATATGGTTTAATACGCCACTGATTTTAGACATAGTTTTTGGTCAAAAGTGCATGTCATTACACTGCCTTAAAAAAGCAAATAGCCTCGCCGCGTTTAAAAAGCTCCACTCCTACTAGAGTGAAACAGAAGATGCACCGTTAATAAACTAGCAAAACCACTTTGTGTTGCAAAATAGGGCCCAGAGTGTTTTCTGTTCACATTGCAACTAGAGCTGAACAGTTAATAGCTTCTATATCAAAATCACAATTTCTAAGAGTACGCTTTATGAATCGCAGGGATTGCAATTTTAATTATCCCTTAAATTTCCCAGAACTGACCGGTTTTAATTTGGAGTGTTAAGTAGTAATGTAATCTAATAATGCAGAGCTGGGGAATTGGTGGTCTTCCACATAACACTTAGTACTGAGGCTTTAAGTTTGAAAAAAAGGAAAATGGTTGGAAGAAAAAGGGAATTTACTAAATAGTTTTTTTTTTTAATCCCAATTCGGTTTTTTCCTCAAGTTGTTCAGCAGAGAAATGTGTGGAGATTTTGATCACAGCATGCTACAGGTGCGGGAGGTGGAGATTAGGTCCGACCAACACCTTTAACCGAACGCAACTGTTGACAAAGGCTCAGTGCAGGAGAATCACTGGAGCAGATTTCAGAGCAGAAAGCGTCTCCTCCAGGGCTGCCAGGTAATGCATGAAGACATACATGCATCTGTGGGTCAGGCCAAGTTCAGGCCAAGCAGAAAGCGAAATATCGTGCTCTTTTCTTGTCTGGATTTGGGGGTGGGGGCACTGGGAGTGAGTGTGGTTCTGTGTGTGTGTGTGTGATGGGTGTTACTTGATTTTGTTATCCATGCTGTATTTGTTGTAAATGTTCTTGTGAAAGTTGCCATTGCTGTGCGTCGAAAACTGCACTCACAAGCCAGCGAGAAAACACGAGCGTCTGCTGCTGCTGCTCCACTAAAGTACCTGCACTGCATATTGCAAAGGAAGCCCCGCAGTTCAGGCGTCACTAACCATACGACACAAAAAAGGGGAATACACACCCTCACGCACCTATACACGCGCACAAATCTCTAGGATAGCACGGAAAAGAAAGCTGCATACAACCACCCTGCCATAGAAACCAGTTTTCTAAAACACACACGTTACGTTCAAGCACACTCACACACTAGAAAACTTTTTTTTTTTGTTGTTGTTTTGGATTTAGTTTGGTATGAACGCTTTACGTACGGGAAGAAAAATTTCGAGAATCTGTCTCAACGTCTGCAACGCAGCAACTGTTGATGGGGAGACAGGGATTCAGTGGTGAAAAAAGGAAGTAATGCTAAAATAAGGTGACCAGATATTCAAAATAAGAAAAAGAAAAAAAACCCAAACAGAGGGACAAGCTCACACGATGGTTCGGATTTAAATAGGAAGAGAAAAAAATAAAGACAAACGAAAGCGAAAACAGGTGCTCGCACAAAAACACAGCACAAGTAAAATACATACATTAGCAAGCGGTAATAATAAACAAAAGCCGAGAAACCTTTAATCATCTCATCGTAAAAATGGAACAAAGCTAATCGAACACAAGTGAACTCTAGAACCAAACATTAGATAAAAAAATGATTTTTTTTCTCTAAAAACTAGAACATCTCTGGTAACAGTAGTGCACTTATCGGTTTATGCAGTGCAACATATATGCAAGAAAACAATGCAGTCCTCTTATCAAGCTTTTAAGAAAGATATTTCCTTTAAAACCAACGAAAGAAAAGAACGAAAAAAAACAGAAAAATCATAGAATTTCATTTCTTAAGTAAAACAATTTCATATTAAGCACAGGCATTTGAAGTAAGTGTGCAAAGTAGCACTGTTGTTTTTTTTTCTCCTCTTTTGTAATCTACAACTTATTATTTTTGGACTATAAAGAAAAGTCAAACTAATTATGATTTCTCACCATCCTAACTACTGAAAAAAAATATCCTTGAAGGAGTGAGCGGAAGAAAAAAAAAAAAGGAAAAAGAAAGAAAAAAAAAAATCTCCAGATTGCAGTTGCAGGCGGATGAGTCTGGAACAATACGAGAACGACAAAGCCAGAATACCAGCGCGGAGCTTTTTCTGAGTGACATGACACTTAAATTACAACCTCTTCTCATCTCACGTCTCGGAAAAAAAATCGACTCAACACACACGACGTCTAGTTATCCGTGAAATTCGGGAATGTATCTTATTATCTGGAGAGTCTGTCTTGTTAAGCTGTGGTATATTAAAAATAAAAGAAAGAAAGAAAAAGAATGAAATTGACCGGGTTTAATATTTCGCTGTGGTTCTGTACTGTAGTTGCCTTGTTTCTCTCTCTCTCTCTTTCTCTCTCTCTCTCTCGCTCTTGTTTGTCCTTTCTTCCTCTCTATTTCCCTCCAACTCTTCTACTGCGTCTGTAATTCCTGTCAGGCGAAAGGAAAAAAAAAAAAAACTCACACGCACACATGGTTGGGCCATTTGAGCCACTAGGTGGGGCTTAAAGATCAGAAGTAGTGCATTTTATTCGCCCCACCCGCCCAAACGGCTGAGTCACGGTTCGACGTCGCCAACAGGAAACACAGAGTGGGTTTTTTCTTTTTTCTTTTTTTTTTCGGGCCTTTAGGAGGTCATTTCTGTCCAGTTCGCTAACACGCTCTCCGTCTAATCCAGCTTACAGCTGTCATCAGCAGGCCTCGACTAGCTGAACGGCCGCCACGTTCGCGTAGCAGTGAGAATAGTCACAGAAAACATCAGCACGCGTTGGAATCTACAGCTGATAACAGTCTGAAAGTGAGAGTGGTGGGGAGCAGCGAGTGCGGACCGACCGTGGGCCTGTTTGCATACCAAAGCCTGCCGAATGTAAAATCCTCGTTTCAAAAACAAAGTGGATGTGGTGCGAACGAGATCGATGAGTCAATTAAAGCCAAAAGTGTTAAAAAAAAAAGAACTGTTACTGTTGTTTTTTTTTTGTCATAACACATTTTGTGTGTGTTTTTTTAAGTGGAAGAGGTCAAATAACAGTCTTCTTAGTGGCAGTGTATGCAAAACAAAATCGTTTTTGCTCGAATACTGACTCTCTCTCTTTTTTTTTTCCTCGATAAACAAACAGACTCTTCGTAAACTTGACTTGAGCCGTCGGAAAAAAAAACGTTGCGGGATTAAGAACAAATAAAATAGTAATAAGAATAATAATCGTCTTTCTTCAGCTTCACTCACAGGAAGTTACATTTCAGTACAATTATTGAAATTGGACTTGTACCTTAAAAACAGCTGCATCAGTATCCCTCAAAAAACCATGTTTAATAAATAAAAACCAGTGTCAACTCTTCTTTCCTCGTCCTACACGAAAAAGGCAAACTCGTGACCATCGCAACTTTATCAACGAATCGAGAGCCCAAGCCAGATGCTAAATTTTTTCGTTTTTTTTCTTAAAAAAAGGTATACCACAGTAAGCTTGGACACCTATAGTGTCCAAAACGGTCTACAATGGGAAAACATCTACGTTTCCAAAAAGGAAAAAAAAAAGTTTTTTTTTTCACGGCAATGTTTATCTCCGCGCGACACACACACACACACACACACACACACGTTCACGAGCACAGCCATATACACACATACATACAAATAACTCTACTGTATGTAAGTGTATGAGTCTGTGCTTCTGTATGTGTGTGTGTGTGTGTGTTTGTGTGTGTGGGTTTCTAATGTGTGTGTTTTTTTTTATCTGTATCTGTATGTGTGTATCTTTCGCAGGCCTTTCGGTAGTGTTCAACACATAAATCAGTATTTGAGGAAATCATACATTTAGAGGCCAGTAGTATGGATCCAGCCAGTGGATCATTATCCAACTACACAGCCTTAAGGCCACCATCTTTTTTTTTTTATTCTTTAAGAATAACAACGACGAAAGAAAAAACCCACAAAAAACGAAACGAAAACGCCTCTTTTTTTTCTGGGAAACTCAATGTGCCAGTGTCTATACTCATTTTTACTCTTCATGCCCCAATATCAGGGAAAAAAAAAAAATCTAGTGCCATTTTCTTTTCATTCTTTTTTTTTTTGTTGTTGTTTAAAAGAAGTTTTTTTTTTGTTGAAGGATTTGTACTTATCCGTCGGAGACATGCTTGCGCATGTGGTCGTTGAAGTGCTCGATTTGGTCGAACTTGACGGGGCACACGGAGCACATGTAGGTGGTCCCTTCCTGGCAGCTCGCTTCAGCGGCCACGCCGACTCCGGTGGCCACGCCCACTCCAGTGCCTCCGACTCCGCCCCCGGCTCCACCTCCCCCAACCGGCATGGCCAAAGCCACCACGCCCGGCCCGGGCTCTGGCACCGCCATGGGCACCGGGATGGAGGCGGGGCCTCCAGCCCCACCGCCGCCTGTTACCCCAGTGACCCCGGTGACCCCAGTGACCCCGGTGACACCGGCGACACCTGCCACCCCGGCGACACCTGCCACCCCGGTGACCCCGGCGGCAGTGCTGTGCAGGGCCATGTGGCGCTCCAGCAGGGTCTTGTGAGAGAACTTCTTCTTGCAGATGTAGCACTCGTAGGACTTCTCGCCACGGTGCAGCCGCATGTGGACGTTGAGCGAGCTCTTCTGGGTGAAGCGCTTGTTGCAGATGCTGCACTGGTAGGCACGGACACCCGTGTGTGTGACCATGTGTTTGATAAGGTAATCCTTCAGGGAGAAGGAGCGCCAGCAGATGCTGCACTGGTGGGGTTTCTCACCTGCGAGAAACACAGAAGGCAAGACTTGTTAATGAGAGATGGGTTTGTCACAAATACACATGTAAATTCACTGCAGCTTAAAGCAGTAGATACGCTCAGAGTTGGCACGACGACATATTTTCGTTTCTGATGCTGAAACCCATCGTCTTTTTTCTCTGAAGATGGATTCACCACAGTTTTTCATAAATCGTAGCACGGCTGGTGGCCTAAAACCTGGAGAAATAGCTACCGCATATAGCAGGGGTCCTCAGTTCCGGGCCTGGAGGGTCAATGTCCAGCACAGTTGGGTAGGTCCTCTTCTCAAACACACCCATTAAACTGGCAATCAACAGGTGAGCTGAACCAGGTGTGTTTGAACAGGGAAATCACCAAACTGCGCTGGACACCGACCCCCCCAGTACTGGAGTCGAGGAACCCGGAGATGAAAACTGACCTGCTTCCTCCCTTACTCTGAAACAGCAGGATGCAGCTTATTTCAGAATGAGCCTGTGCTCTACACAGTGTCCAAGAAAGTGCAGCTGCTTATCTGCATGTATGTAGCAGAGTAACACAAAGCATGGGCTGTTCCAGTCATCAATGTTTTACATTTTGTTTACACTGAGAGCAAAACCATGAAGATCTGGCAGATGTGTGTGCCATCACACAGCAACGTGTACCGCAGAAACCTTCAGAAGTAGCCTTTCACTATCCGATTAGCTGCTAACTTAAGGCTAGTTATGCTCCTTCACAGAACTAGTGTTGTTAGCACCAAGCTAGTGGTGTCATATTGCTGCATTTGATGGCAATTCTAGATTAACTGCTAGTTTCAGATTGCAAATATGCCTAACAAATAGATATTTTTGTTCATGGTATTTGACTAGTGGTGCTTAAACTTTTGCACAAACTATACTGTATATCTATAAATACAAACAGGAACTGTGACTCCACCTAAAAAACGCCACTGCTTGTAAACAACAGTGATACGGTTTGAGGGGAGTGTGAGATGATTTAGAGATTGATGCAGTTTTCATGCAAGCTTCTATTACTTGCTAGCTATGTTAGCGTTGTGGCCCTAGTGCAACAACCAAAGAGGCAAACAAGTCTCGTCCGGCATGTCAAAATACTTGTTTCACTGCTTTAATCCTCAGTTTTCGGTTCAGATTTCTTGGTTCATCATTTTACCAAAACCACACTTCCTTCCTTATATTACTTTCTGCACAGCTGCTTTGTGACACTGTCCATTGTAGAATGCACCATACAGAAAAAGTGAATTGAAATCAACTGAATAATGGATTTATGTATCTATGTATGTATCTATGTATGTATGTATGTATGTATGTATGTATGTATGTATCTATGCATGTATGTATTTATGTATGTATGTATGTATGTATGTATGTATTTATGTATGTATGTATGTATCTATGCATGTATGTATGTATGTATGTATCTATGTATGTATGTATGTATGTATGTATGTATGTATGTATGTATGTATGTATGTA
>JBBPDA010000081.1:8306915-8317334 GCA_037974385.1 Arnoldichthys spilopterus | reverse complement strand
AGCGTCTACCAGGTGCCAGGACTTTTCCTGCGTTGCCAAATGTGACGCTATAGCAGCTTTTTGGTTTTTGTTGTTTTGTTTTTTTTTTACTTTTAAAAAGTAGTAAAAGTGTGTGTGTGTGTGTGTGTGTGTGTGTGTGTGTGTGTGTGAGAGTGTGTGTGTGTGTGTGTCTGTCTCAATGTGAAAAAGTAAAAGCAGCGAGATGAAAGTTGAGCAAGATCAATCGCACTCCTCTCCACAGCCCCAGAGACACAGAGTCAATTTTTTATCATTATGGGGATTTCATGTAATGTCTCTTTAAGAGAGAGAGAGAGAGAGAGAGAGAGAGAGAAAACACTCTGTCTGTTTAAACCCAAAAAGCAATTTTTGAAAAGAGGGTGTGGTCGAAACATTGAGCCATTCATTACAACACAACCCGAAACAAAAAGCCACGCCAGGCCGACAGCAACGGCCCAAACATTACGCTCTGAAGTACAGCAGCCGCAAGCAAAACTTTGGGCACCACTCGTCTAAAATCAGGGAACATAAATCTCCAATTTTTTGTACACACTGTAAAAAAATTGAGTTTCAACCTAAAAATGTTAGTTTCCTTCAATTTCAAAGTTATAATTGTACATTAACGGGACGGAATTCGGTGTCTGTTCACTCATTATCTCAGTCCCAGTGAACGAAAAACGACTAAAGAGATTAAAACTGTATTAAAAGAAATTAAAAAAAGAACAAAAATATAAGAAATATAGAATAAATAAGAAAAAAGGTGAAAAAGTGTAAAAGTGTAAAAAGTAGCAGCAGTCAAAAAATGATCATTGCACAGTTAGTTATGTCGTCTATTGCACTGCCCCTAATGTTTGATTGTCCAGTTGTGTTGTTTAGGCTAATTGTCCTCTGTCCCTCTGTTCCCCCTCCCGCCCCCAGCGAGGAGTTTTTTAAACAGTTGACTGAACCTTTATTTCGTTTTTTTTTTTTTTACATCCACCAAATTACTGTTTATTTGCTGAATGTATAAATTGGGGCAAACCTGCAAAATTTGTCATGTTACATTTTATGTTCATTTTCTTTCCCCCAGAAAGTCAAACCACAAGAGAAACTGTGCACTGAACTGTGTAGAAAATGCCAGAATTACGTTTGTCCTAGAGGGACGTTAGGGTCACTTTTTGGTCGAAAATCTACAAAATGACACATTTCGTATTTCAAACTTTTGAACACGACTATATGTCTGTACCGTAAAAAGGTAAAAAAAGACATTTAACACACAAGTGAAGTGTCCTTCGCAGGAACCTGTTCGTGTTTCAGATGAATAACTTCAAACATTCATAAAAGCTCCACAGCCCACGAGAGCCACACTTTACCTTCAGATCTGATCGCTGAATACTTCAAATACCAAAATAATTCCGCATTAATTTGTGAATATGTTTATCATCTCATGCTTGAGACATCGAGTTCCCATTACGCTTCCATAATAGGTCGAGAAAAACGTACATTTCAAGAGTGTCCCTCAACCCCGTCAGGTGTTATCTGCACTCCTTCAACCCTGTGCCATATCTGGAGCCTTCCACTGTAGTTCTGCCATGTTACAGAAAATTACCTACGACTAAGAGTGAATTATTTATTCCAAAAATCTAAACCAGAACGTCTTAAATGACCCTCGCGCCATTAGCATGGACGCTAGTTACCCATACTATTGTGTGTCAGGTTTTATGCTAAAAAACTCAACCCTCTTACTCATTTAAGCCACCGTCCGTAAAGAAACTTTGAATAAAAATGAAATATTGTTGATGAGACTTAATTTTATAAATGACTACACATATATTTTATTGGATTCGTTGCTTAAAAATGATCAAAAAAGTTACATTTTTACATTCTTCTGAATCAAAATTGAGTTATTATGCTTTTTTCAAGAAGCCTTGTGGAACCTGAGATGTTGCTGAGGTGGTTGGCCCATCGCTTCACGCCTACATTACCGATTTCTTAGAATATACATTGAAAATTGATCAAAAAGGACGTTTTAGACAAGTGTTAGCGGTGCTAAATGGCGCCGTCATGGACTAAACTGTCAGTCCAGCCCACACGAGCGTCTGTAAGTAGAAGAGTAGAACATTCATGATTTGAATTTGCTGGGAAGATGAAGCTCCTGAGAGTTTTTTTCAGCGTTTGCCATGTTTTTGTCATTTTCTGACATCAAAACACAGCAGAGAACGACGCCAGAGGTGCAGACTTGAACCTGTCCATACAGAAGATGCTTCACATGTTAATGACGTGTACGAATGTGCACATCACACAGCGTCTGCCCCCCGTCTCCAGACGTGGAAGGGGCCGCGTGGCAGTTTTTTTCTGGCTGGGCCGAAAACGTTGGAGGCTTCTAACAGTTTGTAAGCCGCTCTGTAAAAGCGCCGCTTCGTTTTAGGGCGGGTTCAGGCGGCACAGCTGCCAGGGAACGAGGCGCAAACCTTGTAGGGGACAAAACGGTTTTGTTTCAGACATACTGTATTTGTCCTTGGAACATTATCTTATAAAGACGCTTTGTACGGCACTAATACTTGTGACTGCTCTGAAAGACACTGCTGGTTTTGATGCAGGAGGGGGGGGGAATAAAACTGTGATCAAAGCTAGAATGGCCTTGGTCCTCGTCACGTGACGGCGATCCTACGCTCCTCAAGACATTCTGTAACTCTGTAACTCTGCCTCGCCTCATTAACCAGGCGATCCGGCAGCCAAAAGTTTGGGCACGCCCACTCGGAGACGAGCGCTTCTTTATACCGTTTCAGAATCGAAGCGAGGGCTTAAATACAAACAGACCAGCCATAACATTAGGACCGCCTGCCTAACGCCGAGTGTGTCCCTCCTCCCTCTGACCGCGCCGCACTGTGTGTTCTGAGTCACTTTCTACACCACGGTAGCTCCTGTGTGGGAATCGGACCAGACGGGCCTTCGCTCCCCACATGCATCGGTGAGCCTCGGGTGCCCAGGAGCCGCCAGTCGTCCTTGCTTGGATCACGTTTGGTAGGTACTAACTCCTGCACACCTGGAACACTCCACCAGAGCTGCCCTTCTGGAGACGCTCTGACTCGTCTGGCTCAGATCCTTACGCTCCTGCTTCCAGCGTGTCGACTTCAAGAGCTGACCGTTCTTGCTTAATGTTGTGGCTGAAGTTATAAGCAGTGTTTCAGCCTGGACTGCTTTTCGAATAAGGCACAATACAGAGAAAGGAAACAGGAAAGACCTGATCTAGAGTCATCATGGCTCCTCTACAAAAGGAACTGCTGCCCATTTACACTAAGAACTATTATTTATATTTATATTTATTTTGTTATTTTTCTTTCTTTTCTTTTGCTTGTTTTTGTTCTCCGGTGTCGACCAGAGGAGGACGGGTTCCCCCTTCTGAGCCTTGGTTCCTCCCAAGGTTTCTTCCTACTGCTGGGGAGTTTCTCCTTGTCAGTTGTAAAAACACTATACAAATAAACTTGACTTGACTTGAAAGAGTCTTTAAAAAGTATATTTCTGACTTAAAGGCACAGTAACAAAGGCAGCTCGTTTACTGTAATTGGTACGAAAGGTGGGTAATACGGTAGAAATGAAATGATGAGGCATTAACACACACAAACGCCATAAGTGCATGAACTGGCTTCTACTGTAAGTGGAGAAGAGACCGATATCAGGCTGAAAAATGGTGAAATGCTCCGTTAAGATTAAGAAAAACATACATTCCGACTTGCCCAGACTTTAGACTGGTGGCGTGTTTTTGTATGCCAAAGGCCCTGGGACTCGACCCTGGTCACCGTGTGACCGGGTCAGCTGTGAGATACTAAGCGCTACTATAGCGTTATATCTATCAGCAGCGGCCACAGAAAAGCATTTCTCCCACCGCCTCTCGCTGCTGAAACGAACCGGGTGGTGAGTCAGATAAAGTTTCAGAAAGTCCACGAACTCACGAAGACGAGGTTCCAGGCCACGGGGGTTCATTAATCCTTTATGTAGCGCAGTGAAATGCAAATTATTTTGACATCGCCAACCTGAACTCGCAGTCCAAGCCCATACGCACACTGCAACACACACACGCGCGCGCGCTCACGCTTTCTACTCTGCCGAAAATCAGACGAGAGAAACACGAGTCAGAGAAATGGGAAAAGACAGAAGTGGAGGGAAAAAAAAACACAAAAAGAAAAACACAATCCAGTCTGTATCTCGCCCTCTACAGTAGCACGGAGCATGGGCACAAACATTGACATTGCTTATCAACTATTTTCTGCCATCTTCTACATCAAAAGCCTGCCAGCTTTCCCTCACACACACACACACACACACACACACACACACACACCCCTCTCCACAGTCAGTGGGTGAATGGGCCATGCGGATTTGCACTACACAGAGACGCTACCCAAACGCATCGTAGTCAGATACTACCAAATGAATGAAAGCCATAGCAATCAATACACACACTGAGCACGTGCTTCAAAGAACGGGAGATATTAAAGGGGCGTATTGTGCGAAATCTCAAATTTGACATGTGATTCTGTACAAGGAGGTCAGTCCGGGAAAGCAAGAAAGAAAAGTCTCTTCTGAGTCTGTAGTCGGGGGGGGCGAGAAAAAACCCCCCCAAAGTGGTAATGAATTACTGGTCATGTGACTGGACTGGATGCGCTGGGTGTAAGGGCCTGAATTACACTGGGTACAATGGAAGGAGATTTCGGCCATTTGTACCAATGAGAAACAGGCTGCTGTCAACATCGAACGTCTCAACTAGAGCCACCACGGCGTCGGACCCTCTCTACGCCACGATGGCGGCCAAAAGAACGAGGGACCATCATGTTACGGAGACACATGTGTGTACTTGAACATCTGACTACTTCCCACTGTAGCGCAGCGCCACCACCGTGTGTGACGCCAACGGGTTCTAGCACTGGACGTAACAAGTCGAGCGAATGGAGACGGAACACTGCAGCAGATACACCCTGATCTTTACACTCAGCGCCTTTTATTTACACTCACTCCATATATCACACACACACACACACAGGGTGGACACACAGATACACCTGAGAGCGTCACACCCGCAACGGAAAAACGCAGGCGCCACAATGGAAGAGCAATACCACCACCTACTGTTGGGAGTGTGAACCACGTAGTTGTCGGCGCAGGATTATTCACAGTATTATCGTATGTGTATTAACAACAGAATAGCAATATTTTTAAACACCCCTCCCCCAATTTGAGTCGAGGCCAGTTCCACCGACTACCTATGACTACCCCATCACAAGATGCCACCAACACTACGAAGGTGAAGGTGAGCACTTGCTAGTTCCCGAGACACGTGAAGCTCCACCACATCTTTTCAAACCACCGCTAATGAAATGGATAACACAACACATCAGGACAGTAATGCTATTTTGGAGAAAGCACAGTTATACTGAATGATAGGGGGAGAGGGAGGACCACCCTACCCACCCAGAGAGAGAGAGAGAGAGAGAGGACAGTTATGCTTAGTGATGAGGGGAGAAAGAGGACCACCCTACCCACCCTGAGAAAAAGAGGACAGGTGTACTGAGTGATGGGGAGAGGGAGGACCACCCTACCCACCCAGAAAGAGAGAGGGAAGACGGTTTTGGGCTGCAGGCCATGAACAACTGTGGCATCCACAGGGAATGAACTCGGGCTCTCCCGATTACTGAGACACTCTGTAACGCCCCCAAGGAAAAATTTACATTTTGCACCTGTGAAAAACTGAAGGGTTGAAACTTCAATGTAGTGTCTCAAACATAATTTGCAATTCTTCTTTCCCTAAAGAGATTTCACACAGCTCACTTATGGGAATGGGAAATGGGAAAAACTCAGGGCCAGAGTTCACTTCAGACGCTTCATGCAAGTGGCGACAGGAGACCAGGTCACAGCAGAGTTAAGATCACACATACACGGTGAGACGTTTGCTTCTGTAGCCCTGCAGCTTCAAAGCTAATGTGTCTAAGTAATGGAATGGGATGCCCCACCAATTAGAACAGTGCAGTCTGCATGTTTAAGTCATCACACACTGGGGCTCCCCAGTGCTTCAGCTGTCTAAGCCTTGGCCCTTTCATCTGGAGATCGCAAGTTCGTCCCTGGTGATGCCTCTGCCATCCGTGGCTGGGAGTCCAAGAGAGCACAAATGGCCTCTGGCAGGGTAGGATGGCCCTTCCTCTCCCCCATCATCTGGAGATCGTGAGTTCGATCCCCAGTGGTGCCACAGCCATCCGTGGCTGGGAGGTCAAGAGAACGCAGATGGCCTCTGGCTCCCTCTTCCCATCACTCATAGCACCATGCTATTTGTTTGGCTAGCTGAGGTAGCAGAATTGCGTTACGCTGTCCAATGACGTTGCATTAGTGGCAGTTTGAGAAGATCCTCACATGACTAAGAGGACGCTTGGTGGGTGGAGCTTCACATGTCTCAAAGAAAACATGACGGGTGGAGTGTCATGTGACTCGAAGAAAACATGGTGGGTGGAGCGTCATACTCGAAGGAAAAATAATGGGTGGAGCTTCATGTGACTCGAAGGAAACATAGTGGGTGGAGCTTCATGTGACTCGAAGGAAACATAGTGGGTGGAGCTTCATGTGACTCGAAGGAAACATAGTGGGTGGAGTTTCATGTGACTCGAAGGAAACATAGTGGGTGGAGCTTCATGTGACCTAGCTAGTCCTAGCTAGTGGGTGGAACTGAAGACAAGTAAATTGGGCAGAAAATCACACACACACACACACACACACTTAGGTAATGATGTATTTGGTGAGGTATCAGCTTCCATTACGCTTCCATTAGAAGACGCTGATTTTTTTCCTGATTATTCAAAGGCATCTTGAGAACACAACCACTCCACAAAATGCCTCAACCTACGACCTCACAGCAGATGACAATCTCATGATGGGCACTGCAGTCTGTGTCAAAACAGCAAGAACAATCTGCAGCCTCTGTGTTTTTAATCACAGCAGAGCACATTTTTAAATGCTGCCCAAGGGCAATTCAGGGAGTCCATCCCATGCGGTGGTCCCAGCATAGATGGTCGTACGTGTGCGAAAGTGTGAACACCCCCACTTTAAAGACGCTGTGTTGATAAACAAGAGCACGTTCTCCACAGGGAACACACATAAATCCACAAACTGCAGAGCACAGTTGCTATTAATCTATAGCTTAATTACTATTAATTAGTTATTCATAGTTAAAGGCTCCGGCTGAAATCAAGACAGACATCAAGACTCTCCTCAGTTTTGGCTCCTAAGTGATGGAGCGCACTTCCTCTGACTGTTAGAACAGCAGAGAACCTCACTGTCTTCAAAGAGAACTTAGGACAAAAACTCAATGTTACAGCCCCATCTGTGTCTTCTCTGTGTGATCTGAGAGGGTTCTGAGGGTTCTGGTAGGATCTTGGTGGACTAGCAGCTCTTAACTGTAGTCTAGGTTTACTGGTGTGATGGATACGTTCTCTGTGTGATCTGAGAGGGTTCTGAAGGTTCTGGTACATCAGGATCTTCAGTAGGATCTTGGTTGATCAGCAGCTCTTAACTGTAGTCTAGGTTTACTGGTGTGATGGATACGTTCTCTGTGTGATCTGAGAGGGTTCTGAAGGTTCTGGTACATCAGGATCTTCAGTAGGATCTTGGTGGACTAGCAGCTCTTAACTGTAGTCGAGGTTTACTGGTGTGATGGATACGTTCTCTGTGTGATCTGAGAGGGTTCTGAGGGTTCTGGAACATCAGGATCTTCAGTAGGATCTTGGTGGACTAGCAGCTCTTAACTGAAGTCTAGGTTTAGTGGTGGGAGGGGCAGGTCTGTAAACTACAAAGCCCCTATGTACATCGATAGGAGCATGTAAATGTAAATGTAATAAAAAAAAATATATATACATATATATAACTTTTGCACAGGCCTCATTTTATATCTGACCTTTTCCCAATGTGTCCAATTCATAAAAAAAACATATGTGTGTTAAAATGTGTCTTTAGAGGGTGTGCACTTATTTACACCTGACAATTAATGTATGTCCCTTGGCCAGGGCCGTCCAAACGTTTGCATACTGTATGTTCATGTTGCAACCACTGCCTTTCACATATGAATGATTACCTCCTTCACAACTGAATTCCACTCATTTTTCATAATTTGCATAATTCGGTGCTAAACAAACTCCTCTGGAGTGGGTTTGGTGTGAAATGGTTCAGACTGGGGTTTCCCTACAGTGGTGGCGAATGGAACCAGGCGTCAAACAGAGCAATGTCATTGACTCTCCAACCCCAGTGAAGCTCCACCTGTCTCCGAGTGTTGCCATGGAACGTTGATGATGGTAAAATAGTGAATCTGAACTAAATCGATTTAGGGGACTATTTTGTCTCACAGTGCCCTGTATGTGTCCCTCCACCATAAACGGGTTCCGTTTTAGGCCCAAAACCTTTTCCAAACTGTCGTAGAACATCAGACAGCGTCTTCTTCTAGAACATTCTGTGAGGGAGCTTTTAGAGGAACCAGTCTGGTTCCATTCACCCACACTGTGAAGTGGGTTAAGAGTTTAATACCGAACCCACATCTTAACCATTTATTTGTGTGGGAATTTTGAAAAATTGGTGGGATTCGCCTTTGATTCGCGTCTATGGCAAAAAAAAAAAATCTGACTATTTTTTATAAATGATGTCAGACTCGTATCTGCTCTGAATCGAGCGGAGAAATTGTGAAGAAGGTGCAGATTATAGTCTTTCGTTTGTGAGTAGGAGACATTTTATTACGATTTGAATTTGGACAGCTATTGTGCACGTGGCCTTGTTCAGCGGGATAAATGCTTTTGCCAAGCTTTTGTCATTGCTCGACCTCGAAAAAGGGTGAAAATAACTTGATGTAGTCGCATAAAATGCCGGCACGCCGCGCAGATGTAGTCAGTGGTGCGTAATTAGTTTATCAGTTTACATTTAAAATGGTATGCACCAATCAGCCACAACATTAACACCACTGACAGGTGAAGTGAATGACACTGACTCTTTAGGAATATTACAGCTGCACATGTTAGGGAGGTGGGATACATTAGGCAGCAAGTGAACAGTCAGTTCTAGAAGTCTATGTGCTGGAAGCAGGAGCGTAAGGATCTGAGCCAGTTTGACCTTATAAGGACCTTACTGCGATGTTCTAGACGACAGGGCGTCTCCAGAACGGCAGCTCCTGTGGAGTGTTCCAGGTGTGCAGTGGTTAGTAGCTACCAGGGACACCCAAGACTCACTGATGCACATGGGGAGCGTCTATTCGGAACCCACAGAGCTACTGAGGTTTTAAAAGGTGATGCCGGTCAGAACACACAGTGCACCAGTCAGAGCTGTTCCAGCACTCAATATTAGGCAGGTGGTGCTAATGTTATGGCTGATCGGTGTAAAGTAAAAGGAATCCGAACAGCACACACTAAACTAAGGAACGTGTTTGCATGAAATATTTATGATAAACCTAATTCGGAACATCACAGCATTAGCATATCAACAGTATTACACATTGTGTAATTTCACACAAAGCACATAACCCAGTCTGGCTCTGGCTCTGTCTGCTGCAACACACTGCAAGCTCCTGCATATGAACACTCTCATAAAAGTGTCCGACAAAGCTAAAGCGCGGCATCCCGCTAATGCTTAATGCCCGTCAGAGAACCTGCACGCCAATGATTTTTGGCACAAAGCATCAACTATTCATGACGGTGACCCAAATTCAAGCGGTGGGGTGTCAGGTCGAGGTTCGAGAGGACGCTGCACTGGAACAATCGCCACTTTATAAAAGGCCGTAACGGGAAAAAAAGGAAAAATACTTCAGGGGGCTTATCAGGCCATGAGTGTGGCCTGTTTTCTTGCTTTCAGATCATTTTAAATAATTACGTACTTGATGATGATGTGTGTGTGTGTGTGTGTGTGTGTGTGTCTTTATCTCGTGGTCCAGATCTGTGTGCATGTTACACTACCCCTAAAACACCATCAAGAGGAGAAAAACAATTCTGCTATTTTTTCTCTCCGCTCTTCCTTTCACATGCACCAGGACAGAATCTCAGGGTCACCAACCTGCGACTTTATGAAAAGTGTCTATTTTTGCCACGCAGTCTCATTTCTCACCTTTCACAAAATATCCTTCACATTTTTCCCACGTTTTCATAAAAACGCCCTTCATATCATGCTAACGTTCATGCAAAAGGTAATAAATTCAGCCACGGTTTTAATGAAAAAAAGCTAAAAACATAACAGGCAGTCTGACCATGAAGGTTTATCATGCTAGCGCTGAAAATTCAGCTACAGTTTTATCATGTTAGCACTGAAAATTCAGCTAGTTTTATCATTCCAGTGCTGAAAATTCAGCCACAGTTTTATCATGCTAGCACTGAAAATTCAGCTACAGTTTTATCATGCTAGCGCTGAAAATTCAGCTACAGTTTTATCATG
>JBBPDA010000081.1:8258087-8272262 GCA_037974385.1 Arnoldichthys spilopterus | reverse complement strand
GAGGTCCCCCCCCCCATCCCCATGTCCCATCTGTCCCATTCTCGATCACACGGGAGGGAGAGGGGGGGGGGCTACTTCTCATTTCCCGTTACTTTGCGTTGGCCGCGCGCCGTGTCACTGCAGCCCGTCCCGCTCGCTCATTGGCCCGCACGGCTGCCTGTCTGCCCCCCCCCTTTAGCCCCGCCTTCCCCCCCTCCCCCCAGCACCAACAAGCTAGTCTGGCTCGTGCCGTGCCTTATACTTTCTACGCATTTCTATTTTCTCATTTATTTATTTCTTTTTTTTTGGGTAAACGTCCCTAACTGACCTCAAGGCGACGTAAGAGGAGGAGGAGGGAGGAGGGAGGAGGGGGCGGCGCGCTCCCGCTCGACCAATCAGCGAGAGGCGAGAGGCCGCTCCAATGCGCTCGCGGGGCGCCCGTGACTGACACGACATCATGCAATAAGTTGTCGAGACCCCTTATACCCCCCCCCCCAACACCCCCCCCCCTTTGTCTAGACAGTGACAGGTGTGTGTGTTTGTGTGTGTGTGTGCAGTCTAGACGAGGAATAATCAGTCTCGTTCCCCCCAAAAAATGTGTTTTACACACCGTTCGCCTGTAAAAAAAATGATTTTACAAAAAACTGATATTTTACGTCGTGAAAAATGCGAGAATGTAGCAAAAAATGGCTCTTCTCTTTTGGGGGGGTGGGCACCATTTGGGACCAGGCGAGGCTCGGAGTTCACCTGCTCGTTCCGTTCCACCTTAAAAAAAAGGCGCAGCGCGTCAAGGTCCGGCGCCTCCGGCCGCTTCCTTAAGGTGGAACGACGCGACTCCGCCGGGACGCGCGCTCGGCTCGAAGTTTTGCGAGCGCACGGTAAACTCGTTTAGGGATCAGGGATCGTTCGACCTTGACCCACTATATAATAATAATAAAAAAACGACACACATTAAACAATCGCTCTCTGTTTCTCTCTTTCTTTTTTTTATCCGTTCATCCCGCCTTTCCGGGCCTTTTTTGTGTGTGTGTGGGTTGTTGTTGTTGTTGTTAAGCCGTTTCCTTGTTTGCGAGCGCCCCCTCTCGGCCGGACGCGCGCACGGCAGCACCCATTATTTATTTATATATGCATTTATTTATTTATTTCTCCCCCCAGCCCGGGTTCACGGAGGGACACGAGCAACCGTCTGCCCTACATAACGTGCAGGCGCTGTAGGCCGTGATGTCAGCTGAGGACGACCAGCAACCCAGAAACGGCGATGTTTTCGCCTCGCTGCCCCGGTGGTCTTATAGGGGGAAAGAAAAAAAAACGTACTAGAGGGGAAAACTTTACACACATTACATTATATATTATTATAATTTTTTATATATCGTTACATATTATAATACATTATGATATTATATTAAATTATATACTTAAATACTTATTTTTACACGCGATGTTGCATTATATTGCATTAAAAATATTAGTTATATTTTATATTATGCACGCATAAACTAATAACTGCTAATAATATAATTACTGAAAATAATGATGAGACTATGATTACATGTACGTCCGTATTTTGCGTTTAACCACCGTCCCCACAATCAGAGCTAACGCAATCATTCCATCAAAAGAATTTTTTTTTTTTTTTAAACGCCTTCATCATGCACCACGGGATCCTGGCACAACGTTTTTTTGGACCGGATTAACGCTGCTTTAAGCCGCGCAAACGGGGTGTGTTTTTTTATTTTTATCTCCACCCCTATTCCGACCAGCCCCGCCTCTCCGGCCACGCGATTGGCTAAGTGCGACATCCACGCGATTCCCCCCCTCCTACGCTCGCATTAGCCAGCGTCTTCGCGTTTTTTCCAGAACGGCGAGCACGACAGCCAATCACGACCTAGGAGGCCGGATCCTGTCAGCCAATACCAGCGAGTTGGGGGGCGGGGCCTTCGGGAATACGGGTAAAGGGGCGGGGGACACACAGACACACCACCACACACTTGTCCAAAATGCACTCGCTCCTATTGTGTCTCCTAGCAGAGATGACGTCACTCGAGTCTCTCGCGTACGGTTGCCAGGGGTTACGGGATGACATTTCAGGCGAGAAAACAAACCCCTCAGAAGCCAAAACTCAGGACACTGAGTTAATATAGTGCGGTTTTTGTGGGTTTTGTGGGTTTCCGTGTCCTCATTTAGACCAAAACAGTCTACAGAAGGCGCTAAAAGGTGTAAAAGTGGTTAAAAGGGGTCAAACTACTGAGAGAAGGTGTTTGTTTTGCCATTTGCCTTATTGGGCCTAGCTTCTAAGCTAACGCTAACAACTAGCACAACCCCGAGTGCGCTAAAAGTTGAACGCCGCGGTGTTTTGTTGAATATTTTCCCATTTTTTCCACTTTTATACATTATTAATTCTACTTTTTGACATGGGGGATTCAGACAGGGCAGTAAAAGTGCTTCTAACCGAAAGCCCGAGTCCCACAGAGGCCTGCGCGGACCCGTATGAGCGCTGTGTCAGGTACATGCAAGGCCACAACATCCTCCAGATCTTTCAGGTAAGGAAAAGAAAACGTGATGATGGCGATAATGACGACTATTTTAAACATTTAGCCAAATTTAAAATGGGCTTTGTGGCATAGCAAAAGTCAGATGAAGTTTGCAAAAACCATGTTTGCCATGTCTATATTATTAATGACTGATTTTGGACAATATTCAGCCAATAAAGCTACACATCATGCACCAGCAGCTTTGGCTATGAATAGAAAATGCAAAAAAATAAAATCTAGGAATATCAGTGCTGGGCAATATAAGTACACATGCTAGGTAATGAATTATTATAACTAATGGCAAAATAGCAGTTCTGTGATTATTGCTGGGAAATTGAATTTAGATGTTTTCTGTTTTGCGCACTTCTACTACTCTACTGTGGCGCTTGTTGGGGATGAACGATGATTTAATAATAATTTTTGATAATAACGACGTATAATAACGCAGAGCTTGTGAATTGGCGGGCAAGCACATTACATTTCCTACTTAAGCCTCATGTCCCAGGAAATAATGATATTTAAATTGAAATCAAAATACTGCTTCAAAAAAAAAATTGCAATTAGATCCTTTTCCCCCAATTGTTCAGCCCTAGTGTGTGTCATGGATGTTCCAGATTTTGGAATTTAGATTTTTTTTTTTTTAAATGGAATAAACTGCAAAGTTTTCTACCTCAAAATTCGTGTCTGTCTGGTTTAATCATTTCAACAGAAGAGAACAAGCTCTGTCTGGTTTGCGTGTTTCTTTTCTGAGCGCAGAGTCTCAGAAGAATGGGTTTCTTTTATTAATGCAAACGTAAACATCATCTGATACCTGATCTTGTGATGTACTGGAAAATGTCATGGCATTGAATTTGTATCTGTATCACCCAGCACTAGGACACGTATATGGCTGGACTGATATGCACAGTGCAAGCCTCAGTTATTGCTCAGCTCATTTTTTCCTTTTGTCTATTTATCAGGAAATCACAGAGAACCTGGTTTATGACAGACCAGATGACCCCCTGCAGTTTATTTTAGAGCAGGTACTTTTTCATATTCGTATTCTGATGTGATTAAATGGAAGGAACGTGTTATGAGGTTCACACACACCTCGGCTCGTCGTAGATTAGCATTTTGCAATGGAGAATCCAGCCCAAACCAGCAATTTAGTTCGGGATGGGCTTTGGTACTGTGCCTGACAGGCCGACCATGTGTGTAATCTGTTTACCGGATGTTTATAAGACATGACTGACGTCCTAAATTATTCCGGACAATACTGAGAGGTGTAAGCTGCGCAATTGTGCATGTGTGTGTGTGTTTTTATGAATACTGAATATCATTGGCCTGATAATTAATTTCCCGCTCACTGCCAGCCTTGAAATAAAATGCTCATATTATTTGGGGGGGGGGGCAATTTTTTTTATTGTCTGTCTAGGTCCAGAAGAAGATTAGATCCAGGGACGAGTCCAACGTTAAAGCTGAGAAATCTGAATAGGTTTCCTGGGAAATGGGCTTTACGGCTCACAATAAAGACCATGCTAACCCCACATTTGCATGCTGGCATTTTTGCATTGGCATACCATCACTTTGTGTGAGAACTAGCACCATGTATTTTGCATTTGTCTTTAATTTTGCATTTTATATTACATATTTGATGCACTTCTATGAGAAACACGAGGCCTGTTTTTTGTTGCCACCAAAAAAGGTACTTGTTGCAATAAGCCTTGCTTCAAAAGCAGCATGGTACATATTTTTTCGAGTTGGGGAACAAAGTTATTGGGGAAAAAGAAGGAAAAATACTTTTATAGGAGCTGTAAAATGAAGCTGGAGCCAAGTCTTATTTTTCTGTGTGTTTTATTGCAGCAGGGCGGGAGAGTTTGGCATCCAGGTGGACTATTCTGTGTGGGGTTTTTTTTGTTTTTTTTGGGGGGGGAGGCACAGATCTGTTCTCTGCTTATGATGAAAGTAGTTTTGTAGTAAGAAACTGGCTGTACATTTGCCATGAGAAGGGGAAAAAAACAAGCTGGCTCGCACACTGTATTCAAATTTGCATGAGGGGTTTTGGCTGCAAAAGTAAAGGAAGTCTTTGTTTGTAGTCAGTTCTTCTTTCAGTGTATCACTCTGGTCATCATCCTCGGCTTTGAAGCTGCATCTGCTGTTTCAGCTGTGACACATAAAGCCCGGTTAAGTACATCCTTTCTGTGTGATTTAAGGGGAGCCAAAAAACATGGGGCTAAAACAGAGACACGTCTGTCAGTCCTGGTGGATTAGACAAGAAGGAGAAATGTATTTTGCTGTGCTGGGTTTTTTTTATAGCCTGAATGGCTGTTTACTCTTGATTTATAAATATTAGGAATCTTAACAGACTCCAATGGTCGTAGTCGATCAGTTTGGGTATTTAGAAACGTGGTTAAACTTTTTTAATTATTCCACTGTTCCGTCTAAGCTGTCACTGCTTAATTGAGTGCCAGAATGAATGTCCATCGCAGATTTACGTTGGATTGTTTTGGAAGTTTGCCGGTTTGTCTCTCCCTCCATACCCCCCCCCCTCCTCGCTGCTTCATTGTCATTTTACTGTTTGTTTGCAAAGCGCCGTTCACATCTGCATAATCTGCATTTTTATGCAGCATCAATACACAAACACGGAAACTAATCTCTCAACAAAAATATGTAAACTATTAGAGCTCGACTTCATACAATTACAAATAAACAGGGTGGTCAGGCTGGAATTCGTGTACAAAATGTCCTTTTAAAACAGCATGGTACAAATGTAATACAGTACATATAAAGTATTTTTATTGTTTTGGTACATCGGATGCGTATAATAAATCCACTTTGAGCGATACAAAAAAAACAACAACAGAACAGATTACAAAGTTAGTGTTCTTTGGTTACAGTTATTGACAAAATACAATTTCTTTGTGTCAGGACAGTAACATATATAATGTACATTTTTCTTTCTGCAAATCATCACTTTCTTCAACCTTGCTGTTCCCATGTTTACGTGATCGACTGTGTGATCATTCATTTTCTCACACTGTAAAACAATGAAAAAGTCAGCTCAACACTGTAAGGCAACTAGGACGCTGGATTGCACCAGCTGAACGTTTTTTCTAGCTCACGTTCTTAGTTCTGTAGCGCAGGTGTAGTGAACAACATGAAATTTGTTTTTTACTCAGTTTCCACACATTTTTCTAGCTGGGAACCACACCTGGCATTTTCTTTGCTTGAGATCTAGTTAAGGATGACCATGGCGTCACCGGGTTTCGACCTTAACCACCATATGTCAGGGTGAATGCTTAGAAATGTAGAGATTTTGTTTACAGGGAATACAGTATCTTCAGGGCCTCCTGAGAGCTGCAACTGTGCTCACCTCAACACCAGAAGATTATAAGTTCGATCCCCAGGGATGCCACAGCCATCCGTAACTGGGGGTCCAAGCGGGGTCATGTGAAATTTCATAGGAAAATCATAGCCAAAATGCAATTTGTGTGAAGCGTATGCTCTGTGCATTAAGAAATCACACTGAGAAATGTAAATACGCGAGTTAGAGTTAGAAAGGCCATGTCAGGAGGGCCATATGGCCATAACAGACCACCAGCATTAGCGGAAGGCTTTAGGAAGGGTTTATATAATTATGTGGGCATTAGCTCGTATCTATACGAGAGGCTCATATCATTAGATGGAATCTAAATAGATTAATGCAAACAAGACATGGGCAGACTTCCCATTTAGAAGACCCTATATGCTCACTCAAGGGAGAATTAACTCCAATCTTTAAAAAAAAAAAATACAGAAAGAGGGATGATCAGAAATAATCATGTTCTGAGATACCACTAGACGATGTTTCGGAGGGGAGGAACAGGGCATGGGGGAAGGAGAAGACAATATTAGATTTGTTGCCAAATAAGGTGGAGGACAAATTAAAAAGGAGCTGAATGTCTGTGAAAAGCCAGTGGACAGTAGAGTCCCACCTCCTGCTGAACATGATAAAAATGAAATGTGCCTGGTTAAATTTAGGATTTAGGTTCCCAGAGCCTTTGCCAGGATGATGCAGTGTAGTGAAATACTAAATATACCTAATACGTCAAACTGAATCGGTCAGGACTCTCTTTATCTGGGTGAGAGAAGTCTGACACTTGGTATCCAGGGCGAAGGTTGGCAAAACAAAAGAATCCAAGCTAGGAAAATGGATAATCTTTCAGACTGCTATGTCCAGGACTATGCTTTATTCCCTGTTCAGGAACCCAGTCCTGTATTTTACACCTAAGTGGGATGCAGAACTAATTAGAGCTCTACCTTTTGGCCAGAAGGTGTTTGAGTTTGGGTAACTAGCATTAACCAAGAAAACCAATGTAACAAATAGTGTTGGATTATGGCCGCCAGTCTTCACAATGTTGAGCCCAGCATTGTGATCACAAATCACCACCTTTCCCACCACCCCACAGTTCACCTTGATAGCAATGCCCACACACATTTGCACTAAAGGTTGACCCTAAGGTACATTCCTAACTTTTTGACAGCTTTGTATGTTTCTCCAGTTTGTTACAGTAGGAGCTAATTCCACAGCACCATTGCTCTCCTGTTGCTTAAGGGCAGTTGGCAAACTGGTTGGGGCTTTGCCCCATTATAATTTTATGTTGAGCTGACTTTTCATTTTCACAGTGCTCCTTTAACATCTCAAATGACATTCAGACACCAGCGAACCAAACCTCATATCACAGCAAAAGCCAACCTATTTTCATGTGCTGTATAAAAGCAAGCTTCCTATCATCTACAGAAGGACCAGATGATCTTGGCATCTGTTGAAACCACCCGAACACTATCTTTATGCACACTTTCACGTGTAATGACAGAAGAGTTGCTTTTAAACCGTAAAACCAAGTTTCCAGAAGTGGCAACGTCATTGTACATAAATTGCATAAATAAATATTTTGAATTTCTAGGCAGTTTTTTTTTTTTTGTACAATCAATCATCTGAGAGAGTTTTGAATGTTGACACACATTTAGAGGTTGACTTTCAGGTCCCGATGGCCTAAAGTCTCTTTAAGTTAAAGCTCTATCTTTAATACATCTCGCAAATGGAAAATTTCAAGCTAAACGAAGCAGCAACAATAACTAAGTTGAATAATAAAAGACAATAACTAGTGTAAAGTAATACAATTGGATCAAGTCAGGTATCGACCAATGTCTCTTTTTATGTATTCAGTACATGTGACAGTTGTGATTCAACACATTCGACACATTCAGTGCTAATCACCATATTTGTTTTAGAAAACTGGGGATTTGTTGAATTGGCACATATGGTATTTACAACGGAAACAAAAGGGAACAAAGGAGGTTTTTTTTCAGCTTAGCCAGTCTGAACTAAACTTTGTAAATGGCTGTTAAGATTGTATCTCCTTTGTATTTTTTGGCCATTTTCCTCTAGTAAAACACAGATATGGCATAATACTATAGGTAGGTATGTTTTTGCCCTTCCTTTAGCTGGCTTAGGCTAAGTTCATTATTCAAGATAACAACCAGGACCCATTTGTTCAAAAAAATCATCCAACTGCATTTTGGCTCCCAGACAACAATCCCTGAAATGGAAATGAAATACCCACATTGCGAGATTTAATACTATCCAGACATCTGACGCGAAAGGAAAAAAACAGCCCCTGGGGATTATTTGTCTCATGTATGCCTGATATGGACTGTCTTTGCCACTTCACTCATGATCACATGAAACATAAAAATGTAAAGGTTTTTAATGCTGCATTCCTAAAATGGTTTTCTTTTCTTTTTTTTAATGAAAGGTAATTTTGGTAAAATATGACATTGATATTTCTTACCAGCAGCAGAGTTTTACACCAAAATATTAGATTTAACTTTCTATATTTATTTTGTCTAGAATGAAATGGCACCTTGTAGTTCAAGCGCTTGTAGTTAGTGTGAAAATAGCACAGTAACTAAAAAAAATAGGTATAATACATTCAGCAACAAGACGCTGATGGATCCTGGCCATAACGTGAATGTCATACATGAGCATAACTGACAGCTTACTCGATCTGTCGGTTGCTTCTGCTGTCAAAGATCATAGACCTCCTCTGGGGCTGGTAAAAGCAGCTTGTAGAAGTCTCCAGTCTCTGTCCGCTCTTGGGCAAAGTCATTTTATTTCGTAGGGTGACCCCCTCTGGTGATTTAAGGTTCTCCGCAAGTTCCTTAGTGAAGACATCAAGAGGTGAGGTTTCGGTAGGACTCTTGATGGGTGACAGGACAAGTTTGCCATCTTCTCCTACAGGATGATAGTCCATAATAGGGAAGGGAGGGCTGAAAAGAATAAGGCTTTGAGGCCTTGGGCGATTGCGAAAGGAAGACCTCTGCAGCAAAGTGGACCGTTCTGGTCTCTGACAGTCCATGAAGGAGTCCCCATTGGCAGACCGCTTCCTTCTCAGTACTGGAGGGTCAGGGGTAGGCACTGACTTACAAGTCTCTGTGGGTCTTTCTACGGATGTCTGCCTTTGGATCCGTGGGGCTGGTTTGCAGTTTTCCCTTTCCTCTTTGCAATCTTTTACCACCTGCAGAGAAGGTACAGAATCTGCTTTCTCCACCTTAATCTTCTCAGGTTCCCTTTCAGGTCCACTTCTTTTTTCCTGATCATGGCTGCCCTTCTCAAGGACTGGATGGGGTACGTGGCTGTACTGAATTTTTGGAGGTATAACAGGCACAGCTTTTGCTTGACATGTCTTGATCATGAATGCTGTGCGCACGGAAGACACACTAACCGGTGCAGAGTTGCGTCTCATGGGTGCTTGCCGATCCTTGAGAAACATCTCCAGTTCCAGAGACAGCCCATCATGCCTTGTCCCAGAAGGTGTTACTGCCCCCCTTTGTGAGGAGGAAGGATCTGCAAGATCAAGGTTCTGTCTATTGGAGATGTCCCTGATGCACCGGTGTCCCAGATCTAGGTTTAGGGAATATGGTCTGTGTTTTGGAGCAATGTTTTCCTCATTTCTTTCTGCGATGCAGGGCTCATGGGATATCTGTCTGTGAAATCTTTGGGAAGAGACAGAACTTTTCTGTTTTGGAGCCCCAATGTTTCTCTTTGGCATTCTGGCTGTCTCTTCTTGGTGAACGGTGGTCTTGAATTGTGCAAGTTGTGGAGTTTCAGGTTTCGTCTTGGCTTTCTCCCCAGTTCCTTCCGAGTTTGCGCCAATGAAAATGTCTGTTGTCTTTGCAAGACTGCAGTCATCCACCTTTACCTCTTTTGTTTTGGCAGAAGGCCTAATAGGTGCATGGTCAGGTTCTCTGGAAACAGTGCTATTTTCCTCGGACGAAACTATGCTGTTCTTTAATAAAGGTTCTTCATTTGAAACCTTCTTGTCTTTTTGCAAGTGATCAACGTTGAGCTCAGCAGATGCTTTGCTTTCAGCTGCTAGTGCTGGTACTGATGTTTTCAGCATGGGGAAAAGATCTTCTAGTTTTGGTGAGTGGAGTGGGCTTGTGACCCACTGCTTGGTGGTGCTCAAGTCTTCCCAGGGTTCCACCTGATCCAATCCAGCCAAATGACTCCCCCAGATGTCCTCGTCATCTTGATGTGAAATTTCTACGGTGAGACGTCTTTCATCCAGGCATTCTGAGAGCCTCTCCATACTTCCCTTTACTTTGGCTATTATATCATCACCAATACTTCTGGTCTTCTTGTGCTTTTCATGGCTGCCCTCCTTTGTTAAGTGTACATTTATCTTTGTGGAAAAAGAAGGGCTTTTACAACATTGTTCAATACCACCACTAGAACCAGAAGGGTCTCCTGTAATGATGACCTCATTTTTCCTCGCTGAATGAATGCTAGTATCTCCACTGGAAGGCCATGGCTCATTATCTTGGAGAATGTCTGTCTCCTTCAAATGAAAGAATGGTGAGAGTTGCAGCTTGTTTGCCATTATGTCCAGTGACTCAAAAGAATCCAAGCTCTTGTGATCCCTTTTAACCTCAGCTCTGTCCGTGCAATCCCAACCAGTGTCGCTCTTCGATGATATTTCAGGCGAAGGCCTCAGTATCGGGTTAAAAACAGTAGCACCTGCATGGTCCACCGTCATACCTTTTGCGACATCCGTGAAGTGCCCCTTTGGGGATACGGGGTGAGTAGGTAAACTGCTTCTTCTTTTAGCTTCAGCATTGAATTTGTGAGCACCATCATTTCCAGTGGCTTTGGTCGTAGAGCCACTGGCTTTGAGCTGATCTTCCAGTCTGTTTGTTTCAGGCTCTGTAATCCGGAGTTCCTGATGCACATTAGGCCATAGCTTCTGATCGACTGATGCAATATCCTGTACAGTGCAGCAAAATTGATTTTAGTTCAGATTGGCGTGGTACAATTTTAAACAAATATTGCATGACGTCACAAAGAATATATTCACATATTCACTCTGAACAGACTCGAATGGTTAATCTAGTGTTCCAATATATAGTGAAAAAATACATATGGTGGCCAATATCTTTGACGGGACCGTGATTCTATGCTGTTGCATCCTTGGAAAGACATTGGAAGGTGTGCATGTCAACAGATGTGATCGCATAGTCAACATATGAGAAAACAACTGAACATGTGCCTTTACTCTACAGTCTCCACCCTGAACTGAACTTAAGGCTATAGAACAGAAATAAGTGCATCGTTAAAGCAAAGCTGTCGTCATCACTCTTACCAGTTGGTCCAGCTTTTTGGGCTCATTGAGCTGTACCGGTGCGGCGTCCAGTTCTTTCCCAGAGGATTGGGACGTTTCACGGGTCTCGGCAGCTATAGGCTGAGATAACGTCAAGTTGTCAGGCGCTTCCACGTTTGCAAGTAGCTCTTTCACCTCCGCAGCCTTGCCTGAGACAGTGGACAGAGAGGGAAAAGCGACGCCGTTATTAGAAACGGGCTCTGCGTGCTCAACAGATTGACGCGAGCGCCGAGATTTGTTTAAGGCTACTGGAATACTTATGTGAATTATTTGACTTGTGTTTTCTGCAGAAAGCTCTCGGCAAACGCGCTCGTAATCTTTGAAACAACAAATGCTGTTTACTGTAGATCCTCATAGGCAGTAGACTTGTAAGAAGCTCATTACAGTGAAAGAAATCAATTTTGGAATAAGAATAAGTGCTGTCAACACATTATCAGTAAACGTAGGATTAGTAGTTGAGCCAGCGCGCACATCTGCGCAAACGCACACGCGACGCACAATCACACACATTCAATTCATCTTACTCTCTGCCACTTTGTCAGGGGGGACCTCCCTGGTGGCCCTCTCCACTGTTTGACTCTCCTCCTTCTCCATGGGGACAGAGCTGCTGTTGCTATAGATACTGTATCCGCTGCTTCCACTGCTGTCACTAAGCGGGTACTCTCTGTACCCAATGCTGCCGGCGCTTCCCCCCAGTGCTCTGTCCCTGTCTCGGAAGCCGAAACTGCCCGTGCCGCTGGGGACCAGCTCTCGGAAGCCAGCGCTGCCCAGGCTCTCGCTGCGGTGGGGCTCCGGGGGCCCGGCCTCTCGAGGTTTCAGAAAAGAGCGCTCTCCCAAAGAACGGTCCCGCTCTTTGGCCGCCGCCCCGCAGGGGGTGCTGTTGGAACTGATGACGGCGGACACGCGCAGCGGCACGGACACGGCGAACGGCTCGGAGATGTTCAGAGCCTTGCGCTGGTGACGTGGCGACGACTCCAGTGGAAAAAGGCTGCCCGGAAAGGACGGCCTAGAGGAGCCGTTGTGGGAGGAGCCAGAATAGAGCATGCGCCGGTTTTTCGGGGACGTGGGCTGGCAGACGCCCAGGTCCTCGCCTTTGAACACCTTCAGCTGTTCGGGAAGAGCTCTCTGCAGCGGGGACGAGGAAGACGATGACGAAGACGGCAGAGATGAGGATGAGGTATTTGGAGCTCCATGTCTTTTCATGCCAGGGCTGCCGCCGATGACCCTGCTGGCCTTCCGCAGGTCAAACTCCCACTTTGGATCCTGCTCGCCGGGGTCGTAGTTGATGTCCGAGCCCAGGGTTCGGGATTTCGCCACAGGGGCAATGAATCCGTTTGCTCCTGCAGCTGATGCAGCTTTGTCGTCATCTGGGTGGGAGGGAAAATCAGGGAATTCGTGTGAATGACAAGTGTGGAGCTGAAGTTAACTGAGATTCTATTAAGGTTTCAAGCATTTGTGAATGTTTATACTGCCATAAACACCGATCATCCAGAACATTAAGACCACCTGCCTAACGCTGAGGGTGTCCCTCCTGCTGCTGGAGCAGCTCTGACTGTGCTGCACTGTGTGTTCTGACCCCTTTCTATCAGAGTCAGCGTCACTTTCTACACCACAGTAGCTCCTCTCTGCCAGCCTTCACTCCCCACATGCATCAGTGAGCCTCGGGCGCCCACGACCCACCAGTTTTTCCTTCCTTGGATCACTTTTGGTAGATACTAACTCCTGAAACCCTCCACAAGACCTGCCGTTCTGGAGACGCACTGACTCTAGGACTTGTCAAAGTGACTCAGATCCTGCTTCCAGCACATTGACTTCAAGAGTTGACTGTTCACTTGCTGCCTAATGTATCCCACCCCCCTGACACGTGCCATTGTAATGAAACAACTAGAGAGTCAATGTTACATCTTCACCTGTCGGTGGTGTTAATGTTATGGCTGATCGGTGTAATCCAGCCCTGTTGACCTACTGTGCCTGTGTTGCTTGCAGCCGTGTTTTTTGGGGGCATGCAGTTGGAACCGAGGTGATTAATCTAAACACACGCTGAGGTGAACATGTCAAATTTATAAAGAGGCTTTTCCACATGTGGCCTGAGGGACAGAAATGGGAATGTGCCACTTCGCAGACATGACGTTCAGCAGCAGTGATGATTCCCGAATCCAGCGTTTCATCAGCTACGTATGTGCAACCAGATATGTCAGCATGCATAATGGAGACTGTATTTAGCACAGCAGGTTAAACACACACTCCATTGGCCTGTCCTCGTCTGTGTGACTCTCAGCACAGACACAGCGGGCCGGTTTACAGCTCTGTAGCCCCACCTGTTGGCAGAGAGCAGAGGGAGTCCATGCTCTTCGACGGCCGTATCCCAGTCTTTTCTGTGGAGGCAAAAAATAAACAGCACTTTACATTTCACACGCACATCTGCTTAACACCGTGTCAAATCGCACGTTACGCGTCCACATTTTTTTAATAGACCATTAACAGAACGCGCACTCAGAGTCCATTTTAGTAATGGAAAGTCTCACAGCACGCTGACTCAAAAAGCCCTAAAATTCTCACCACTTTTGTGGGTTTTTTTGGGTTTTTTTCCCTTTGAAATTTTGTTTAGGCTGAAGAGGATAAAGTGAATCATATCTCCACTATCCCCTCCCCCCCCACCCCACCCCACTTCTTTCCCTACGTTTCCTTTTTCTTTCATTTGTTTCCGCTCCTCATACAGAAAACACACAAACTGCAGGCCGTGTTTTTATGGGCGTGTCCTTTCGGACTGGACCTGTGCTGCTCTCGATAGCAGTGTCAACCTTTAAAACATGACCTCACGTGGAGAAACATGCTGCAGGCGTGACGTTATAAATAGCAGCCTACATATACACCGATCAGCCATAACATTAACACCACCTGCCTGATGCTGAGTGCGTCCCTCCTGCTGCTGGAGCAGCTCTGACTGTGCTGCACTGTGTGTTCTGACCCCTTTCTATCAGAGT
>JBBPDA010000081.1:8103065-8119489 GCA_037974385.1 Arnoldichthys spilopterus | reverse complement strand
AGCTGGTGGTGGAGGAGCAGATAAAGTCTTTAACAAGCCTCTCAAACACCTTCATGACTAGAGATGTTAAGGCCACCAGGCAGTAGTCATTCAGGCTGGAGGGCTTGTTATGAGTGAGATACTCTCCCCGCACTTAAAAAGAGTTTTTTGAATCCTGAAATAAAGATGTGTTAGAGATGTTCTTTCTCATCCTGAATTTGGTCAATGTTACGCTAAGGTATTAGCTGTTTAATTAAAGCTCAGTTCTATGGCAATTGGTGTGACGTGTTTTCTCTCCTGGTTATTTGTTAGGCAGAGTCAAAGTAGTGAAACAGAGCCAGGGATACATGTCATCTTAGAGTGCTTGAGTCAGTGGCCTCTGGGATCTTTAGTTTATCCCTTGCCTTTTCACTATCAAGTAAGTTGTGTTTGTACAGTATTGTATACCTTTGTACAGTAAGTTACAGAAAGTAAACCCCACTACACTTGTTACAAGTCTGAATGTAGTTCATTTGCCAAAAAGAGACAAAACACAATTTTTTATGTTTGTGTGTGTTTACACTAATCAGCTATAACATTAACACCTGCCTAATATAGGTCCCTCATGCTGTTGTAACAGCTGTGACTATGCTGCACTGTGTGTTCTGACCCCTTTTTATCAGAGTCAGTATGACTTTTTAAACCACAGTAGCTCTTCTGTGGGATCAGACCAGACAAGCTAGCCTTCACTCCCTACATGCATCACTGCGCTTTAGGTCACAAATTCACCAGTTCTCCTTTCTTGGTAGATACTAACTAATGCACACCTGGAACACTCCACAAGACATGTAGTGCTGGAGATCCAGTCGTCTATTCATCACAATAAGGTCTTGTCAAAGTGGCTCAGATCCTCAAGTCTACTTTCAGCACATCAACTTCAAGAACTGACTGTTCAATTGCTCCCTAGTATATCCCACCACCCCGACAGTTGCCACTGTAACTAAATATGGAATGTTAATTATTTCACCTGTCAGTGGTGTTAATGTTTTGGTTGGCGAAAGGGGGAAGGAGGGGTGGGGAGCGCGCAAGAGGGCGCATTTAAGCGTGTGGCTTGGACCCGAGGCGCAGGCAGGTGTAAGGTTTCGTGGTAAGGGAGATCTGTGTGACCGCTTCAGCTTCGGTTTCTTCACCTCGCGGCTCTTGCCTCACTCGTGTTTTGCTGTCATATGCTAAATGCGCCTAACAGTGGAGGATAATCGTTAGCGCTTTTAGCGGATCCCTGCTGCAGGACTTCAGCTCGGACAGTGCAGTTAGATGTGCTGATCAGTCCAGAGCGCGCGTGTGTGTGAGGGTCGTGTTACGGAGCTGCCGCTCAGTCGGAATGGGGCGGCAGCTCTGTGCCGGGGAGCGGTGACATGCCGACCGTGTGGAAGCAGATCGTGTTCTCCGTGGGCTCGATACTCAGCATCGGCTCCGTGGTGCTGCTGGTCGTGGCGCTGTCCACCGAGCGCTGGATAACCGGGACGATCCTGTGCCAAACCGGAGTGGATCTCGTGAACGCGTCCAGCCCGGAACTCTCGCTGTTTACCGGGGATATTTACTACGGGCTCTTTCAAGGCGGGAAGACGCGGAAATGCGGCCTCGGGAGCCGTCGCCATAAAATTTACAGTAAGGATTTCCTACATTGCGGTTCATGTCTGGGACATGTAGAGCTAATGATTGAGAGCGGCTCGGGGTGAAGCGCTGCACCCCACAGAAACAGTTCTGCAGTCTGAAGAGTTCACTGTGCCGGTGTTACAGCATATTTGGTGACCCATCAGATTCTGTGAGCAGCAGTGGTGTAAGAAGTAGCCTTAGAAATTCTCTGAGGATTTAATCACACAAACCCCTTATGTAAAAGTATGAGTAACAAAATGTAAAAAAAATAGAATGACTTTTATTACAAATAAAAATCATGCATTTAAAATCTCAGCTAAAAAAAAGTACAATAATTAATTAGAAAATCAGGACTGGTATATTAAATCAATTTAGCAAAATAAGTTATTGCACCAAAAAGTTCAAATCTTTGAAATGACACTTGGTCCTTCTCCCGTATGAAAAATCTGGAATAGCCTATAATTCATCTCAAAAGTTTAACTGCTGAACACAAATGTTCCTCAGGTCACAGAATGATTGGTCACCAGATGCGGTGTAATACCTGTGATAAGAACCAGGCCTGTCGTGAGTGTTAATGCGCACCTAGGAATAATTATGACTTAGGAATAACAAAATAAGTTCCTGTCCACAAATAACGTACATATGATAAAGAAACTGAACTTAAACTTGAACTTAATCAGGTCATTGGTGGAAATATGGCCTGTTATAACATTTCTGCAAAAATAGCATTTTTTGCTTTCAGTTTTAAAAAAAATAAAATTAGATAAAAATGTAGAACAACTTAATTTTTCTTGTCATTTTTTAGTCATCAGTCCACATGAAGTTTGCCATAGTCGTAGCTCCAAATGGCTGATACAGAATAAGAGATTTTCATCACTAGGTGAGGACAGGCCTTTGTGACAGCAGCCTCCAATGAGTGGTTCTGAATATTCGACAACTGCCAAAAATTCTGAAATGTGTAATGCCAGTTGGCCCCTAGGAGGGGCATAACCATAGCTCTTTATGACTCATTTGTCGAGTAGCGCCACCTAGTGAATAACGTCAGTACATAAAATCTAAAGCTTTATTCATATTACATATCGCAGTCTGGTATGTCTAGGTTTTACAACGGCATGAAACGTGTTTGCAATGTTTTGACAAATCTATGTGTGGGATGTATTTCTTGAAGAGTGAAATTATCAGTCTTATATGCAGAATGGATGCGGTGAGATTATATTTATTATTATTTCAGTGACTACTTTTAGTATGTAACATGTTGAATTGGTAGTTTGGATAGTTAATTAAAGATTATATTTGCATTATAAACATCACCACCCCTGGTTCCTATCATCACCATTGTAAAGTGTCTTAATCTTTTTCTAGAACAGAGAGTGGTCTGGTTTCACATCAGACCACTCTGAATGACTTTGTTTACATCTACACAAGTGAATTATGCAAACTTTCTGAAAAAAATGTGGAATTCCCATTTAACAATGGGTCTTTCCCAACTGCAATGCACTTTTCACTGAAAACATTGAACTAATATTTGATGTATTTTCTCTCAACAGTTTTCCCACGACTGATAAAGAAATTAAATGGTGGACTTCATATGATCATAATTTTCTTCCACTTCATCGCCATTGGCTTTGCAGTGGTGAGCCTGGCATTCTGCATTTACAATGCCAGAAAAGTGCCCTACCAGTCCATAAAAGGACCTCTAGGTCTCTACATCTGGAACTTTATAGCAGGTAGGTCAGTTGGATATAGGGCAAAAAATGCAGACTTAGATAGTGACTGTGGAAAACTTGAAAGAACCACAGTTCAACCACAGTTTTTTAATAAACTGTAAAAAGAACACTAAAAAACTATTCAAATGTCACGCTGGCTTGAATACAGCACATTTCTGTAGAAATGACAGTTATTCTTTACAGTAGGTATAGTAGGAGCCCCTTATGGTGACATATAAGGTAGGAGGAACTTGTACAATTGTACAATTAGGAAAAGCTACAATTGCCTTGAGGAGATTTTTTGGGGTCATTGTTGTTGGTTATTCTAAAGCAATCTATTGCATTTTAACTCTCTCTCTCTCTCTCTCTCTCTCTCTCTCTCTCTCTCAGCTCTGTTTAGTTCACTTGGATTTGCCTGTTTCATTGCAGCAGTTCGATGCCATCGGTTGACGGATCATGTGGCAAACTTTCGGGAGGACCTTTTCCATCTTGTAGTTTTGGAAGAGAAACTAGGATTTTCATTCTGGCTATGTGTTGCCAGTGCAGTCACGCATGGAGCTAATATTTTAGTGGTGGCTTCAAGCAGAATTCATCTGCCCAAAATACAGACAAAAAAAACAGAGGAGCCAACCGTAACAGGAGATGATCTACTGTACTGAGAAACTGGAGTATATCCCTGGAGTGTCTCCAGTCATGTACATAAGGTCTCAAATTAAAATAGCACTAATTGGTTGCTCACTAAATGGTGCAAAATTTCAGTACAAAACAGCAAAGACTAAGTTAATTTAGCTGATTCTGAAATAATTGTGAATCAAAATGAATGTTGGACCATGATGCAGATGAAAAAGTAGAGGGTTTACACTGGGACCAATCAAAGCCCAGAGCCCATTGCCAGTAAAAGTTAAAACAGTCAAGTCAAGTCAAGTCAAGTTTATTTGTATAGCGCTTTTTACAACTGACGTTGTCACAAAGCAGCTTTACAGAAACCGAGTTTGAGTGTAGAGGTCAGTGGTCAGGTTGTGACGTTGTCACAAAGCAGCTTTGCATAATTTGGATCCAACCCCAGTGAGCAAGCCAAAGGTGACTGAAGCAAGAAAAAACTCCCTAAGCTGTAGGAAGAAACCTCGGCAGGAACCTACTAACTGATTTACTAATTGGGAAACTTAAAAGATAAACGGTAATTGTTTTATTGTACATAGAATGGGCATTTTTTGTTTGATATTTACATATTCCAAGCAAATAGAATAAAAATATAAGTTTTAGACTTCTGTAAGCAGAATTTCTTTGAAAAATAAAACCGAGAATTTGATTGAATCTATGAAAAAATAAAACCTGGATTCAGAATAAGACTAAGCCTAGACACAAAAAGGGGCCAGCTGTAAGTAATGTTTGTTTATTTGAGATTGAGCTCTGTTTCATCAGTTTGCAATTAATAAGTATCAACAAATTTGAAGCAAGATATCTAATTAGCCAATGCAGCTACTTTAGACTTGCTGGTAATAGTTGCATACAATTAATAAAAAGGGCAATTAATAATCAGCTGAAAGTTCATGACTGTGACAGGCCTAGACATGTAGTGTTTTCTACAGCCTGTTCATTAGGGCTTATAAGAAAAGTAGCATGATATTCTGATTTAGTCTGGGGTTTAAAATCAGGAAAAATATATTTTGTGTTTCATAAAGTCAATCTGAAATAAGCATTGATCTTTATTTTACCTTGTTTCGGCATGTCCCTGTTCATAATTGGCACATCCATCATTTGAAAGACAAAATTCTTCCTTTCCTGTAATTTTTAAAGGAAGATAAGTGAATTTTGCGTATATGTAAAATCTGTAAAAGTTTTGATTACATCGCCGGTTGGGGAAACATATTAACCAATAATACCATTCACCTCCCCCTCCAATCACTCCCACTTGTCATCAAGCAAAAGACTAGCTCAGACACCTTATTTGACACTGTGTTTCACTCAGAAAGAAATCTCTGTATGGAAGGAAAATGCAGTATGATTTGTGATTCAGAGTGGAAATGCTTATGCAGAGGTATCCTTTACAAAACACATGGACAAGAAACATCAGTGCAATTGCAGTCTCTGGTAGTCGTTTTTATTATTCCTCCATCTGTTAAATCCTTTGATTTCCCTTCCTTTGACTGTTTCTTTTGTCACTTTTCAGTCTTTCTTATTTTTTCTTCTTCAGTTGTTTTTTGTGACAGTTTTGTGGTATATGGTTTTATTGCTATATACAAGCACAAACACATCATAATAAAATTTAAATACAAATAAACTATTTATTCATTTATTTATTTATACAACTAGTTACAGTTTCAAAAAAACTCAAAAGAAACAGTATGAGAGACTTTATAATTTTTTGTTGGACTTTTAAGTTTAATAAAGCACACTGGGAAGACAATTCAATTCAATATAGTTGTTGATTAGATTCATAATCTCTGAAGTGCAACAATTAAATCTACTCTTTTGTTCTGCCTTAAGTCACTGGATATACGAAAGAAATATTCACTGATTAAAACAATGGGAAACTTCATGTACATAAGAAATTAGTCTTTGTGATTCCAGAGTAAATGCGTAATCATTTGTGAATATGTTGATGTATTTTCACCAATGCTCTTATGCACAAAGAACATGTTAAAGTGTATGCAAAGTGTTGTGTTTTGTGAAAGATGGTGGCCTTTTAAACTAAATAAGAAACATTTGGGCTCCAAACATGCCGTGGCTAATTGACTACATCTAGGGTAAAGAAAATATGCCTGCATTTGATTTTTTGCCAAACTATTACTTTCAAACAATGAAAAAGTATTTGACAAGCTGTAATGGACTCATTATTGCTTATCTGTAGTATTTGAATGTATATTGCTGACAGCAGAGTAGACAAAATTACTAAGATGCACAATTGATTTAGTATTTCTTCTTTTTTTATTGTTTTATTTTGAATTCAAATGACTTGGTCATGCAGTGTGCATAGAAATCAGACAAATGTTGCACATGTGCTTATGTATTGCCTTATATTCATTAAATGAACAGTGCAAAGAGATCTTCTGCCTGCTCTCTTCCTTTTGTGAAATATTTATATGGCCAGGGAATTGTTTTTATTTTCCTTAACACTGTTAAAATATATGCATGTATGTCATATACTGCTTTTATATATATAGATATAGCATATGGTGAATTATATAAGAGGTTGGAGACTAAGGAGAGAGACAAGGACATATACAGATTGGCTACACAGAGGGAAAGAGCTGGGAGAGATGTGCAGCAGGTTAGGGAAATAAAAGATTGTGATGGAGACATACTCACAAGCAAGCAGAGAGTGTTGATGAGATAAAAGGAGTACTTTGATGGGCTGATTAAAGAAGAGAATGAGAGAGAAAGAGGGTTGGATGATGTGGAAATAGTGAACCAGGAAGTGCAGCGGATTTGCATGGTGAAAGTAAGGATGGCTATGAAGAGGATGAAGAATGGAAAGGCGGAGTTTCTAACCAGACTGTTGAACACAATCTTGAAATGTGAGAGAACCCAGAGGAGTGGCCGATTTACAAGAATAAGGTGATGTGCAAAGTTGTAGTAACTACAGAGGAATAAAGTTGATGAGCCCCAGTATAAAGTAATTGAAACGAGTAGTAAAATGAAGTGAAGTGAAAGTGACTATTTGTCATTGTGAACACACTCAAGCACCACAATGAAATGCAACCTCTGCATTTAACACATCACACGTGGAGCAGCGGGCAGCTACCAACAGCGCCCGGGGAGTAGCATAGCGGGACGGTAGGGTGGAGGCCAGGTGAAGAGACAAGAGAGGTGATGATTAGTGAGCAGCATGGTTTCATACTGAGAAAGAGCAATACAGATGCAAGTTTGTTGATAGAGAAGTTTAGGGAAGGTAAGAAGTATACCATTGTGGCTGTTTTCTCAAACCTAATGTAACTCACTGTGTGCTGCAGTGAGTGTAACCTTGACTAATTAACTCTTATAACTCCTAACAGCTCTTGACTTTGGCAGATTAAACAAGTAGCTATTTGTCTTTCACGGAAAAGAAACACTTATTCATGGAATGCACTTTTTAAAATGTGCATTAAAATGTAACATAAAATGACACATAACTTTCGGAAAAAAAAACATTATTATAAATTGTATACATTTTATTATATAAATATGATAAATTCAGCAATTAAACAGTAATTCTGCACAAAAATTTGTAGAAATGGCTTAAAATATGCATTCTTACTTTCAGAAAATCTACAGAATGTCATTTGACTAGAAACATTAAAACTTTTGCAAACAACTGTATTCGGCTTCAGTTACATTTTGTTCACACATGTATACAGTGAAATTTTGAAATATGCAGGAGCCAGTAAAAGACAGTAAAAGTATTACTGTGATGTGCACATTTTGATTCTTCTTCATGTCAGCAACAAGCTTGAGCTGTGAACTGAATGACAATTGTTTTTGCATGACAGCATAAAGCTAATTGTGCTGTGTGCTAAAAACTGCTTAATTGTTTTCTTTGATAACCTAGGGAAAGGTTTAGAGAAGTGAGCACCACTTTTTGTATGTTAGTTGTAAAGACAATATATGGATTTTAGTTTTAAAAGCAATCAAATATTTTGTCTTTTTTAATGGCAAATTTGAGATATTAACTGATAACTATGCATGTATCTGACTGATAAATCATACTTATCAACATTAAATTAGGTTGGACCCATGCACTAACTGATAGCATGTTTATTGCAAATACTAAGACTGCATTCCTTGTCCAGCAGGGAGAGCCATTGCAGAACAATTAACCCAAGAGCAGTTATTTTCCTCAATTCAAAAATCCACAATGACAAATAAAAAATGTTATTTTCCATCTTATAATCAACTAGCTGTACATTAGAGGCAATATTATTTATGAAAAGTTTAAATTAGATTTAACTTGATTGTCATTGTGTAGAGTACAAGTACAAAGCTAAAGAAATACAGTTAACATTTAACCAAAAGTGCAAAGAATAGACTAAACATATTACAGTAAAGTGCAGTATAGGTGATTCTGTATGTAACAGTAAATACAGTATTACTGATTATGAAAAGCAGGGTATATAGATTAGCAAATATGTACAGTGTATTAAATATGTTATAAATATGAGTGAAGTGTGGCACTCCTATATATAACATTTAGCACACTGTACATATTTTATAATCTGTATATTCTGCTCTCCATAATCTAACAATAGTTAGTCAACACACAAACATTCTATACTTACAAAGGTTTAGTTATAGCCATCATTAAAATATATAATAGTGAATGAGAATATTAAAATAGCATTTTATCATGAAAAGCAATATTAATAAAGTAAATGCTAATCATTATCAACTTTGTAAACAGAATTGATTCAATAGTGTTTCATTTTTATTTAATCTTCATTTTTATATAGGTCAATGACAAATTTAAAATACATGTGCTACATTTGCATTAATGTCATCTTGGTGTTTATGCTGATTTAATGTTTTTTCTAATGTTTATACCATTTTCACCTAAATCTTTGGTTTTGAAAGCTTTAAAATGTCAAATTTTACCTAAAAAGCTAAGGATATACAACCAGTGGCACCCTTTTAAAAAATTCTCATTAAAAAATCTAGTTAATTAGCTCAGCCTCACAATGAAAATTTGAGAGAAACCTTACCTTTAAGTTACTTTTGTCTAAAAGAACAAAAACCCTTATCAAAAACTCAACTAAACTACATGGCACAACTTTAGACAACCCTACATATCATATACTGTGAATCTCCATTTGCTAATATAACAAGAACAAGTCTCCTGCAATGCCTTAGGAGATTGGAGAATACAGAGTGAGGAATATGAGACCACTTCTCATTACAGAATCTCTAAAGATCCTCCAGGGTCCTAGACCCTCTTTCTTTTTGGACTCTCATATTCAGCTTTCTGTTCATTTATCTTCAAACTAGCTTAACTAAAACAGACCTTCTCCATGTGCTTTATTTGCTGCCCACCTGTTAGCCACAAAATTATAAGATAAGTTGATAAGAGATTTTATTGTCATAACTAAATTTGTTTGGTAGCTCTCAGGCACCAGCAGCAAGAAGAAAAAGTATATTTAAAAAATACAAAAATACATAAAAAAAACTTAACACACTTAAAAAAACAAAAACCGCCGCCATCTTGCAGACCTTAACAAAAGCCACCATTATAAACTGAGACTGTTTTTCATCTTTTTGACTGTTCTTTATTTTATTGCAGTGTCGACCAAAGGAGGATGGGTTCTGCTTCTGAGTCTTGGTTCTTCCCAAGGTTTCTTCCTACAGCTTAGGGAGTTTTTCCTTGCCTCCTTCACCATTGGCTTGTTCATTAAGGGCTCAGGCCTGGACTTTGTTAAGCTGCTTTGTGACAATGTCAGTTCTAAAAAGTGCTACAGATACCAAACTGAACTGAACTGAACTTAAATGAAGCATGATGCTACATATGTTTTACTAATTTAAGTTGGCCTAAATGTTTAGGTAATCATCAACAATTTCCTGTTTCACTGCGGTGTAAAAATGAGGTGACACGAGGCCCAAATCACTTAGTCATCCATCAGCATTGGAAATACTCAAGTGTATTCTATTGCAGTGTGTCAACTTCAAAAATCAAAGAAAAGATACAGGAAATAGTTGCTTGACTTAAAAGGCCTGTATCAGCAGTTAGGGCAATTATTAAAGCTGCAGACTGAGAAGAAAGTGAACTTAGCTTGAGAACTGGAATGAGTACAACTTCTATGTCCCTCCCCTCCCTCTCTGCTGTGCTCTGTTCTTCCCTCCAAAGCCTGTCTCACAGTTATACAGTTTAAAATCCAATTTTTACAGCAACTTTTGCCTGGCTATACTTTAGCTATAAACTTGGTCAAGAAGAACTATGGCTAACATGGCACTGGTTTTAAACCCTTTCAGATCTTGTAGCTCCCTCCCAATAAAAAGTCACTCTGACTTTTTCTCTGACTTTATCTCAGGCTCAGTCCAATTCTTTCATTTTAATCATACACACCATTACTGACATAAAAATCAGAATTAACATCAATAAAAGGGTCATTGTTTTAAAGTGAGATTGAGAAAATTAACTACAAAGACTTTTTTCAGTATCTTTTTTTAAGGTCTTTAACCACTGCAAATACAAGATGACCATACAATATTTATAATTACTACTGGCCACTCTGTACCTGAACATTCTTTCTCACAGGTTGCCAACTTGTGTGCAGGGATGGGGGAGTGGGGTGTCTATCCTTTTTCCATTTTAAATAAATTGAAACCACTCTAGCAAAACCTCACAGGACGGCCCATAGCACTTAACCATGAATCACCCTTACACAAACAGGAGAGGTCTAATAGAGAACTGAAACCCAGTTATATGGCGTCAGTTCACTCACATCTAATGACAGCCGCACACAGGAAAATATTGATTATCTTTTAAGGAATAATAACAGCCTATGTCTGTGTGCATATGTGTGTGTGTGTGTGTGTGTGTGTGTGTGTGTGTGTGTGTCTGTGTGAACAAGAAATGGAAGAAGTATATGCATGAGTGAATGAATTTCATAGACATAAATTATGCATTTCTAAATCCAACACAAATTGAATCTTTATGGTTGATAGCTCTTCAAGAAATTCTGAGTGGTCTCAAAGCAGCTGGTCTTTAATCGGTGCTTTTATAATGGGGACTTAAATGGAACATGCCGTTTCATAACTATTGAGTCCCCGACAAACGGAAAGAAAGAAAAGAAGAGAGACGGAATAAGATAAGTAGAGAGAGAGAGAGAGAGAGAGAGAGAGAGAAAGAGACATCTGAGAGAGAGCAATCATAGCAAGTAGCTGTGAATCTATTTTGCCAAATTCCATATCAAATATCCATCTACTTTATCTCTTTCCTTCTGAAATGTCATCTCTTTTAAAGGAAGAGATGCAGAGAGTTTTGTTCAGACCAGAGAATCACAGACTGGTGGAGTTTATAGAGATTGAGGAGGAAAAAAGGGGACGACATTTCCTATGTGTATCCGGTAAGCCACCTGTAGCAGTATATATGCATGTTTTTGAGTTTGTATTTGTTTTGAAATGTGCATGGTTATTACCGCAGCGCTGCAAAACTGACTTGCGGTAATAAGGACACAACTTGAACAAATTGTCATATTACCAAAACAAGCTTCTTTTTTTTAAAAATATGCACAACTATATGAATGAAAAGACAAGTAAAAAATAAAAAAAATTTTACTGAGAATGTGGCAGAACATTTTCAGCATAAAAAAGAAAAGCATATCAGTATTTCAGGTTTTGAGACTAGTACCATTATCAAATACTGTTTAATTTTGATTCTGTAAAAAACTGAAACAAAATATGTATGAATGCATTCACAGAGTAAGTGTGTGAAAAGAACTCTTTTACTACCATTCGCAGTCAAAACCTTTTTAATACATTTTTCCCAATAAACAGCTAAACAGAAAAAGTTTTAGGGGAAAAGGAAAGAAAGAGCAAACTTAAAGCCACAGGCAGATTTGTCTGATTTAGAATAGAGTGTAGAATATGGTACATACAGCAATTCTAGGAGTCATATCTCCCTGGCTAAATAAGCACAACATTTTCCCCAATATTCTTCTCCCATTTCTTTTTGGAGCTGAATCGAATATGTCATTTGTTCCAGGTTTGAAAAATTGGTCAGCAGTAGGACTGTTTTTCTGAAGTCAGTGTTTTGTAAAAGGCTTTTTACTTGCTGCCAGTAAGTTCATTAGTAGGTTGGTGTCTTCATTACTTTGGCCATTCAGGATATATCAAGTAATGTAAATGTCCCATAAGGCTGGATAGAGGGGCATAACCAGAAAATATCAGCCATTATTTCTCCACACTCCCTGCCTAACTGCTTTGGAGTTTGTTTGGACTATTTTGTGGGGTGTAATAAAACAGCAAATTAGATTTTTTCATTAAAAGTCTCCCCAGGTCCAAATGTTGGTGGAGGTTGACTATATTTCCCAGGCATGCAGCTACATGTCTTCTGTAATTTTAATGTCCAATTCTTTTTCCCATTGTTGTTTCTCATAGTCTGTATTGTCCTTGTTCAGTGATAACAAGTCAGTCACAATCCCTGTTACCGTCTCTCCCTGTTACCGTCTGGCAGACGCTACAGGAGCATGACTGCTCGCACCACATGGCTAAAAGATTTTTATGATTTTTATTACCGGGCCATCAGGCTCCTGAACTCATAATCTGCCACCACACACTGTCAATTCTCTTGCCTCCATCCAATGAGCAATATTGCTGTTCGCACTGGTCACTTTTTCAATTTTCACTTTTGCACATCGCACTTTACACAATGTGCCCTTCCCACAGTTTCTTTATATATTTGTAAACATTTTTCTAATATATATATTTTATTTTTTAATTTAAATTTTTATTAATTATTATTTTTTAATAAGTAATAAGTAATTATTTTAATAAGTAATAATTTTATTATTTTACATTTTTATTGTTTTATTATTATTTTAATTAGTTTACTGGTTCTTCTTGTCCAACACATTTAATTGTACTGTTGACCCAACTTTAACATACATATTTCTATAGTGCATTTACAACTGACGTTTTACAGAATCCGGGTCCAAGCCCCCAGTGAGTAAACCAAAGGCGACAGACTTAAGGAAAAACTCCCTAAGCTGTAGGAAGAAATCTCGGGAGGAACAAAGGCTCAGAAGGGGGAAACCATCCTCCTCTGGTCGACATTGAATAATATTAACAAACAAAAGAAAATAAAAAATATATTTATATAATAATAGTATAATAGATTATATTAAGTAGGCGGCAACAGTTGCATGTGTACAGGTGCTGCGATGACTTTCTGAGGAGGATAGGGCTGTTCATATGGGCTCCTCAGCAGGAATGAGTGGGTTAAAAGCCGTAAAACACTCAACAAGAACTAGGGTATCAGGATGGGTAAAGCAGGTCCAGACAGCAGAATGGGACAAGATCACTGTTGTCCCAGGAGAGTAGCTCAACAGAGACATGTGATGCCATTGTACAATTTGCTTGCCAGCCCTTTATTATTTCCAGAGTGTCAATAAATATATTCACACCAGTAAAAGTTAATGTACTTTTCCAGCCCATATATCAATCATAATGGTTTTAATGAGATAATCAGTAATTCATAAATTAAAGATTCTGCTTATAATACTTTGGTTAAAGTGAATTATTTGAGGGAATAGAATTTAACCCTTAACTAATCTAATGGTAATCATGTGCATGTGTGTTTGTATGTGTGTAGAATCTAAGAGCAAAGAGGTCCAGATTGCAGTGGTGCAGTGTAAGAAAGCTCGGCATACTGGCTGCAAATCTCAACGTATTGGCCTGGAGGACAACTACATTAAAACAGAGGTGTGGGCTCTCCAGGAACTGAGGATTCTGGATGGGAGAGACCCTGATATAGTAAGCCAAAGTTATTTAAAAGGGACACTAGCATTTATCTCATGAAATGTTTGACAACGAACCTATTACATGTACTATGTACTATTTTGTACATTGTCATAATGTGGAAAACTTTACAACAGTGGTGGCACTTTCAAATAATAGATAATTTGTGTTTTAACACAGTATTTTTTATGTGGAGTCATTTTCATTTTCATAGAGAAACCAGCTTGAAAAGATCTGCTTTAAAAAAAGACACTTGATCAGCAAACAGTAATGTACTGAAGGACATTTTTAATAAAGATAAAATAAATATAAATATGTATATTAAAGCAAAACTAATGGAGTTACCTTATTAAGCTGATGTTAGGTAAATGATTTGCCACAGGGTAATTGTGTTTATAATAAAAACTAGTACACAGTAAACTTTAACATTAGAAACATTAACGCTAGTAAATGCTAGTTTGGGAGAGTTTGCTAAAATCGCCTCATCACCAGGAGAATATCTCTAACTGACAAAGAATGATTTTCATGTACCATGAGGACCCAGAAAAGGTCTTTGGTGATGTTTTGACTATTAATAATGTAATCAAGAATAAAAATGGTTTAATTTCAAACTATAATAATAGCCAGAGCAGTGTTATTGTGACCCAGGTGGTGTGTTCAAAAGATCTTTGAGAAAGGCAGTTAGACACATACACACAACGAAAAAATGCGAACAATGCCCCATAGGATTCCTGAACAACAATATATTGGCAATGGAAGATTAACTGCAAAAAGATATAGCAACTCCAATATTCAGAAGGTTAAATGAGTGTCTGTGAAAACTAAAGGTGCTTCGCCTTTACAACAGGGTATTTAACTAATTAAAGGTACAAATGATCACTATTCCTTTATCTAAGATGGAGGTGATTTAAAGTGAGCCTAAAGGTAAGTGGGGGATTTTGCCACAGATAAAAAGAAAAGAGAGTAAGTGCATGATGCAATAGAACCACATCTTTGTCAGAACAAGTATGTAAACAAGCAGTGCAGTTTTTCTTATTTGACTTATAGAAGCTTATAGAAGTAACGTCAGTCATATATTCCGAATTTTCTGCATAAAAAAGTATTTTTGTCAGCATCAGCAGAAAATAGCAAATACTGGCATAAGCCTAAAAATTCCATGCCGATCCCTTATATCTATTTTCGTTTCTTACCTGAATATAAATCCAATAGTCACTTAAAGAATAAATTAATAAAAGCATTCAAAATTTTCCTTTTTCACTTTTTCAAAACTCCAACATGCACAAGATCCAACACCAACCACAGTAATAAATGAAGATGAGATTACGTACAGCTATCCTGCAGCTTCATGAGTCAAACTAAAATGTCAAGTGGTTGCACACAACAGCTATCTTTGAGTTTGCTATATAATATAAAAAAACATTATAGCACTGATAGCATTGTATGTACATCTGTGTTTATTTTTTATTCCTAAATTAGTTTATGAACAATTTAACATTAATATAATTATGTATTTATTTATTTATTAATTATTAATATGTAATAAGTGTTTATGATAAACGTACAAAATACATGATCAATAAACAGTCCTTAAATCCTAAAATTGTTAGTCAGTTACTATAGTAGTAGTAGAGCTGCAACCGATAAATAAGCTAAAGTTCCTTGAGGATTCTAACATATTAAAAAATTCTTCCAATTACCCAGAGAGGTTTAAGTCACGCTTGAGGAAATACCTTACATTCCTCAGAGAACTGCCCTTTTCTAAAAAAGTTCAGGGAGACTTCCTAAGTCTGCCAAGGGTATCCTATTTTATTTTTTGCAGTGTACAAAAATTACTGATGAGTACACTGATCAGCCATAACATTAACACCACTGACAGGGTTAATAACATTGACTATCTAGTTATTTCATTACAGTGGCACTTGTCATGGGGTGGAAATTTTTAGGCAGTAAATAAACAGTTGGCTGAGCGTAAGGATCTGAATCATTTTGACAAGACCCTTATTGTGATGGCTAAACGACAGATCATCTCCAACGCTGCAGGTCTTGTGGAATGTTACAGATATGCAGTAATTAGTACCTACCAAAAGTGATCCAAGAAAGCACTCGTGAATTAGGTGACAGGATCATGAGCACCCAAGGCTCACTGATGCATGTGGGGAGTGAAGGCTAGCCTGTGGTTATTTGAAAAAACACTTACTGCTTAGCTTACTGGGATAGTGGCTTGGCAATGCAGGAGTTAAATCTGACAACCTTGCCTGAGAACTTTACATTTTTGTAGTGGTATGGCAAAAGCATTTGCCAGGTGTTAGACATAGCGTTTTATAAGGCTACACTTTCAGTTAACACTGGTAACTATCAGTCAAACCTACACTAACATGGCCAACTTAGCCTCCATTTTCTAGTTACATGGTCATCTTAAGCACTGTTTTCTATAAACACGACACCTTATTCATTGTTTTCTAGTTACACAGCCATTTTTATCACTGTTGTCTAGTCATGATAATGAACTGTGTATGTAAAAGGATTATTTGTCATGGAAATCAGCAGGGGGTATGGGTTTCACATTATGTTTTTGCTGCAAAAACATAGTATGTATTACTTTCAGTGGTGGCCTAGTGGTTAGGACACTGCCTTTGGGACCGGAAGGTCGCAGGTTCGAGTCCCGGCCCGGGCACTACT
>JBBPDA010000081.1:8055970-8074265 GCA_037974385.1 Arnoldichthys spilopterus | reverse complement strand
TCTGCACCATTCTGTGTTGATGTAAACACACACACCTCCACCGCGAGTTTTCCCGCACAGTGCTGCGTTTCTGTTGGCACGAAACAAGGAGCGGCAATCCAAGTTTACTGCTTCATTGGGGACATTTTCGGTAAGCCACGATTCTGTAAAAACAAACACGCAGCAGTCCCGAAACTCACGCTGGGTCACCTGCTGTAGTCGAATGCAGTCCAGTTTCGGGACTGCTGCATGTTTGTTTTTACAGAATCGTGGCTTACCGAAAATGTTTCTATATTTTTATATAAATGTGACTTTAAAACATCATCTTATTTTCAAACAAGTCCCAAAAGTAGATGAAGAAAACCTAGTTAAACACATGAAACAAAAATTATTATATTTGGTAATGCATTTATTGAAAAAGAAGATCCAAGAACATATTTGCGCTGTCATTATTTGGTGTGACGCCCTTGTGCAACGATAACTGCAGCTAAACATTTGCGAAAACTGTTGATCAGCTCTGCACATCGGTACATCCTCCATACAGAACAGCTTCAGCTCTCAGATGTTTGTGGGTTTCCTCACATGAACCACTCGCTTTAGGTCTTTCCACAACATTTCACTTGGATTAAGGTCAGGACATTGACTCTGCCCTTCCAGAACATTCACTTTATTCTTCTTTAACCATTCTTTGGTAGAAAAACTTATGTGCTAAGGATTGTTGTCTTGCTACACGATCCACGGTCTCCTGAGATTCGGTTCATAGACAGACGTTTTGACATTTTCCTTTAGAAACTTTCTGGTGTAGTTCAGAATTCTTTACTTCATCAATGATGCCCAGATGTCCAGTCTTAGATCCAGCAGAACAGGCTCAAACTAAGACACTTCCACCACCATGTTTCACAGTCGGGATAAGGTTCTTATGCTGGAACAGTGTTTTTCTTTCTGGAAATTCTGGAAAAGTTCTACTTTGGCTTCATCCATCCACAAAACTTTCTTCGAGTATCGTCTTGGCTTGTCCACATGATCTTTAGCAAACCGTAGGCAGTCCGCGATATTCTTGAGGGAGAGCAGTGGCTTTCTCCTTGCTACCCTGCCATACACACCATTGCTGTTTAGTATTCTCCTGATGGTGGACTCAGGAACATCAACATTTACCAAAGTGAGGCAGGTCTTCAGCTGTTTGGAGGTTCCCCTGGGTTCCTTTGTTAACCTCGCCTGTTACTGTTACAGAGTTCTCTTTGCTAGTCATCCACTTCTTTTGATTGGTGAAGTCCAAACTCTTCAGAAATGCTCTTGTAACCTTTTCCAGCTTTATGGGCATCAACAACTCTTTTTGAGGTCCTCAGACACCTGCTATGTTCGAGCCATGATAAACGTCCACTAATGTGTTGTTGAATCAGGATTTGTTGGATCCCTGTGTCTCCCAGTCACTCCTGATTGTCCTCCCATTGATTGGAAACACCAGACTAATTCAAATTATATGACGATCCTAAGGGTTCACTTACTTTTGCCACATGCAGATGTGTTACTGGATCTTTTTTTCAATAAATACATGACTAAATAAAATATTTGTTTAGTTAGGTTTTCTTAGTCTAATTTTGGGACTTCAGTTTAGGACACATTCATATAAAAACTTTTACAGGGTTCACAAACCTCCAAGCACCACTGTATGATTAGAGACTATAATTTTCCATTCACCTGGAATCCCCATTGTCACATGCCTCCTCATTCCCCCCACACGTCTGTGTTGCCAGAGTACTAATGTTCCAGCCTAATGAAACCCCCAACACATACGAGCCTTGACTTTTTAACTGTGTTTTGTCCTGGTTCTCTGCCTGTTTCTCTGGACGTTGTGTTCTTGGAGGTGCTCATGATCCACCCGTTTGGCCCAGTTTTTTGCTTTTGCACCTGCTTCCATGGGCAGTGGTGGCCTAGTGGTTAGGACATTACTTTTGAGACCTGAAGGTCTCAGGTTCGAGTCCCGGCCCGGGCACTACTCACTACTGAGGTACCACTACACTGCTCCCTGGGCGCTGTTGGTAGCTGCCCGCTGCTCCACGTGTGCACGTGTGATGGGTTAAATGCAGAGGTTGCATTTCGTAGTGGTACTTGAGTGTGTTCACAATGACAAATAGTCACTGCTGCAATAAAATCCCTTCTTATTGGTACAGACTCTAAACTGCTGACTGAGACTTACAGCAAGTGGCAGTTTATACTATTACAAGTCCACATACCTTTCCAAACACTTAGGACACAGGAAAGACACACTGTTCTGTGCAATCAACTGCACAACAAATTGCCGTTTTCTGAATTTATCCTACTGTTTAAAAACAAATGTGTGCATTTAATTACATTACGCAGGTATATTCCCATGGCCTGCTTGGTATTTAAAATGATGCTGCATTCTCGGCCTCTCCCCCCCCCCCCCATTAATCTCTCCCTCTCCTTACCAGGCACATGCTCCTGCCAGACCTCAGCCCACAGGTTGGCGTCGGCGCTGTCTCCTTGATCATCAGCATGTTGATGCATTCCCAGGAAAGCCAGCGGCAGGGCCACACCTGCATGAGCCTTCAGCACATCAGGACTGTAGTGACTGATGGCATGCACTGTCAGACAGCATGACGACTTATACACCACCTCTGGAAAAAAATGAATAGAGGTAAGAAGAAAGTAGGAACAAAGCAATAATAAATAAAAAAGAATAATAAAAAAGAAATGGAACAGATGAAAACAGAGCAGGTAGTAAGGAAAGACGTTTAAAAAAAAAAAGTATTACCAAAAAAAAAAAATACTGTAGAAATGTCTTACCTTCTTTTTCCAGGTACCAGGTGCTTAGTTTTTGCAGAAGCTTCTCCACACTGCTGTCCTTCGCTGACTGCAGGTGAGAGTTTATTTCTCAGTATGCGTCTTTGCATTCGCATGCAAACTTTTTCAAACTGCTCCATGTTACTAAAACATAAATGGCAAAACTCGAGTGTGCTTACCCTGACCAGATGACCAATAGCAAAGGCGAAAGATTTCTGAACCACAACACTGCGGTCATGGATCCCGTTCAGAAGTGCACTCATTAGTTTACCTGTAAATGAAGCCAACAGAAATCAGTGAGGGCACATATAACTGCGTCTCTAATGTTTTAGGCATTTTCATGCTCGATGTTCAAAAACATCATCATGATGTTCGGGCAATGGTGGCCTAGTGATTAGGACATAGCGCTTTGGAACTGAAGGTACCCTTGAGCAAGGTACCGTCCCACTACACTGCTACCCATCTTGTAAGTCGCTTTGGATAAAAGCGTCAGCCAAATAAAGAAATGCGAATGTAAATGTTCGAAATCAAAATCATTTCCCAGTAGCCTCTTCTCGGTCTTCGCACGTGACGAATGTGCCGCAAAAGTTCAACAATTAAAAGGGCTGACGCCAAAAGTGCACAAACTCTCAGTTTTCACAATCCATCACTATGGCTGTCTGTCTCCACAGAAATTTGTGGGAAGCAAACCACTGTAATGTAATAGGAAGTAAATGTAGTGTAATGTGTCTTGTGTGCACTGCGATAAGACACGGTGTGATTTACCTGAGTAAGGTGTGAGGTCTTGAGGGCACTGCACTGTCAGGGACACTATCACACTGGCACAGCCTCCCTGTGGATTGTACACATTTTAGAGAATGACCATACATATGCTAGGGTTTACAAATTAATAAATCATGTTTGATGGAATTATTCTGTTCAGTTTATTATTAAAATTAAAATGTTACAATTATCTGAACAAAATAATAATAGAATAATTGAATTAATTAATGAATAATTAAACACTAGAATTATTCAATTTGACCAATTTCAATTTTTAAATCCAAAAAGCAGTGCATTTTGTTGGAACTCTATAAGTGGAAGAAATATGTTTTACCACAATGTTTTTACCACTTTTAATAAATCAACATTTACCTGAACATAAATTCATGCGAAAGGAAGGTGAACACAAAAAAAAGGCGAATGTGTTTGTGATCACGAAGGCCTAGTAAAAGAAACAGTGGCCACATGACCCATCTCCTACTCACAGTAGCCATATCATACTTACTGGAGGCATCACCATATCACACTTAAACCACTATGTTGCATCTCCAGTACTAATGTAAATGATGTGTCCTGGTACTGGTTCTATGAGAGAAGTAGCCACAGATATCTGCTATTCAGAGAGACCTTAATTTAACCTAGTTTTTAAAAGCTGATGTGAAAGAAAGGCAGGGCTGCACAATTCTGTCACACAGAATTGAGATAATAGATCTTCACTTTAATCAATTTGGAAAAAATAACTGTACGATTTCCTAAATTCTTACATAGTAAATCCTGTAATAATATAAAAAGATCAAATATAAATGTCCATCATAAACATACAAAATGTACAAAGTACATAAATAACAAAAGTTCAATAATAAAAGATATGAATCCTTTGTTAATAGGTCTATATCATGGCATTAGGCTGAGTCCACTGCATGCATGACATCATTAAACGCATCAATAGCAGCAACAAAACTAATGTAAGTTGTTAAGTGTCGAAAGGCAAGTGACCGCAATGCAGAGCGCAAAGCACAAAAGTGGAAAACCAGAAGTTTTAATGGCATCGTCATTGGTGCGACACTCGATGCAGAAAGCTTGCTGCCTGCGGTGTACGTAGACCCGGAGAGAAGCGTCGTACAGCATCTAATATCAAATGCACTTTTATGAACTGCTCCCATGGGGAAAGCTGTGGTCGACGAGGTTCTACTGCGGTGCTGGGGTGTTGCTTGCAGCCCTGCTACAGTGGGCAGAATTCTGAGGCGATTTGTTGTTTTCACAGTCACTGGGCTTCAGAAAGCTTCAGAAAGTTAGCTATGAAATAATGATCGCATTATTAGCGCAACTTTGACACCACTAGCATATACATAAGTTTACCTTGGTTCCAAGGCCGACTCCACTCTTCAGCAGGTCACAGAGTTTGGGGACCAGCTCTCCCAACACGGACACATCTAAGTGCTGTAGACACTACACCACACACACATACGCACGATCACATAACTGCACAATGCTGAATGCAAGTGGAATAGATTTAATATTATGGACTGCTTTTACAAGCAATACATCTGCTTTTCTTTCAAGACACTTACTGGAAACTGAACTCCGTGTTCTCAACGCTGAGCATTTTAAAAACACCATTACAGACGGTCATAAAATATGAATAACTGAAGTGAATGTTTGGAGCCCTTTGACCAAATAAGCCTTTCAGCAGGATTCAATAGTCAGAATGTGCGCTGTGGCGCTCCAAAACAATAACAGTCTCATTTGTAGGGCTGTCATTATTAGTTAACAATAAAAAAATAAATAAATTGTGAATCAAAATGTACATTTTTTTAAATAAAGTCATTTTTTAATTTAAATGAGAAGCAGTGTCTTTTAGGAGTCTAAACATTCGTCGCAAACGAGAGCTGTCAGAACTTAAAATGCCTTGGTAAGAGAAGCAAATTTGCAAAGGTGCTTATGTGAACAGTTACAAAATTGTATGTATATGAAGCAAAATTAAATGTGTTAAATAAATTGCATGTACATAATTACTCGATGAATCACCAAAATAATCATGTTAATCAACGGATTCCTACCATGTTAATGGTCTCCATCATGGGAGAAGACTTGGCTGCACTCAGTCTGGCAGTATCCATAGCACTCTGCAAAAGCATGAAGGATATATACAGACTTCAAGAACACATCAGGCTTCATTTGGACATTTGAGGCTGAAATCATGCTGATGTTACACAATTACTCCTCGACTTCGGAAATATAAATTATTGAGCTTCTTGACATATTTTAACATAATTTTTTTGTATCTTTAAACAGATTTCAAAAATAAATAAATAAATAAAAAAACCAGTGGAATGACTTTGCTTTCCTCTTAAAATAAAAACAACATTAAAAAATCAGTGGAAATCGCTTCGATCTCTGTGGTACGTTAAAAAACTGTTAAACCCCATAGGTGTGACAGCCCATTAATATGCTGTTTAATGATTCAGTATTGTGTGTTGAGGTCAGACTATTTAATAGCAGAGTGGCCACTCACCTTCTCCTGTTCTGTGGCTCTCAGACTGAGGTAGTTGAGCACCTGTGGTTCCAGGACGCTCAGTGCCTCTAGCAAAGCCGGGATGAGACGGGGGGCATGGGGTTTCAGACGGCCGCCTGCTGCCTTACTGATCTTCACTAAGGTCTGGATACTGATCCACACATATACACACATGGACACACACACCAAGAGTCAGGTACCATGACAGCAGTAACTACTGCTTTTAGGCTTATAACTTAAAAAAAAAAAAACTATAACAAAAAATATAATAAATAAATATAATTTCCTAAAGATAGAAAGTCCAAAAGTACTCTAAAAGCACAGTACTTTACAGAGAACACACCTCTGCACATTTTAATGCACAGATAATGTTTACTTGTTGAAAAATAAAATAATATTTTAAGTTAATACATTTAAATGCAGCATTTTATATTTTTATATATATTTTTCCAGTATATTATAAATCTTAGACACTAAAATTAACTAAACAAATGCCATATTTAAGACTTTAGATTGCAGAGCATATGTGCTTATTTGAACTTAGAAATTAAAGAAAGCATGTATTTTGACCAGGAACATGTAACTTCTGCAAACGACTGCGCACTATTTCGTTTTTTTATAAATGACAGCATGTCAAAATGTGTCAAACATTAAACATATCTGTTTGAGATTTCTTATTAACTCAAAATCCTTAACAGCAAGTGTGTGATGAGCTATGAGTATCAGTATCAGTCTCGTGATCATTGCTGGAGCACTGGGGGGTCACATTTTACCTTGATGTACATGTATTGTGAACTATCTTCATTATTACAAATGCTGGCCTATTCCTACCTGAGTGCACGCACTTCTGCTACATTGCTGACGATGCCTTTGTCCAATAGAATTGGCAGCAGCACCCCAACAACTCTCTGAGCAGATGCACCTGTTGATTCACACATCCTGACACAGACCTGTCAGAGAGACAAACATAGATCCTGGTCACTTATCAGGGCCTTGAGAGAAAGCTCTGCTCAGGAACTGTAGAACCGCTAAGGATGTCACATTGCTCCTCAGGATTTTATGTTTGTAGTAGAAAGAGAAATAATTTGAGTCATAATTTTACCTTGCTAAGGGTCTTCAGTGTTAAATCTGCTGCCTTTCGTATGGATTCCTAAAATACAAACATTACACGTCAAAAAATTAATTAAAAAGTCACAATTAAATTGAAATCAAATATAAACTCGGTAGCTAGTTATTTATTTCCACAACTATGAGCAATGCGTTGGTCTTCTTGTGGAATCGCCTTTAGTGTTACTCTATGCAATGCGAACGCTTGATTGTTTCCTCTGTCCTGGAAGTCACTTTGGATAAATGCGTCAGCCAAATGAATAAATGTAAATGTAAATGATGTGCTTGCTCCCTGAAGTTACTTAAATATAAACCTATTTATGAATCACCTTGATATCATCCAAAACCCGGAAGAGCGTCTCCCAGATTTCTGTTAGTTGGTCAATGATGTCATCTGCTTGCCTTCCACGAATTAGATCGTTCAAAGCCAAACAGCTATGGATTAAAAAAAACAACAACACAGAAATGTAACAATCATTTTTATAATAATACATACATTTCCATATAATATACAGGTATAATATATTAAAAGTGATAAAAAGTTGTTTATCTGGGCAATGAGTGTTTCCGTTTTCTCCAAAAACACTAATATTGGAATAAATACAAATGGCCTTACACTATTAAAATTAGTGCCTAAGAATTTTGCACAGCACTGTATGTAATATTTTAATCATCTGATGCAGATTACCATGATTCCCGAACTCTCCACATATTACTGGTTAGGTTTGATATGACATCTTGAAATATTTCCTTCAAGTATTTATCAACCTGGGTTAGGAAACAAAACAGAGACATAAAAGTTGTCATGAGAAATGATTACACAGTCATTATATGTAAAACTCATAATAAAATACTGTAAAAATATAAATAACAGACTAATATCAACTGAACCTCCAGCTAAATTCCTTCTGAATTATATATTTATGTTTTACAATTAGATAACCCTCACAGTGTTTTTGTCTGTGACTAGGGCGTCCCAGATGCTGGTCATGGCTTGCCGGATAGCCAGGTTGGGGTCAAACTGGTACCTGTAGAGGCGGGGAACCAACTGGGGCAGAAAGGGAGCAAGTTGCTCCCCTGCCTTTGCTGCAATGATGTTAAACCCAAAAGCTGCTCCCTACAGCAAAGAACCAGACAGGAATAATTCATCACCACAGAATAACAGTTTAAAGTTATTCAAGTTCAAAGTTATAAATCAGGGCACCTGAAAATAAATACCAAATAAAAAGCACAAGAATAAATGTCATATTACACATACAAACTCCACTTCTGGAAATTGTGTGAAATCCAATAAAAACAAGAACCTGTGATTTGTTATTTCTCCTGAAACTCTACTTTACTGGCAAATGTAGAAAGAAAAGATTTTGGTTCCAATTTATATGAAGTGTCTGTATTGACTGTGTAAATTGAAATGAAATTACATGCCATTACAGCGAGACACACTTGTGTAACTAGAGGAAATAGTAGCTCACACATATGTGTAATTACAAAAGCTGTACTACTGTAATCCCGACTACAACAATAATTTGTTGTTGCATGCATTGTTAATGTGTAATTACAGTTATTATAGACACTTAATATAATAATATAATATTCACTCAGCTTACAACCTTGTTTCCAAGAAAGTTGGAGTGCTGTGTACAATGTAAATAAAAACAATGCTGTAATTTGAAAATTGTGTAAACACAACAGTACAAAGACATGTTTTTGGCATATATGTACATATGTATGTATGTATGTATTTGTGTATGTGTATTTTGTAAATAAAAACATTTAGAATTTGATGCCTGCAATACACTAAAAAAAGGAACAGAGCCACTGTGTTACATTACCTTTTAATTGAATGTAAATTGCACTTCTTGTTTAGGAACTGAGGATAATAACTGTTGCAGTTAGGACACTCTTTGCCTACGAAACCATGCTGTTTCAGCACATGCAAAATGAGGTCTGGCATTCCCCTGCTGAAATTACTATTTATTATTTTGCCTTTGTCCTGACGTTTTCTTTAACGTTTTCCTTTGTTGGGGGCATCAAATTCAAAATGTGTTTATATTTATAAAATGCATGCCATCAAGTTGGTCAGACGAACCACTGAGTAATAACTAACAATACAGACCTGTACTACTGTAGTAAGTAATGAAAGTGAATGTAGCTGGGCTGTATATACTTTTTTATATAATGCTTTGCAAAATATTTAAAGATTTAAAAAAAAACCTAGCCTCTAACTGATAGCACTGACCTTCCTGGAGTTCCACATAGCATGGTGATTAGCCAGGTTCATGAACTTGTACACAAGATCTGGTTGGTTCAGATCACTAGCCAGTGAGCACAGCTCCTTGTATGTAGAGAGGCCATGTCTGTCAATCAAAACAAAGTGGACTTAGATTGGACAAAGTAACAAGAATATATAAACAATATTACGTGCAACATAAGTAGCATAAGGAGAATAAACGAACGAGTCACTTTGTTAGGTACACCCATCATATCTACTCGTCATCCATTTTTCTCAGCTCCACTTACTATAAGGGTGCACTGTGTGGTTTATGGATACAGACTGTAGAGCAAGGCAAATTAATTTCTATAGCACATTATCATACACAGAGGTCATTCCATTCCATTTACAGAGATAAAATAAGAATAAAAAAGAAAACAAAGCATATAAAATTAGGAATTTCATCATATTACATCCAACCCTTTTCATGCTCCGGTTTGCACAAGTCTTTGTCTCTCTATTTGTGTTCAGTACCTTTCGTCACTGCCATGTCCAGGATATATATTCTCACCCTAAGCTCGGTTGAAGGGTAGAGGTTAGTCTCACATCTACAGAACAACTTATTAAAAGTCCCCTTGTCTGAGCAGGAACTAATGAGCCCCCAAACCCAAAGTGCATCTATGTCTCTGCACCAACTGTTAGCCTCTTCCATGAAAAGTCACACTAGAAATGATGCAAACAGGAGTTTAAAAATGGACGTCCAACATACACAAGTGCTGTCTCTGTGATCATACGTTCAGAAGCCCAAAAAATTAAGGGATGTGGGTGAAGGACTGGATCAGCACACGTGGGCAGTATTGATAGTCTATTCTACAGAGAGAGCTAGAGATACGTCATTACACTCTGTTTAGTTTGCTGAGGCCACCGTGACTCTCCTTCATGTTTTGTTTTTTTCTTGAGCATTCTGTCAACTTGTGTCCTGCGCTCTCATCGGCTGCAGCCTGCCAGCAACTGGGACAGTTATTTATCATCCTAGATAATCCGGCTCGAGTCTGTGGCTAGTCTTTGTAGAGTTCAAATATAGAGTCGTGCATGATCTGAGCAACTCAAAAAACAGCTTTAAAATTATGCAGCGTGAACAAGGTATTAGCATGTGTGTGAGTTGCATAAAGCGCATCACACACAGGAGTTTTTAAACATCTCACTGTCGCTGCTGGAGTGAAAATAAGAATTTCCAGAAATCGACCACTAATGAAGGACAATGAGTGTACATGGTCAACAAATGTACAAAAAGACCTACCCGTCAGGTGCTTTACCGAGAGAATCACCTTGAAAGACCTCAGTGTCCTCCGATACGGCGTGTTTGGCCCTAATACACGTACACACACAAACAAACAATTGTTTGAAAGGAAGTGAAGGACAGTGAAAGATTTAATGATGCATTATTGAGGACATTATGAAATGGCAGGACAGTCATAAAGCTAAATTTATCTGCTAAATGCTCTTCTGATACACTCTCGTTCATCCAGGACAAACACTGTGAAGTGTTCAATAAATCATGAATACTCACTACTTGGATATGGGCACATAATAAAGGATTACAGGAAGATTAATGAATAAATAAAGGTGCGCGACATACCTTTTCCCAGTCATAAGAGTCTCCACCAGAGCAGACACCAATTCCTGCTGATCCTGCTCTCCTCCAAGTTCATACACCAAACCAAGGCCTTTAGATGCCACATCCTGACTGAGCTCTAAAAACACAGATGCACACAAAATCATAAGAATGCTACTGGATGTGAATGAAACTAGGGATGCACCAGTTTGGGAAAATGTGCGTCAAAGCGAATATTATATCGTTTCCATGTAAATATTGATCCATGCAAATACACACGGAATAGATTGACATTAGCATCAGAGTAATGCAGAGTCCAATAATTGCATCAGCGTTTAAATCGAAACATTTGTTTTATGGCGAAAAGTGACTACTTGTCATTGTGAACGCACCCCATCACGCAATGTGCACTACAATGAAATGTGACCTCTGCATTGACCTCATCCACACATGAAGCACTGAGCAGCTATCAAACTCAGCAGTGTAGCGGGATAGTACACACACACACACACACACACACACACACACAGTTGTGGATGTTTTAGACTCACCATCAGGGTCAGACAGGATGGAAATGAAGGCTGTCTGAATCTCTTTCAGGTGGGACTAAAGCAAAGAAACAGTCATACATAACGTAACAAATACGTACACGGTACAAACATTTCATAAACATATAGAAATACATCACACTGTTTTTATTATCCGTTTTGTTGTATGGAGTTTCAAGAGTCTCCTATACATTAATTTCACATAATATCATTTAAAAGCAAATGGACAGTTAATTATAATAAATAATGAATTACAGTTATGATCTGGTTACACTCGGCACTTCCAAACCACATTTCACCATTTCTTTCAGCAATGTTTGTGTAAAACACATGTTGTATGGAAAACAAGTATTTTCACTGTTGATACACCAGTTGAATCCTTTTGCACTAAGGACCAGCACCTTACCCCCCTGTCCTATGCATCTGGAACTGTATAAACTAATTTGTGCTATACCGTTTAATGATACATTTTTATTTGGTACATCTGTACATTCCAGATTCTTATGTCTTAAGGCATTTAAAGGTTTGCTCTCATTGTATTCACACAGTGACAGAAAGGTGTCTTATCTTAACGTGTGCATGTCAAGCCTTGCAGCAGTGCATGGTTGGTTTACCCGGATCTCTTTGTGCTCGCTCAGTTTCTTCACCAGCGAGAGCAGCCATATGCAGGCGGCCTGACGCACATGAGGGTTCTGACTCACTATGTACTTGGACAAGATGGAGCTCAACACCCAGGGCACGACATCATTATTCTTCACATCTGAGGGAGGGAGGGAGGGAGGGAGAGAGAGATGAGAAAAGCAAGCGATCAAGACACTGTAGATGTGCTGTAACTGTTCAAAAGCTTGATTTGTACTAATAATGCTCTCCATATACAGTAGTGTGCACAAGTCTCAGGCAGCTGAGAAAGTGATGATTAAAAGCGGTTTCTGTTCTCAAAAAACACTAATATTAGAAAAAAAATACAAATAACCGTAAAACAAAAATACAAATAACTGATTTTGTGTCAGCGTGTTGGCTTGACCATTTTCAGAGCTCCCCTAGCAGATGTCCAGTATTACTGTAGTTTCCATGGAGCTTCACACACACATCCATGCAATGACTAGAGGCATGGAGGAGAAATGTGGAGCCAAACCTGTGTTTTTCTGACCAGCTCACATCAACTACTGTTTACACACAACTCCTCATTGTTTTCACTGCTTTCCTGTTTGCATTTATTGCAATGTTCACTTGTGTTTGTGCTGCAGAAAGAAACTCACTGCTCAGATGAATGGCTTTAAACTATTAAAACATGCACAGTACTGTATGTTTCATATACACAGACATGTCATCACATCTGCACAGTCTGAAATGTAAAAATCACATTAAAAAAGTGTTTTCGCTGTAGAAGAGTGGTCACCAGCCCTCTTCGATTTCTACTTTCCCACCATGTTTAGCACCAACCTGCATTTAAACTGGTTCCCCTCCCCCCTACTTAGAATTCCAGCCAAGATCATTCACCATAGCAGGTGTTCCAGATTGTGGCTGAAACTAAATTCCTCGGGAAGGTTCAGGACCAGGGTGTGTGCTTAAATTATCTACAGCATCCCACTTGACCAGGGACACTGAAACCTACATACAACCAAAAACACGTTGAGCCGTGTGGATATGTTTGTTCATGTTGACGCACAATATTCTACACACTCACTCTCAGGAGGGCAGTACTGGTCCTCGGTGCACGTCCAGACATCTCTGGCAGCTCCAGAGCTGCTTCCTACAGAAGCACTAGTTATAGCCTCTCCTACAGTGAACTGCAACTCAACCTGCTTGGCCTGAGGAGGGGTTAACACGAGAGAAATAAGCACATAGCACGGTAACATGGGATTACATCTAATCTGCAGTAAGGATCTTTAACACTATACTATAATTATACCTCTACTGAATCCATGAGGCCTTGCAGGAGCTTTTTCTGGTGGGGGAACTCTCCATCTCCCACGGGGAGGAACCCCAGTGTCTGGATCGCACGCTCTTTCATCTGACAAACAAAAAATGAATCATTCTTTAATAAGTGATCGATTCAAATACATCTCTGATGATTGGCAGCTCACTTTCGGTTTCCACTTTATCGTAAATCATCGTTTTCCTAAAAACGTTCAACAACAGTGCAACACGGAAGGTGTAAAGGTTTGGGAGTTGCCCCCTGTAACCTGAAGGTCGCCAGCTCAAATCCAAGACTGGTCCAAGTACTGCAGAGGTTCCCACTTGCAAGGTACCAGCCCCAAGCACGGCTCCCCCAAAGCTGCCCAATGCTCTTACACGGATGGGTTAAATGCAGAGGTCACAATGACAAGATGATGAAATATGAAGCTTCAAACATATTTATTAATTTATTTAATATACAAAGAACAGTTCCCAGCTGCACCAGAGGGCCTGACGAAGCCTGACGAAGCCAGAAATCAGAAAATGTCTTTTGTCATAGTGTGCTGGACTGTAAGAGTGGGTGAAACTGCAAAAAATACACTATGTTCAGGAGGAGAGCAGGGCCCATATGAACAGCCCTATGTTTCACCTAACTGACCGAAAGTCATTGCGGGCACCACCTGTACACTAGGAACTGCTGCCACCTCTTCAAACTAAGACTTTTTGTCTTTTCTTTTGTTTGTTATTGTTATCCAGTGACAACCAGAGCAGAAAAGGTTTCTGGGTCTTGGTACCTCCCAATTTTACTCTTACAGCTTAGGGAGCTTTTCTTGGCATTCAAGTTTCAAGACAGAAAAGGTATACATGCTGCTGTTGTTTTCCAAAACAAATTAGAGTTTAATTTACAGAAAATAATCAGACTTTACATTTCAGTCAATGGAGGCCAGAAATCAGACCGCTCCCTCCAAATTCTTCACCCCTGCACATTAAGCATATCTCACCAGATCATTTAAAGACATTTTTCTTTCTCTGTAATCTTCCCTTAGAATGTAATGACTTTGGTCCTGCCTCTAAAATATCTCCTGAGTTTTGATTACATGACGGTGCACCAGCGAGGGAAGAAAAGATCAGATTAGCCAACAGTATTATGCTTCATCTTCCTCCCCCAGCTACCCCGTGTAATACCAACTCTTCAGTTCCAACATTTTTTTGTTTGTTTCTATTGTCAATGAATGACAATCTGGTATAAACAGAAAATTTACAGAAATTTTTCATTTGCTACTTTCAATGTGTTGCAGTACAGTGCAAGATAGTGAAAGTGACTATTTGTCATCGTGAATACACTCAAGCACCACAACAAAGTTAAAAGATCTAGATCCCAGGGTGGTCAAAAGAGTGGCAGAAGAGAACAGGGAGTCGGAGTTGAGACTTGGGTGCGGAATAAGTCATGAAGAAACCATTGTGCAACATTGTAAAGAGCGTTTAAAGTCAGTTACTGAATCTTATAGTCAATGCGATATTTAACCAGGAGCCAATGCAGTTTAACTAAAACTGGTGTAAAGTCTTCAAACAGGAGGGGTTCTGGTAAAGACACAGGCAGTGGAGTTTTGTATAAGCTTCAGTTTATGTAAAAGCTTGTGGGGGATTCCTGTAACTAGGGATTTATCGATAATCAACGCGAGGGGTCACCAATGCATTACCAAGAGTGGTGGTGCCAGTTACAGAGGGAAAAGGACGAAGACAATTAATGCTATGAAGATGAAAATATACAGAGCATGTATTATTACTGACATGACCTTTGAAGAACGAACTGATGTGAAAGTGACTATTTGTCATTGTGAACACACTCGAGCACCACAGTGAAATGTGACCTCTGCATTTTACTAAATCACACAATCACACGTGGAGCAGCGGGTAGCTATCAACAGGGCCCGGGTGCAGCATAGCGGGACGGTACCTTGCTCAAGGCTACCTCAGTAGTGGTCAGAGTCAGGACTTGAACCTGTGACCGTCAGTATACAAGGGCAACGTCCTAACCATTAGGCCACTACTGCCCACTGATTTGTTAATGGGGGTTGAGCGCATATTTCAGTTTTGCATGCGAGTTTTACCTTCCCGGTCTCTTTGCCGGATGGTATCCTGCCAAGCAGGTTGTCCACCAGGCTGAGTTTGTTGAAGCCGTTTCCATCCCCTGGTATCAGCAGTTCGCCGTTACGGCCGATCTCTCCCAGAGCTGTTGCTGCGGCGATCGTCAGCAACGGAGACCCGCTGTCCAAAAATGACCCTGCAATGCCAAAAATAATCAGTGTCTTCATGATCTAAAGAAACTCCAAAGGAAAAGTCAAAACAGGAAGTAGATTCACAGACTTATACCAAATCCAAACAAATTCTGCTCGTACCAATAGTTTTGGTTGCCAGTGTGATCAGCTCCTCATCCTCCTTGACTATTGCACTCATTTGCTCAAGTGTCAGGGCGTCACCTGTGTTCAAACCCCGTCTCCGGCTCATGTACCTTCCCACCATGTAGCCTAGAGCTAAAATGGCACCATGCTGGGTCTCGGGACTCTGTATCACAGAAAAACATTTTTTACTTTGTTAAGAAAAACATATATTCCAGCTGCTCAGTTTAGAACCAGGGATACAAGGATAATGTATCTAACACACAGCAGAAGCCCATCATCCCCCAAATCTTCGGTGTAAACACATGTTCTCATTTTGTCAACCATTTCAACCAATTCTAGCTCATCACTAAGGTGGTGCAGACTCATTAAGACCTTCAGTGTTAAACTGAAAAGCACAATTTGGACCTCAAACATGTCTAGGCTGACTGAGTACATCTGGGAAAACTGTCAAACCGTCACAAAAAGTAATTCTGTAAAGAGATGATAAAAATAAAATGCTTTACATGAAGGTACAATATTAGGCAGTATTTTGAAAACCCCTTAAAGCAAAAGAAAAATGGTAGATGCTGAATTATACATACATGGGTGTCTCTTGTGATCTTGATCAGGTTTTGTACAGCCATTTTGAGCTCGTTGCCAGACATGGTGGAGACCACCACAGCATAGAGCTGAGCGGCTAGCTCTCGCATATCTTCCTTATTAGTGTTCATCAGACCCTAACACACACACACACACACAAACACAGGTAGATTGAAGCATGCATTTACCATATATTGATTTTATTAAGCTATGGCGATACACAGTGCGACACTTACTTTTATCCAATCAATTTTGTTGGCAAATCTGGGAGCAAGTTTCTGAGGACAGACGGACACCACCTCCAAAAGGCAATACATTACAGGAATACCTGCAAAGGTAAAAGTTAAATTGGGTAAATCTGGGTAATGAAGTTTAAGCTACTCATTGCAGAGGTGGGCGATATGGCAGAAATACCTTATCACGATATTTTGAGAAATTTCCCTGATATGCGATATGTCGTGATATGTAATAAGATGGAACAAAGGAAAAAGAGCCAAACCTTTGATCAAAAAAGCCATATTTTCCAAAAAAAGTATGAGCACAAATCATTTTTATTCAGTGTTTTTCACAGCACAGTGCAATATGTTCACTTAAGCAAGACGCTCCTTAAAAGTAAACATGATGTTTGACTGTTTTTCTAAGTACTAACGATATCAAGATATGCTCAGAAAAGCCTATTATGACCAGTTTGTCACGATAACAATAAATATCATCATAATGCCCAGCTCTAACTCATTGTGAGTCAAAATAAAAACAAAATATATGATCTATAATAAATCTCTACAATCATGTGCATCAGAAACATCCTCTCTCTTTAGCAGGACTCATTCTAAGCCTGGATGTTAGTCCAACCCTGCTAAACGTTCATCATAAAAGTTCAATACAAAGACATGAATCAATCAATAAAACCCAGGGCCGACATACACTAAAGAAAGTAAATAATCAATCATTTTATCTAATATTTTTCTAAATTAAATATTTTCACTCCAGTGACAAAAACTGAAATTATTTTCATCACTGACATGATGAGCCAGTGAGCAAGTTTACTTCTTCCTTCAGTCTTAGCAGGGCCTGTGTGCAAACAGGCTGAACCACTCAATTAATGCAAAAAAACCACTAAACTGTACAGTATTGTGTCCCACTCTTTTCGTTTACCTCCGACAGCTGACAGAAGCTGCTGCAGCAGATCCATATAGACCTGCACTGGACTGGCATCCCCGCCTTTGAGGGCAGAGGAAGAAGGAGGAGCTTCGTTTGCAAGCAATGATCGAACGTAGTGCCCGATAAGTGGCGCGTCATCTTGCATATCAATCAGACTCTGAGAAGCTGGTGTGGCTCCTGCACTATGAGCCAGACACATCCTGAGGTACAGAATAATCTAGATAGAAAGATGACCGTTCACGCTTATTATTTATTAATACACTCAAACACACACACATCATTACTTCCAACCAAAAAACAGAATTCATCACATACTAAAGGAGGCAGCCCTGATCAGTGAAAACAAGTTAACACATTCTCTGCAAAAAACTCTTTAAATAGGGCATGTTCTGAAAATTTTAAGGCATAATTTTATTTCCTTGCTGAATGTAACATACCGTAATAACATAAACGAAAGGTTTTTGCACAGGACACATTTGAATGTTTTTCCCATCAATAAGTTATATACAGATTATCTGTACATTAAAATGTATGTTCTCTGTAGAGGGTGTAATGCATGTTCTCTGTAGAGGGTGTAGAGGGTGTAATGCATGTTCTCTGTAGAGGGTGTAATGCATGTTCTCTGTAGAGGGTATAATGCATGTTCTCTGTAGAGGGTGTAATGCATGTTCTCTGTAGAGGGTGTAATGCATGTTCTCTGTAGAGGGTGTA
>JBBPDA010000081.1:8020482-8031606 GCA_037974385.1 Arnoldichthys spilopterus | reverse complement strand
AAAAAAAAAAAAAAAAAAAAAAAAAAAAAAATATATATATATATATATATATATATATATATATATATATACACAAACCTTATAATAAACATTTAACTTGATGGGATGTTCAAACTTTGTAAGCAACTATATAGTTTTTAAAAATTATTTCTCTGGATTGCATGTGTCAGGTTATAGTTTTGTGCTTGTTTGGGCACACATAATAACATCATAACATAGGTCCTTATTTTTATCCTCACAGTAAAAACAGGGCAGCAGTTCTCAGCATATATGCTGTTGAATCAAATATGTTATTGACTGGAAGAAAAGCTTAGCCTAACACCAATTCTTTGTAGACATGCTAGGGGTGACTGGTATAATGTATATCATTGTTAATTTCTTGATTTCTTTTGTTCTGTAGACGTCCTCAGGTCATGTCCAGTTGGACAACTGCAACTTTGAGAGCTGCCAGTTGAATGTGAGGGGGCCAGGCACCTGTCAGGCTCGCTTCTGCTCATTTGCCCAGGGTAGCTCCGCCCACTTTCTTGGTGTGGCCATCAGCTTAATGGACAGTTGTGAGTTCTCTGGTGGGGATTCTGCCTCCATAACCATAGAGGGCCCTCCAGTGTCAGAACGCAACTGGGCTTGCAAGCATTTGGCTGCTTTGGCCAAAACTTTAACTGCTGCTACCATGGCAAGTGGACCATGGATAGTGGACACAGCCAGTCATGACACAAAAGACGGGGTCAGTCACAGAGACACAGGACCTATCACCATGGAGGGCTGGACTAAACAGGAAGTGGAGTGGGAAACAGAATGGAACAAACAGAAGGTCGTCAGTGGAGGTGTACTTCCAGGTAGGGGTGTACTGAACAACATACGGTAATTTGACTGTCGTTTTCAGAGATTTGTGTGGGAACGTGGTGAGGGTATGTTATTTAACTCTCTGAACTTTACAGAAGCACCAAACACTGTGAAAATGAAAATACAAAAGCAATTACTTGAGATAAAACTAGTTCATTTATTTGTTACTTAGGTTGAACCGACCAATCACGTTACAGTATAAAAAAAATTAAAAACTCGTGAGGGGTTAGAAGGTCTGCATAGAGCCAATGCAAAGCTAAAAACAAACAATACTTGTTTACAGAACAAAATCAAAAACAAGAACATAACACTATGAAAATAGTTAACTATTTATGCTGGAACAGGACAGCCAATTTGAAGCGATACATTAAAAAATATTGCAGCACTTCAAGAAATTTTCATGATCTGTGGTCACAATATTTCTTGTTTTGGCCAGCCAAGGAAAGAGACATATAAAATCTCTCAAGTACAACCCTCAAATTTTTGTATATATTTTATTATATTTATATAATCTTTTCATGGGCAACATTGATATGACACTTTGATACAATGTAAAGTAGTCAGTGTACAGCTTGTATAACAGTGTAGATTTGCACCTTGTAGAAGGACACATGCCTTTATACTCCCTACCTGGTTGCTGCCACACACGCTTGACACCATCTGAAACAAATAAGTTTATCTTGGTCTCATCAGTCCAGAGGACAGAAGAAGAAAAGGCCTCCTTCTGGGACAACAGCCATGCAGACCAATTTGATGCAGTGTGTGGCGTATGGTCTGAGCGCTGACAGGATGACCCCCCACCCCTTTAACCACTGTAGCAAGTTTGGCAGCACTCATGCGTCTATTTTCATAAGACAACCTCTGTATATAACGTTAAGCACGTGCGCTTAACTTCTGTGGTCGACCATGGCGAGGCCTGTTCTTAGTGGAACCTGTCCTGTTAAACTGTATGGTCTTGGCCACTGTGCTGCAGCTTAGTTTCAGGGGGTTGGCAATAATCTTCTAGCCTAGGCCATCTTTATGTAAAGCAACAATCCTTTTTTTCAGATCCTCATAGAGTTCTTTGCCATGAGGTGCCATGTTGAACTTCCAGTGACCAGTATGAGAGAGTGTGAGAGTGATAACACCAAATTTATCACACCTGCTCCCCAGTCACACCTGAGACCTTGTAACACTAACGAGTCACATGACACTGGGGAGGGAAAATTGCTAATTGGGCACAATTTGGACATTTTTACTTAGGCGTGTACTCACTTTTGTTGTGGTTTGGGCATTAATGGCCTTGTGTTGAGTTATTTTCAGGTGACAGCAAATTTACTGTAAATTACAAGCTGTACACTGACTACTTTGTATAAAAATCATTGTATAAAAGTGTCATATCTTCAGTGTTGTCCCATGAAAAGATATAATAAAATATTTATAAAAATGTAATGGGTTTACTCACTTTTGTGAGATACTGTATATTTCATATACTGAGCTGCACTAAATGACCTAAGGAGTACCCGTGCTGATCTAGTCATCCTCATAACTGATTATTAACAGCTCTGGTGTTGTCTGGATTTACTTCCTCCATCAGTTATGTTGTGTGTTTACAGTCATTCTGTGATTAAAACCCATCCGCATGTCCGTGCCCCCTTAACCACTAAAGAAACCTCAAGAGACATCAAATAAGCAATCATAGTAGATGCCTAGTAGCTGCAAACTAGGGGTTTCATCATGACTTTAGCTAACAATCTGATACATTTTCTAGATCTTAAAATTTGTAGTAATGCACTTCAGTTCAGTACAGTTTGATTGATTTGGTTCAGTACCTAGGTCTCCAATCAGAATGAAATATGATGTAATTTCACACAATCTGCTACATTTCCATGAATTCACTCATGCAAACAAATTATAATCTGAACATTTCATAAGGTCAAATATAGCAGTGTAGTCATAAAGCAACTTCTCAGTACAAAACACTGCTCAGAGTTAAATTGTGGTATAAACACACAGATTGATTTTTTTTTGTGTGTCACATCAGCACATTGGATTATGCACTATTTTGGTTGATGGATGCATAAAGAGATTTTTATTTATTTATTTATTTTACACCCCTAGTGCAAACACCTCCAATTCATGCTCTGTTTACTGCTACTTAAATTCAGGGTTCCCACAGGTCCTGGAAAATCTGGAAAGCAGTTGACCACTTCTCAAGTCATGGAAGGTGCATATAACATTAGAGAAAAATATAATGTCCAGGAACATTATTTCAGCCTTCTCCTGCTCTCCTTTAGCTGAGGAAGAACTAGGTTATCTATCAGAGCTCTCCAAAAAAGATTACATTCTTATCAGAAAGGGCTAAATTCTGTTCATTATCATATTAATGTTCAAATGATAGTTTATGGGTTCATGTATTTTGAATAGGCTGCTCTCGTTCTTTGTTGTGGCAAGACTGTGAAAACACCACCAAGTCACAGCACTTGGTAGCACATGCAAGTTGGGTGATATTACAACATACTGTAAGTGGATGAAACTCTGAATCATGTATGTTACATGATACAGCCAGTGTTACTGCTGGCTGGTGTAACGCATTGGTGATGCCACCGGCACAGGGTTTCAGAATACAAATGAAAGGGGGAGCTAAGGGCAACCACCTTTACATCCGGGGCTCGAACCTGCGCTGCTGTGTTTACAAGGTGAGAGCACAATGGTTTGCACCACTGGGTAGGGGAGCAGCGTGCTTGTGGAATTTCAAAGTTGGAAACTTTCCATGGGAATTAACAGGAATTAATGGGAATAAACCAGAGGTTTTAAAAGTTGAAGGTTGAGAACAAAAAATATATTTGGTAGAAAATATATTGTAGCATAATCTTGGCTAAAACAATCAGATTTAAAGCAAATACAGTTGAGTATCTATGCTATTCTTCAGTCACAAGCACATAGCAACACTACCTACTGTAGGGCTATTGAGGCCACACCCCCTACATTCACTGTGTATTCCTCCATCACATGCACAATGATTTCTAGGATTCTGAACTAATAAAGCTACTTTTCTGAGCCCACAGCACAGATAGAGACTATTGAATCCACACGTTTGAGCCCAAGGACGACATAAAGTCAAATACGTTTTGATTATATCATGAGGTACATAATATTTGATTTATGGTGTTAAAGTTTAACTAGCAACTATTAAATCAACATGTATTTATTCAGTAGCTAGCTAACTGGTAAGCCAGATATGCTAAATGTACGCTAGCTAGTTCTATGCAACTAGCTCACCCCTGATGTTGCCATCCAATGTGTATTGGAAGAGATTTTTTAATGTGTATTGGTTTCTAGACTGGTAGCATTTCAGTATTTCCTTTTGTACTGACAGGTCAGGAGGGCACTGTGATCAGGGATGACCGCATGGACATGTCAAACGAGTCCAGCGAAGACGACAATGAAGCGCGAGGGGATAATGTAAACGCCGACCACACACTCTCATACGAGGAGCATGGTTTGGCGCACCTCTCGGAGCCAAGGCCGCCGGACTGGACCACGTTTCCGGTGCTGCTGAGCCTGAGTGCGGAGCTGCAGCGGGATGCAGAAGCACGGGAGCTGGCTGGCTCAGTGCAGGGCTGCTTGCTGCGCCGTTGCCTCCTGCGGGATGGCAAAGGAGGTGTGCACTTGTGCAACCACGCTCAGGCCAGACTGGAGGCAAACGTGTTCCGAGGTCTTAACTATGCAGTGCGATGCATCCAAAACGCTAAGGTAAAGCAGCTACACATAAGGAAAAAAAGTGAGATTTTATCTCAAGGGTAAAGAGGAGGATGTACAGTAATGCGAGGTTGCACACTGGGTTTCATTATTTTACACTGCACATATACTATCTACAATACATATAGAGTCATCCTGATAAGATTGTGTCCTGATCCACAACATTTAAAGAGGAACTCCACTAATCGTTCAACATGATTCAGTGGTTGAAAATTAAGTGCTGCAGTGTGTAGAAACTTTCTGTCTCTGATTTTTTTTTACAATGATCGTGATAGGAACCAGAATTCTCAGTGTTTACATTTAAAATAAAGCCACTTTATTTACTATTCAAATCCACCAGTGAGAACCACTTACACATTCATTTTTATGTCCTGTTATTAATGGTAAAATAGTGTTTTTTTTAGGTACCATTATGCCTACATGTACCATGCACCAAGCAGCATATTTGTAGACATTTTGTGTATAATGTCCTATGAGGAAGCCTTTAGGGATATTAATGGGGTTAATACAGACAAAGACTTAAAAGGGATTGAATTGATATCTAAAATTAAGCCCTTAATTGGTATTAAAATGTCCTTAATGCATCTTTCAAAAGTCTTAAAATGCTAAGAAAAATGCTAAACTAATTAGGATTTTATTAACATCTGTTTGGGTAATATCTATTTTTAAAATAATTTACAAAATGGCCTTTGGATTAATGTTACACAATAAATTGAATTCTTAGTGGCATTATTAAATCTTAAATCTTACTTGACTTAAATTGTAGGAATCCTTATTAATTTCTTCGAATGTCTGGTTTCTATCACCATCTTTGTGAGCAAACCCTGACTACTCTAAATTACTTTGTTTACATGTTAACTGACATGCAGATTTGATCAATCAGTGAAATATTTATTTAAAGGAAAAAATAAAAATGTTAAAGGTTTTTTTTATGAATTATTATTATATAATAAATAAATTATTTATTTATTTTAAAGCAAATCTTTACCAAATGTGGCCGAACTATGGGGATATGTTTGTAGTCCAAATTTTAGTTTAGACCTGGAACTATGAGTCTAATGCTGTTTAAAAAATGCTAGAAGCTCTCAAATCCTTTTCGTAAATATTTTTTAAAGCGTCCCTCAATATTCAGCTCTTCTTTCAAAATCCAATTGTTTTAAGACGTAGTATGACTTATTGTGAGCTTCTAAAATCAACAAAACCTTACACTGTAGCTGAACACTGTTTTGTGACAAATCAGACTTTGATAAATACAGAGGAATTCAAGATAAGACAAGACAAGACAAGATAATATAAGTATAATTAAAAAACTATACAGCACAATAAGATAAAAAAAAGTGAACTTTACAATAAATATAAATGGACATTAGTGTACAAAAAGACAGAACAATAATTGCACCATGGAGGATATTACACAGAAGAATATTGCACTGAATATTGCACTGAAAATTTAATATTGCACAGTGAAAAAATATTGCACATGAGACATATTGCACATTAAGTGAACATTCCAGTTTTCAGTCCAGATGGCCAGCCTTGGTTTTGTCTGAAATGGCTGCCTGAATTTGTGAAGTTGTGTTAATTTTTATAGCTATCAGTAAGTCATACAGAGTCCTAAACCACATTACTATGCTGTTCAATGATGTCACATTAGCGGCAGTTAGAAAAGATGGGCTGATGCTTCACATGACTCCGAGGAAACACATGCTAACCTTCACCCTCTCATTGTTGGCAGTAACTAGTGATGGGGAATACTAGCTAATGGGTGGAACTGGAAACAACTAAATTGGCAGAAAGTCAGATAAAAATTCCCTCTTTCCCTCCCAAACTCTGTAAATAAATAGTTAGAGACACATAATACAACAAACATTTAAAAAATGGTCAAATTAATGCAGATCAGCCTTTAATCATGAGTTCACACTTAAGGTTCACCAGTGGTGTACATCTGCATTATATAGCCTTAAAAGGTGAAGCACATTCATCAGTCATTCAGATTTTTCTCTCTTCTAGTTGGTGATGTTGCGTAACGAGGTGAGTGGGTGCCGAGCATCTGGTGTTTTCCTGCGTCTCTCTGCCCAAGGCCTTATCGCAGAGAACAACATTCACTCCAACGGGGAAGCGGGACTAGACATCCGCAAAGGAGCCAACCCTATCATCCTGGTAATGGTCTGCCACCCACAAAGCTGTCTGCAGTAACAGCCTTGCTGAACTGAGCTGTGGATGGCATTGCACACTTTGTTGTTCTTGTTGAAAAGGAGTAAAAGGCTTTTTAATTTAATTCAAATGTTTTGATAAACATTGTGCTGTTGGGCAGATGTTCAATATGCCATGTGAGCAATAATGCTTTTATATGTCATTCCATTTGTAACAAAAGCAGTGACCTTTTAAAAAAAAGTGTAAAAAAAAAATTGTTTTTTTTTTTTTGGTATTATTTTACTTGGTATTTCAGCAGTTATATCCATTGCATGCTGGGTATTTAATTGTATGTAAAAGCTTAAAGGCCCGTAGTGAAATGCCGTTTTGTCAGTGAAAGTAGGTACATCCTTTACAGAGAACATACTTAAATATGGAATTTTCACCAGCTGTATTGCACAGTTTCTGTCTATTTGATGAGTTTAACAAAGTGAAAAAAACTAAATTAAGTATAATAAAATACAAATAGAAAACGGAATACATATGCACGCACCATATTTTATATTTTATTTTTTATAATATGTTTAATTCAGCAAATAAAGATTAATGCATTAAAAGGTGCAGAATTGTGTAGAGGATGCTTATTTACATTCATCAGCTAAACACTATTTAACCAGGGGTGCCTAAACTTTTGCATACAGCTGTATGTGAGCAAAGATTATATCAGATAGAGGCTGTAAAGTTTAACACTGAGGATGTAATGTAACAGATACTGTCACTGTAATGTAATATTATGCTTTTATGCAAGCATTGATTGACTATGACGCACTGATGTAGGTGTTTACTGGAAAAGCATGTTTCAGTTCACAGTGAATATGATCTTTCTTACAGCTAAGGAAATCAAGACAAAGGTTTGAGAAACTTTTGGACCCATTTTCTCTTTAGTACACTGCCAAAAGTTTTCTATGCCTCTCTCTCTCTCTCTCTCTCTCTCTCTCTCTCTCTCTCTCTCTTTGTGTCTCCCTCTGTCTTTCTGTCTCTCTCTCTTTCTCTCTCTCTTTGTCTCCCTCTGTCTTTCTGTCTCTCACTCTCTTCTTCTCTCTCTTCCTCTCTATCTTTTGCTCTCTCTCTCCATGGCTGCAGTGTAACAGAATCCACAGTGGTCTGCGTTCCGGGATTGTCGTCCTGGGCAACGGTAAAGGTTCCATTCGCAGCAACCAAATCTATGGCAACAAAGAGGCTGGAATCTACATTCTTTTCAATGGCAACCCTGTGGTCAGGTAGCAAGGAGTGTGTGTGTGTGTGTGTGTTAATATTTTACATCTGTGTAAACTATTACATCTGTTTCCCAACATTCTAAGCATTTTCCCTTCCAAGTTTTCTTCCCAGTTTAGTCATGTTCAATTCACTTGCCAGGACTCCCCTGATCACCAGTACCGCCAACACTCGGAGGGTGGAAGCTAACACGTGTCTTTCAAATCACATTTTTTGTTGTTTGACATATAAACAAGTGCAATACACTCTTCCTTCAAGTCATGTAAATATCCACATCTTTTTGAGCTGCCACTAACACAACATTATTGGACAGCTCATCAGGCTTGGAGGAGAACACTAACTACCCATTCTGTTACATCAGCTAACACGTAGCTAGCATCATGCTGCATGATGAGGGGAAATACAGTTATGCAGTGGTTGATTGCCAGTATAAAATCTTTAAATACACAGAACATGTAACAGTTAAGGTTGTCTGAACCCTTTTTCTTTGGAGATACGTTAAATGTAGTACATATAATGGGCAGTGGTGGCCTAGTGGTTAGGACCTTGCCCTAGTGAACTGAAAGTCGCAGGTTCAAGTCCCAGCCCGGGCATCACTTGGGTACCCTTGAGCAAGATCCCATCCCGCTGTTGATAGCTGCCTGCTGCTCCACGTGTGCACATGTGATGGGTTAAATGCATGTGAGGTCACATTTCGTTGTGGTGCTTGAGTGTGTTCACAATGACACAGTCACTTTCACTTTGTATAAAATAAAAAGCAGTGATTGTTGCTTTATCGACTGACTTACCGCTGATGCTGATAAATATGTAGAATTTTAAAATGTTGGGTCTCAGCACCATAGTCAGATAAAATTATTCATAGATCTAAGCCACAATGAGCACTAATTTCCCTTTCCATCTTTCTTTCCATTTATCAGTGGGAATCATATATTCCAGGGCCTCGCTGCTGGCATTGCTGTTAATGAGAACGGAAGAGGGCTGATCACTGGTGTGTATGACCATGACGGATATTTTTCTGTAATAAACAGAATGATCTTATAAGCAACACATGAATCACTGGCATTTGAAAAGCGTGTGACTAAACCTGAAGGTTTTTTCCCGCATTTTCAACATAATCTCTAGCTGCTGCATAACTTTTGACCTGTTTCTCTGCACCAAAAAGCTGTTTACCTGAAACTCACTTCAAGCCATTGTGCAGTTGCAGGTTTCCATGAGGGAACATTTGATATACATTGCTATAAACTGTGCAACTGTGAGGAATTAATCTGTGAAAATCCCATTCACACCTCTATACTGATTACTTTTCACCACAGATTCTTCCATCAGAGAAACTAATCCCATCTCTGAAAGCATTATACATGTTAAATATTTGTATACATACTTTTGACTATGAAATGCATGACTCGACTCTGTGCTGTGCTGCAGTGCTCCTTTAAGATGCTCCAAAGTGAGGTATGTGGCCCAAAGTTGGCCTTAGGGGTATCTGTAGCACCCAACCCCACTCTCTCAGGCAATAAATGTTTTATTTTTTCTTATATATATTTCTATATTTCTTGTCTATTATTCACTGCTCTTTAATTTATTCATTCCTTTTCCAAAGGAACCTTCCCAAGGGATTAATAAAGTTTTAATCTATCTATCATCTATCTATCTAAAATAGCATATACTTTTACTTATGGACATTTGTTATACCTATTTACTTTAGTTATTTATGGCTAAAATTAAGTATACAAATATGTGAAACTGTAAAAATTGAAGTTCTTTCATTGGCTGTTGGAGTGGGAGGTACCTTTCCGGTAGGTCAGATCAAACATTCTTGGGCTCTACTTTGGGCAGACTTGATTCTGTCTATTTGGCCCTCTGATTATCACAAATATCACACGTTGACCATTCCAGACAAAACCTGCTGTAGGACATTCATGTGATGTTCTCTGTCAGTCTCTCTCTTTCTGTTCTGTTGGTTGGTCGTGTCTTGCTTTCGGTTTTGTTCTTTGACCTACTGCTTATCTGTCTGACCTGTCTGTCCCTTGCACTAATAGAAAATGTGATCAGACAGAATCAGTGGGGTGGTGCAGATATTCGTCGTGGAGGTGATCCTATACTGCGCAATAACTTCATCTGTCATGGATACTCCGATGGAGTGGTGGTGGGCGAGAGAGGGAGGGGCCTGATTGAGGGCAATCACATCTACGGTGAGCACCCCTTTGTTATGGCATTGTCTTTTTGGGAATCACAGTTCTTGACTAATAATCCTTGAAGGAAATGATCAGTGAGAAAACAAATTACTTCTAATTATCATTAGAAAACCACATGCCTAAAGCATCAAACACTTTCCTTGGCTTGTGAAGTAATCCGTTTTCAGATAGACTTAATTGTGTGGTTGTATAGTATACACAGAAACCACAAGAAAATCTACACAGTTTTCACAATGCTAAACATCCAGTACTGGTCAAGTTTATTTTTTATAACGCTTTTTACAACTGACGTTGTCACAAAGCAGCTTTACAGAAACCGGGCCCAAGCCCCCAAAGAGCAAGGAAAAACTCCCTAGCCTACCTCGGGAAGAACCAAGGCTCAGAAGTCGGAACCCATCTTCCTCTGGTCGACACCGGATAGCATTAACAAACAAGAGAAAGGAAAAGGAGAAAGAGAAGAAATAAAATAAATATATATAATAATAATAGTTCTCAGTATAAATAGAGCTGTTCATATGTGCTCATCAGCATGAGAGAGTGGGTAATAAGCCACAAAAACTTCAACCAGTAAGAGGGTATCAGGGTGGGTCAGGCTGATCCAGATAGCAGAATGGGGCAGGTTTATTAATATCTCAGCGGGACAGCTCAACAGAGTGGGGGAGAGAGAGAGAGGGAGGGAAAAAGAAATAGATTCTTAGTAATGCTGAAATGTGACAAGCTCCAGCAAGACTTGCTATGACAGCATAACTAAAAGGGGAGACCCAGAAAGAAGCACAGACATGAGGGCATCCTGGGGCATAAGGCAGCACAACCACTGTCAGCAAACAATCTAATTGTTGATCTGATATAATTGAATTTTCTGAAGAGTTTAGTATCAAACTGTCTGGATTTGAATTAATAGACTGAATTTTGTGTCTAATATTTTGGATTTTATCAT
>JBBPDA010000081.1:7973098-8015690 GCA_037974385.1 Arnoldichthys spilopterus | reverse complement strand
CTTGGAGTAAGACAACATGCATAAAGAGGATGATGTGGACAAAATACTCATTTGCCTAATAATTCTGCACTCCCTGTGTATATATATATATATATATAAAGAACAATGGAGGATGCACAGCACTTTTTTTCTGTCCCAAGCACCAGATGAGGCTGGAAATAGTCAGTAAACAGGTGAAGTGGTACCATGGGAATTGGGAGTCCCGCTCGCACCCGCAGCAACTCTTCCACCTAAGCGACGGCCAAAACACCACTGGCCTCTGCCGGCCTGCTGCCATAGCGACGGCTCATGATGCCACCATCCAACCACAGCATGGGGTGATGATGTTCAGCCTCATAAAGGCCCATCGAGGTTTATGGTGGTGTGCAAGTTTTACACAGATTTTTTCCCTATTGCAACTTGGCAACATCTCACTGAGCAAATGCAAATGGGTGAATGTTGGTAGAAGAGCTATTTTGTTACACCACCTTTGAGCCCTTTGGATTACAAGCAAAAGTTAAATGATAAAGGGCTGATCAAAGAGTATGTTCACCAGTGCATTTTGGTTGCAGAGGAAATCGCCTTTTCTTTTGCTCTCTCCCTCCTCCTCTCTCTCTGTTGTGATTTTTCCTCAGATGTTGAATTAAGAATGGAGAATGCAGTTCTATTTAAAGTCTTCTTTGCTCAGTAATTTTCCTGTTTTTTATTTTTTCCATTTCCCCCAAATAGTGCAATATGTGATGTCTAAAAAATGTGCCTATTTTTACTGTATGCCTTCATTTTTTATACACGTTGTACATCTAAATATAGAAATTTATGAAATGATTCACTTGTGCCTTTTTTCAGTCTGATGTATCATTATTTTTGCAAAGATAGAATGTTATGGCAGGTAGAAATTCTGTAAAATTCAATAAATCTTACTAATCAAATTTTTATATTTCAAGGGACACTTTCCCAGACTCAGATTAAGCCTAAGCCTGGACTAAATGTGTTTTTTAATGGTTAAACACTATTGGCAGTGGAACTTGGTGAAAGACCAGACTCTATCCATGTCCATGAAACAAGCTCTAATTGTGTAATATCTATAGGAGTGCTACAAACACACTAAATGTACCTTCAGTTATTCTGGAAAGGAGGGAGCTAGAGCTTCTAGATGGCTCAGACGTCTAGTACTATGTTAGTGGTGCAGCTAAAGTTGCAGGCAAAACTTTTTTTTTGTTGATTTTCAAGGTGTAAATAAGTGCACCAAAACTTCTGCACAGGCCACATTTTGTTTTTTCCAACATGTTAAACTCAAAGTAGGTGTGTATTAAAATGTGTAAATCTGTGTAGATTGTGTGTACTTTCACTTGGCCAGGAGCAATTTAACTAATGCGTACAACTATATTATCGTATGGGCCTTGATGCAAGGAAATCAAACTTGTCCAAACATGCATTGCAGAGTAGGTCATGATATAGTTTCATTACAAAGTTTAACTAGGATTTGTGCAGTGCTGCCAATGAAACATTCACAGGGTTTCTGCCAAGTCTGAAATAAAAAATTTAAAAATCTGAATGTATGGCCTTAAAATGTCTTAAAACCATTCAAGTTTAATGCACTAAGTCTTAAAACGGTTATGTTTAGATCTTAAATGTCAACATGTACACATTTAATGCTATTTTGTTTTTGCTAGCTCAAAATTCTCTGATGGCACAGTGTATAATGGTTCTGTGTTGTAGTTCTATCTTTCGACAGTTCAGGAGAAGCACAGGGTAATAAGATAAAAAACGAAACCAAGGCAGGACTGATAGCTGATATAAACTGGTGCAAACGTGACAATCTTTTCACTTTTCTTGAGTGGAGAAGTAAGGAGATAAATGTGAATAATTTATTTTGTCAGTAATTCTAGGACCCTGATTTTCTTTAATATTCTTTCTACTTTTTTAACCAACGTGGACATGAAATTGATCTTCAGAATGCTCTTAAAAAGGTCTTACAAAGTCTTAAATTTAACTTGTTGAAACCTATAGAAACTGCATTCAGTAAAAAAAAAAAAAAGCTCCAGTTAAAATCTCCACACTGACAAGATCATTTCAACATTGCTTTTACATTGGGCGGTTTTCTTTGATGTTGGTTTGTCAGTGTTAATTTAAAGTTGCTATTAAATTGGAGTCAATGAGTAATTTCAGCAGTTACTTCAACAGCGTTCTTTTGACATTGCAATGATGATTCTGGAAGGAAAATGCATATGGTTTCACACAATTGTGTTATATATATTTTTGTATATATATGTATAGCCTTTTTCAAAGTGGCTTAGGTCCTTACACCTAGTCATTTATCTGAATTCCAGCACATCAACTTAAAAAACTGACTGTTCACTTGCTACCTAATATATCCCACCCCCACAGACATATAGTTTCTCATAGTGAGTACACCCCTCACATTTTTGTAAATATTAGTAGTCTGTATACATCTTGTATAACAGTGTAAATTTTAAAAAAATCATCACCGTTTGAGTGGTTTGGACATTATTTTGAGGGTACAGCAAATTTACTGTTATACAAGCTGTACACTGACTGTTTTACATTGCATCTTCAGTGTTGTCCCATTAAAAGATATATTTACAAAAATGTGAGGGGTGTACTCACTTTTGTGAGATACTGTATGCCATTGTAATGAAATAACTAGATAGTGGTCATAATGTTATGGCTGATCAGTGTACATCTCAAAGCAGCACGGAGATGTTCTGGTCATTTCCACTGGATTAATTAAAATTGAAGAATTAAAACAATTTAATTGTTTTATCCTTAATGGTAAAAAAGTTTATTATTTAAGGTCAACCACAAGAAGACTGTAGCTCAGACCTCTATTCTTAATTACTGAGCTGGAACTACAAGCACTTATACTAACGTGGAGCTAACACTGCAGCTAACAATCATCCTCCAGTTTCTCTTTTCAGTAAGAACTCCATAAGTGAAATTGCCCTACAGATTTCAAATCTGCTCTTCAAATCATTCAATCATTTTTCATAAACAGGTGCATCCTAGTTATATGAATTCAAAGTTATTCCAGTGACTCTGTTCAAATTACAAACATTATATGGATCTTCTACCTCACAGTACTCTGGATTTGGGTAGTGGGTTACATATGGAGGACTAGAAATAGATGCCTGTTCATGTTTCTGCATATGATTTATCAAAATAAATTGACTCATTTAGATGCAACAACCTGCTACCAATTCAGCGTTTATTCCTGCTTTGCCTGAAAATTGCCTATTTTCTGGAGGCACAGTGGTGTCTACCTCATCTATCTGAAAGACATGGTTTCGGAAGGCCATTTGCATCATGTTAATATGAAAAAGTATTGGCTTTCACTTTCATATTTAACTCTAACAAAGCATAACGTTTACTTTAGAGGGGGAATTATTTTTATTTCAAGTTCAGAGACGGCTGCTACTGTGTGTTTATTTCATCATCTTGCGTTTCCTGTTCTCGGGGTGGCGTTCATAGTGGACCAACGGAAGCTCCAGAGAGGCCATTCTGTGTTCGTCCCTTAGGCCGGACTCCTCTGAGCTCAGGGCCGACTGGCGGGAGAGCGTAAGCCCCATAGCCTTTGCCACCTCCAGCATCCTATGAAAAGATTTTTTTTTTAAATCACATTTTTGCAGCATATAACACAGGCTTGGAAAATTTAATGACCTGAAAATTGTCTTCAGTATTTTATTGTTCCTTATGTCCCCCCCAATCACCTAAGGTTTTCCCACAAAATGCAAGGGAAAAAAAGGAATTTAAGAATTAAGAATTTGTTCAATTTACATAACTTATGAATAATCTCCATTGTAATTCATTTTTAAGACAAACTAGAACCAGATTGTCCAAATTACCACCAGTAAAAATTGGAAAATAGATGTAAATTGTGTTTTTGCGGTACTTAAAAAAAACTTCCCTCAAGGTTTCTTGTTTTTTTTTGTTCACAGTTTCTTGCTGCACTTACAAACTGTCAGGTGAAGTGTGATAACCTGTGATAACCTAAGCACAGCAATTCAGCTCTTTTTCTATTGTCTGTCTGTCTTTGGATATATTTACACATTCTTTGTACTTTTATTGCTCTTTCATGACTCCTGCTGGTTGAAGAAAAAATCATTTGGTTAGAAAAGTTCTAAATACTCAGAGTACAGTGTGGACCAACAAACCGCCAAGTTGAATATGGAAGTTTGTAGGAAAACCTTATGAGATGAGGGGGGGGAAACTGACACATAGTTAGTGAAAACCTTCAATTACAGGCCTGTGTAATATAAAATAACCTACTACATTACACATGGAGCAGCAGGCAGCCATGTAAAGAACCTGGGGAGCAGTGTGGCAGGACGGTACCTTGGTCAAGGATACCTCAGAACCTGCTACCTTCTGTTTGGAAGTGCAGTGCTTGAATTTTTAAGGACGTTTTTACTAGTTTTACTTAATGTTTAAGGATGTGACCAATATAATTTTAGCTAGTCAGCTATTGCTTGTTGTTGCTTTGCATCACAGAGACATCTGTGTGAAGCCCTAAGTACTGTGTCACCACCACAAAAGGGGCTGTTGTGGACTAAAACTACTGATTTAGTAGCAATGCGTCTTGGTAATCATATGCAATAATCTAGCTATTGTGCTAATCAAATAACCAGATAAAATACATTTTGAATCCTTTTAGATTTTTTTGGTCAAATTTTATATATTATGCAAAAAAGAATATATGCAAAAAGATATGACTTAAAGGGGCCTGAGCAGCCCACACAAGTTTTGTATCTACAGTGACAAAATTAGGCAAATTTTAGTCTTTTCCATACAGTCCCAGAAAGTTAAAAATTATGGACAATTCTAGAAACTTCTGGCCAGTTTCAGAGTTCTAGAATATTCTGGAAGTCTTCTTCGTGTTTAAAGTAAATGGAAAATGATCTTGAGAACAGATACATTTAAAATGTCACTATCCTGACCGCAGCAGCAAAGTTTTTGTGAAACAACAGCTGTTTTCTATTGATTTTAGGCATAATGGATTGGGAAAACATTTTGTGTACAGGAACAAAAATAAAATAGTACTCATGTCAAATTTGAGTGATTTCATCAATTTCATGTTGCAGCATTAATTTGAATGCCTTTTATATTGATTGTTCTTTGTTGGGTTAAGTGGTTCTTTATGATCAAACCCTGCTGAATATGCCAATAAAAAAAATTGCTGGCATATGTAGCAGGTAAAAGGACAAACCTTGTTTAGTGTAAATAGCACCTAAAAGGGTTCCACTATCATTACAGTAGAACCTTTTTTTGAACAATACAGAATCATTTTGCAGAAGGCCAGGATAATTACCACACTGTAGTTCATTTTGGTTTCTCTGTTCTTTTTCTGAATGTTTCTGAACATTTTAAAGAATGTTTGTATATCCCGGTCTTAAGGTTGTAGTTCTGTATTGTGTGGCTTTCAAAAGCATTGACGGTAACACAACTGGAGTGATGATGGGTTGGGCAGTGGTGGCTTAGTGTTTGGAAGGTCGCAGGTTCAAGTCCTGGCCAGGGCACCACTGAGGTTCCCTCAAGCAAGGTACCATCCCACTTCACTGCTCCCTGGGTGCTTCTCATAATGTGCATACACATGTGATGAGTTAAATGCAGAGGTCACATTGTGGCGCATTTTGTGTGTGGCCGAGTGTGTTCACAATGACGAATTGTGAGAGAAAGTGACTGACTTCTTTTCACTGATATTCAGGTCTCTGTGTAGGAGTGTGAGGTTTGCGGTCTGGTCACCCATGTGCAGCAGCAGAGCCAGGCAGTGGGAGGCTAATTTTACCAACATGGACGATGACACTGTACTCTTCAGTCTGTGAAAGGGAGAGGTAGAAAAGTGAGAAATCGAGGTATAAAAAAGCTAAATATGAAGATGTTTGCCATGTGTATAACACTATTTGAGCTAGACTAGTTTTACCAGAAGAGGTGGAAAAACGTAATAGGTAATGCAATATGATACCTGGGTGGATTATTGTCTGATTAAATGTGTATTATTTTTCAGATTATTACAGATGGTACAGCACTATGGTGTCGCACACTCAGTATAACACAGTAATACAGCCCAGAGCCGTGTCTATTAGCAGGCTTGATTATGCAAAGTGAACAGGACCAATGGTAAGGCCTTTACACACAATTTATTTGGACACCAATATATTAATTTTGCAAACACATTTTACTGATATTTGCAAACTAAACTTTCAGATGGTAAAAGTTCAGCAATGGAGCTGTCAAGTAGAACATCGGGACATCTCAGCCATGTATAGTTAGCTAATGTAATAGAACTGACAGTTGATGAGAGACAGTGTTCTCCTCCAAGCATGTTGAGCTGTCCAATAGGTGCTAATATCAGTCATCTAAAAGATGCAGTGGTGCTTCACATGGCTCTGAGGAACCGCAAGCTAGCCTTAGTCTTTCCAGTGTCTGTAGCATGGTATGACTAAGGGAAGCCAAGTTAGTGTATGGAACTAGGAAGGACTACAATTGGGAAGAAATTCAGATGAAATATTTCGCATTTGTGGGCCATTTATGTTATGCTTGGTGCCCGATAACCTTTATTGAGGGAGATCTAATGCATACAATTACAGAAGGCCATTCACTCGACAATGTGTCAGATTAAAAAACACTGTAGATTCAAACTAGACTGAAATTGTAGTACATCCTCAAAAACACAAATCCAGCCTGAATAGTTCAAATTCACACACCTTCCGTTGAAAAAACTCTCCACTGTGAAGATCCTCTGCACTTTAATGTAGATGCTTCGTGGACAGTCATCCTCTAGAACTTCAAAAAAAAAAACAAACAAAAAAACCCAGAAAAATACAAATATAATACATATTATGTTTAACACCTAATCCATAGATATAGTGCTCCACTGTATCATAATAAACTGCAACTGTCAATACTCACGCTTGCGGCCAAGTTTCTTCTGCTGGGCAAGTCTGATGAGGAAAAACAAATACCAGGCACAACAAGCCTGTCTGTTTTGGGCTTCAGCGTCTGTGGGCAGACACTCCAAATGCCTCAGCACAGTCTCTGGACTGTAGAACACACACAAACACTTTTAATGGAACTACGGTTTAGGGCTCTGGATTTTGCCCAAAATTTGAATCACTATTAATATATTCTTCAGTCTCATTTATCAGTAATTACTAGCGGTAAACCTTTGAAGTCAAAATATTCACCAATCTCTCCTCACCTGTTCTCCTTTCTCATCTTCAGAAGGTCTTCAGAGGTCATTCCAGCCATCTTTTCTCCAACCTGCTTGAGTGACTCAAGCTCAGCTGCAGACAAGACTAAAATGAGGTTAAGGACTTTATCTTTTCTGGGTCTTATACTGCAGTTCCTATAGTTCTGGTGATCTTGGGAATGAACATTGAGTCCCAACAAACTGCCTGACAGTCATAATTAGTAACAGTAGGCTTTATTTTTTCTGGGTGATGTAAACTCCAATATATGTCAAAATATTGTCCACTGCTCCAGTAAATTAATAATTAAAAAACATAAATGTATAATAATAATAGTATATACATTATGAGATGAGAGCATTGAATAAGTGTTAAGTGTTGTTAAGAAGAAGAAGAAAAAGAAAAAGAAGAAGACTACCACCACCACCATTCTGAGTCAGTGAGGACTGTCAAAATGCAGGACAAGTCTGGAAGTTAGAAACAACTACTAAATATTGCTTGCAGCAGCTTTACAGCCTCTTAGTCATAGCCTAATAGCCATGAAGCTAAGGAGCCTATGAATCATCCAACACACCTACAGTCAAAAGTCTTTTTAAGTACAGATATGGCAATTTGTTTCACGCAATGAGGATACGGCCATCGAAGGGGTAAACATCCTTGCGGTTATCTGCATCCTTGTTACAAGGTGGGAGGAAGAGAGCACTCTCTGTCTGAGCTTCTGAGTCTGCCACGTCCTGCTGTAAAGCTGTTGAAACAGAGAAAGAACAAGAAAGTTTCTCTCTTGCCTTTGCTCTTTTAAACCATCCATCCACATATAATGCTGACTCTTAGGTTAGACTGGTCACTAACCTGGCTACCTGTTTGTCAAAATGGCACCATTTCAGATCACTAATTGATTATATACAAAGTGGGTTTTAAGCTCAAATCAAATTAAAAAAAAATCACAGCAGGAGGAAGTGCTTTTTCTCCATAGGCCATAAACTTTACAACAATCTCCCTGTTTCAGTTTAAGATATAGACACTTGGAAGCCAATGTTTTCGAACAGTTCAACTGTACATTATATGGCCTTCCTGACCTGCTCACACTAACCACTTCTCAGCCATCGTGGACTATGGCTGCTTTATTGAGTTAAGAAAACACTCCTCACTGCTGCATGCTGTGGATATCGTCAGTTATGGCTCCACTAGGGGAGGTAAAGAGGGCACAAAAACAAGGACTGGAATTGGACTGTGCGTCTTTTCGCTGAAACCTGATCCATTAAAACCACAAGGTTCGGACATCCCTAAAACCTCTACAAGTATGGGCAGGCCTGAGGGTCGTAGGTTCAAGTCCCAGCCCGGGCATCAATGAGGTACCCTTGAGCAAGGTACCGTCCCACTGCACAGCACCCCGGGTGCTGTTGATAGCTGCCCGCTGCTCTATGTTTGCACATGTGATGGGTTAAAGGCAGAGATCACATTTTGAGTGTGTTCACAATCACAAATACTCACCTTTGCGTTTTAAAAAAAGTACAAAAATAATGAGATTTTCAGACATTTTATGTCTTTCATTTGTTTAAATCTACTTAAAGCTATAAAAATGGACAGACTCTGGGATTAAAAAAAAAGAATGACCATAACAAAGACATGTCTGTGTATGCGTTTTTACCTTCAAGGCCTTTCTGGTCTATCACACTGCCGGCAGCACGGGCCACGGCCTTCTGCAGCGTCTCATTTCCAACCTCGTTCATTCGTCTAGAGCTCAGAGCACGTTTCTGTTTGGTCGTGCCAAATGCCTCAATAAGAGCATCCACCTGCAACAACAAAACAAAAAAACCCACAAACCTCTTGAGGGCTGCAAAAACTAACAACTATGGATCAGATATATAAAGGGATTCCTTTCAGCTTCCATCAGCTCCTTCTCGTCCCTATAACTGTAATATAACTTATAAACACGTATAAACTCACCTTCTCTCTGTAGGATTTGGTCACATTTTCATCCGCAGTTACTGCAGTTTCCCCTGGGAATATCAGACAAAGCAGAATACCATTTTTGCCGCACTGTCCACCAAAATCTTGTTGGATATTAGTGTTTACAGTAGAGTAGTTGGTTTGTTCTTCATAAAATGTGACCACAATTCAAAGGACAGCTGATGTTTTCAAATGATTTCCAACATGCTATGTTTGTGTAGGTGTATTTTGAAAATATAGACAACAGAATACAATATAGTCCAACATTACAGAGCACATAACCAATGTATTTTGTGTTTGTGTCCACTTGATATTTTGTGGATGTATGTACATAAACAGTTCTAAGTAATTTTTTTAAGAACATTTTCAAGCCTTTCTTTGAATTCAAACAAGCTCTTTCTGTGCCTTTACAAAGGAATTCCAGCAATTTAATGTTTGAGGAGGGATGCATCAATGTGGGATTTATAGGCCATTGCAGAATGTTCATGTCAACTTGATCTTTTTAGAAATAAAACTGATTTTGTATATACGTTTATTTCTATTAACTTAAAAATGAGGTAAAGTAAGAAACATAAAAGCAATTTAAAACAGTATTCCAGCATCACCTCAAAATTCAGCTGTTCCAGAGTGCACTAATTGCCAAACATCAAATAATTGCTTGAAATAATAGTCAAATCTTAACATCTGTCCAAAGCCACTTCTTTAAGCCAATATCTGCCGATATAGATATGATTCCAATATCATTGTGCATCCCTATCTTTGGTGTAAACAAAGTCAAGAGTTGTGAGGGTGGTTTGGCTTTGTTCTAATACAGAGGTCTTAAAATCCAGATTCCAGAATCCAGATTCCAGTCCTGGATTTTGAAGGTATGCTTCTAGGTGGCCAATCAATTACATCAACAGTTTAGTTAACTACTGATGACTATAAAATCCAGGAACAAAATTTGGATTCAAGGTCCAGATTTGAAGGTCTCTGAAGAATCTGGAAGAAAAAGAGGAACTGTTTAACCAGTGAAGTGCGTGTACCTGGTATAATGGGCTGCAGGTTGAAAACCTGAGCACTTTGCACAGTCATCTCCATAGTTCTCTTGTCCAAGACCCCCACAAAATACCTAGGAAGAATAGCAATTCTATCAGAAATGTAACTGTGGCATTTTTACCACTTCAACACAACCAGAAACTATCACATTGCTCTGGAGGCAAGAAACACAAGGCATGTGGCATGGTCTTTCTTTTCCTTGGAGGCTTCCTTCCTACTCCTCCCAGTATATGAAGGTGCAACTCTACAAGCCTCAATAAATGGTGGTGAATGGAGATAAATTGCTAAAAATGTTAAACATTTCTCAATACTTTTACAAGTAATGTGATGTCAATGCAATGTTTACAACGTAAAAGTAAAAATATGCACTTACACTAAAAAAAACAAAAACCAGAATCAGAATCTTTGCATTTTTTGCAACAGTTTTAGCAGTAAGCTCTTCCCATATTCGATTGGCTGGTGAGCGGAGTAGCTCATTGGCTGAATAAAGCAGTTCACATTCACTAGGAACAAACAGAAAGTCCTATAACAGGACGGGAAAATGCATAAAAATGTTTTATGCTGTTCTGTGTTGACAAAATAAGTGCATTCGTCTGTATAAAAAGGACTTTTGTCAAAAGCTCCATACCCTCTTGGAAGGGCTTTCTAGCATCTGACCAACCCAGAAGACATCAACTGCATGATAAAAACTTGGCTGCAGTTGTAAAACACTCAGAGCACTCTGAAGACTCTTGATTAGTATTAAATAATTTAAGAGTGGAACAGTCTACTGGAGTCACTTTGTCATGGGACCTGAAAAAAGCCACCGAAAAGAAAAACTATGGTGGTAGTAAAATGATAAGTTGACAAGCTACACACTAATGTGATTGGTGTACAATCACGGCTAAACATTCACATGGTTGTAGATGGATGTTCTCCTGCAAGTGTTCATTCAAACATAGTTCAGGCAGCATTTCTCAGCTAAATTCGAACAAGCCTTTGGACTGGAAGCCTTGGATGACACAGCAATCTACAAAAGTAGCCTACCTGAAACACAACTAAATATCAAGTGTTTTATAGAGGACGCCTAGATAGAGGATAAAAAAGTCAGAACAATTAAAAATATCCCTTGGTTTATACGGTGTGAATCCCTCCTCGGCATATCCTTAGGTAAAGCCCGCATTATAGCAGTTTCAGCAGTGACCTCTTAATCAACATTTCTTTCTGGGTTTACAGCTGCCTCTACAACAAAAGCAGAGAAACTGATATTCAGATTGTTTCATTAATTTAACCTGCACTAAGGTGCATTATAGTTGTAATCTGGATTGAGCCACTGCAGACAAGTACATTAGCTTATTTAAAAACCCTCCCTTACCTAGGAACAGTGGTTGCCTAGTGGTTAGACCTGCCCATGTGATTGGAGGGTTGCAGGTTTAAATCCCGGCCCACGTACCACTGAGGTGCCCTTGAGAAAGTTACCATCCCCCTATGCTGCTGCCCGGGCACTGTTAATAGGAGCTGCTCCACATGTGGATGGGTTAAATCGACAGTTCACATTTCTAGTGTTGCACTTTGTGTGATGGGGTGTTCACATTGACAAACAGTGACTTTCACTTCATATTTGGTATGGTACATGCACAGCCTGTACATCACACAAGTGTCCCAAATGCATGCTTTTAAGGTCTCTCAGCCTTGTGTGCTGTTGGCAGAGGAGGCCCACAGGTCTTAGCCTTAGATGTCCAACAGAAATAAACCTACACCCCTCCATACAGGTGGTAGATCTCCAGCTTTCCAGTAATGGGCTTGGAAAACCCTGCTATAACCGAACATACCTGCAGAATTTATTGCACTGTAAGGAACCGGGTCCAAAGTTGCTCCCAACATAGGCCAGTCTGTCGGACTCTGCAACCTAGAAAACATTCAAAAATTGACCTTTTTTCATAGAGCTTTTCAGTCTTATAATTCTGCTTATAGTGTATACACTATGCTTGAACATTTGTGGAAACCTGCTGTTTCAACATTCAAGGGAATATGTCCTCTCCTTCCTGCAGTAACAATCTCCACTCTTCTGGGAAGGTCTTCTACTAGATCAGGGGGGCCCAAATCCAGTTCCCAAGGGTAGGTGTTCACCACAATTTGGTAGTTCCCTTCCTTAAAACATATTCACTAAATACCAGTTTGATCAGAGAAATCACCAACACGGGCCCTCCTGGAGTGGATTTGGGCACTCCTGCACTAGATGTTGCACCATTACTGTGATGATTTCAGCAACATGAGCATCAGCTGTGTTAGGACAATTCCAAGGGCCCAGAAACTACAGGGGGTCTTCTAAATAAAGAACATTATATAACATGGGGGGCAATAATATATTCTTACATAAATTAGATTAGTACAAAGTCAATGAAATGTAGTTAGCATCTAACCAGAAGTGCAAAGAATAGTATAAATATATTACAGTAAAGTATAGGTGATGCTGTATCTTACAGTATATACAGTAGTGTTGGTCATGAAAACCAATTATATCAGACCATACAGATTATAAATTATGTACAGTGTGTTAAATATGTTATAAATATGAGTGAAGTGGGCAGAGTTGTAGAGGATATGTACAGTATAGACAAATATACAGTAGGTTGTATAAATATAAATATACAGTAGATGTAGAGACATACAGCAGTGTATGTACAATAAGAGAGGGATAAGAAGTGTAAATATAAAAAGAAAAATATAAAAAGTGCAAAATAAGTGCAATATGCTTAATGCAGTGATGTGGAGTTCAGCAGGGTCACAGCCTCAGGGAAGAAGCTCTTCTGTCTAAATTCCTAGCAGGACCTCTGGACATATTGCACATGTCATTCAGAGACAATTATTACCACAATCCGCCGACTCTTCTTTCTTGGGTTCTTCCCATCTTCATGCTTTAGGAGTCTGAAGTCCAGCTGGTCAGTATTTTTTTTTACATGTCCATTAGAGAACTTGACTGCAAAGACAGAGAAATGAGGACAGCTGAGAGATTTCATGTCGATCGATCGATCGATCCCGAGGGAAATTTTTTTGTACCAGTAGTCACCATATACATAAAAAAGTATACACAGATCAGCCATAACATTAACAGGTGAAGTGTACATTGACTCTCTAGTTATTTCATTACAAAGACACCTCTCAGGGGAGTGGGATATATTAGGCAGCAAGTGTGCTGGAAGCAGGAAAAAAGGTTGCACATAAGGATCTGAGCCACTTTGACATGACTTTATAGGGATGGCTAGATGAATGAGTCAGAGCATGTGCAAAACAGCAGGTCTTGTGGAGTGTTCCAGATATGCAGTAGCTAGTACCTACCAAAAGTGATCCAAGGAAGGACAACTGGTGAATCATTGACAGAGTCGTGAGCACCCAAGGCTCACTGATGCATGTGGGGAGTAAAGGCTAGCCCGTCTGGTCTGATCCCAGAAAAGAGCTATTGGGGTTTAAAAAAAGTAAAGCTGACTCTGAGAGAAAAGGGTCCCAACACAGTCAGAGCTGTTTCAGCAGCATGAGGGACCTACTCAACATTAGGCACGTGGCGTTATGGCTGATCGGTGTTTATCTCCACCAATGTGACGCCTGGATAACACTTCAACTTGCACATGTGTACGCTGGTTGGAAGCACCAGCCAAAGCAATGCTGGACCCACGTGGGTGACTGAAAATGATGACATTTTGAAATTTTTACTCGATCGTTCACTCAGACGTTCATCCACTGTCAGGTAAAAGAGTTTCAAATGTGTCTGAGAGTAAAGTTACCTATAACGGCGTCGTCTTCCTCCTTTTGCTCACACGGTTTCCACACGCAGGTCGCGGCCATTGTTGTTAGTGTCTGGAGACGGAAGTTGCGCAAAGTGCCCAGCGCCGCCCTGTGGTCCACATCTTTTCGATACGATATAAAGCGGGCGACCAATTAATGTTTCGACATTTTCTGCAAAATTCAAACGTAAATATGTGAACAAATACATGCAGAGGGGTTGACATGAAATACTTGGTTCAGGAGGAGGGGATTACTGAGTCAGACTTGTTCACAGTTGTGGAGATCTACAGTCTAAAGTTTTTTTGTGCCTCTACTTTACAGTTACCTCCTTGTGAGATACATGCATTATAACAGCCTTACAATACAATAATACAAAAAATATAAAGGCAATGATAAACCCAAAGAAAACGCATTTTCCCTGGATTTAACACAATTTTGCCATTTTCTTTATATTCTGGATAGCGGATTAGAAGATAAGAGAACCTTTATTAATTTGCATTGTTATGGCAATACAAATGGTAAGAGCATTGATAAAGCAATAATTCAAAAACTATACAGCACAATAAGATAAAAAAGTAAACGTTACAAAAAATATAAATAGACATTAGTGTACGAAAAGACAGAAGAATAATTGCACTATGGACAATATTACACAGAAGAATATTACACTGAATATTGAATATTGCACAGTGAAGAAATATTGAACATGAGACATATTGCACATTAAGTGAACATTCCAGTTTTCAGTCCGTGACGTTTTGGATGTATGTGTATGTTTGTGTGTGTGTGTGTGTGTGATCAAACTGCAAGGTGTTGGTTGTACAGTCTGACAGCAGCTGGAAGGAAAGACCTTCTGAAATCATTAAAAGCCAAAAGGTTTGTCAAACGTTGATGACAGTACGTTTATAATACTAAAGTAATGTAAAATATCAATAATACCTGTCTTCCGGTATCATTTCGTGGATTTGGTGATAACTGCCATCCGTGCGACAAAGTTTGTAGTCCGTTATTTTGGCGATCGCTCGTAGAACTCTTAGGCTGCGTCCCAAACCGGGTACTACTCCGATAATTAGTGTGTAAAAACAGTGAACAACCTAAATAGAGTTCATTGTATGAAAAGTATGAAAAGTCTAGAAGCGTGTGGTTTGAAACACAAATAAAAAAAAACACTTTAACGATTAATTCATCATTTAAAACGCCGACGTAGCATCAAACATAAGAGCGTGGCGAGATATGGTCAGACTCATCGTTCCAATGAATGACTGCAATTTGTAAGCTATTCACAGACCTCCGTGTAGAATAACAACACTAACAATATAGAAACCTCAAAAATAACATGATAGCATATCATAATCATAACGCTTTCAGTTTCCATGAGAAATTTTTGTTCAGGACTATAAAGAAATATGAAGCGGATTAAACATTTAGAAGAAAGCAAATGAAATAGGCAGAGAAAATAAGCAATGCAAATAACTTCAACAATAATTAGAAACGAACAATAAGAACAACTTCACTATAATTTAAAACGAGGACGGAGACTCTTAATTTGACGACCTTCTGCAGCGCGAACATCCCGGAAGCAAAATTTGAAGTGTTTTGGGAGAGCTGTTCCATAAATATTGAACATGTAGTCGCATTTTTAACTTTATCGTCAGCATTTTTCTTCAAAAGGGGCTGTTATAGGCAAAATACAATGCAATGGATTCCAAACGGCTTTCGAAGCACGCGGTACGTATATAAGATGTCATTTGGTTTGGGTTGAAGTTGGGGCTCTCAGCTTTTCAGATAACAGTTCATCTAGGAATTTTTTAGAATACAGCAACAATTTCTCTTGTTGTATCACATTTCTGAATTCAGAACGTTTACACAAACTAGATAGTTACTAATTACACATAAATAACATCTGTAATTAAACATGTATTTGTTTGTGCTGTCTATCTCTCACGAAGTCTCAGTTGTGCCACAAAAAGGCCTTGTCTGCATTCATGAACACCTTTACTGACTTTACACGACTTTTAATGTGTATATAAGAACCATAAAAAGGTATGTTATCTCCAAAATTGTAACTTCACAGGAGAAGGCAAAAAAAGTTTACTTCTTCTAATTTATTCAAATTCTACTTGAGTAAATTAATGGAAGAACATTTTTGAACAAGTGATTTTAGGAGCATCTCTATTGGTCTGTTCATCATGCAAGTTATACAGAAAGAACAGCTGCTGCATTAATGTAGAAAGATAAAAATAAAAAAAATAAATTCTTAAAAAAAAAGAGATTAAAAATAAGAGAAATAAGAGATTTTCTCTGCCCCGCAACAATAGAATATATATGTGACCCTTTCTTCACCCCTCGGGCACTGTTCTGTCAAAATTAGAAATGGTACCTAGAAGTAATTTACACAGTAGGCGAGTAAAAGCAAAAGAACTAAAGGATTGTTCCTGCAGGACCATTCTCACTTTTGGGCTTCAGTTATTTGGATTGCTTAGAAATCCTGCTGTGTGAATTTCCCCCTTTGTCCAAAAAGCCTGAACGATAGATCATTCTCAAGGTATTTTAGCTGTCTTTTCAACATGAAGCACCGTTTCAGAAGTGCTTGTGAAATGACCTGTTATGTTCAGAGTGCGTTGCTAATACACATTTGTTTGCATTTGTTCTTCTGACTGAGGTGTTGGAGTTCAAAGAGACATGGCTGTGAAGATGTTTAACTGGTGTTCAGACAGTTTTCAATGTGAACGCGCAATCTCCTGTTTATCTGTGCGCGTACAGAGTAACACGAGCACGGATTTCACGCAAAGCATCGAGGACGACCCTTTGATCGATGGGCCGCTCATATCTCAGGATGTGTTGGAGTCAGCCATCAAGAAAGAGTTCCAGAAGCTCCCCACTACCTGGATGGCAGGGTCACTGGCAGTAGCACATGTGAGTATAACTATATATACACATAACTAACTATAATACAACATGTTCTGTTATGTTTGAAGGACCTACAGCTGATTTTTCCAGACCAGAATTAAGATTAGAGATTGACTATATTTTACTTTTAAAATTGGAAAAATTACAGTTTAGATTTCTGGTTCTCAAGGACGAGGCTTTATTCCTGTCCAGGGAGAAGACCCCTCATCTCTCTTGGTCTTAATGCATTTCCTGACACACAATATGCAACTAATGGCATGTAGTGAAACTTGAGTGGAGTTCATAGTAATTGAATAATGCAGTAAATACGGTATGATTCAGGTCGAAACATCAGGTTAAGGATAAAACAACATTGCCATAAATAAGTGTTGCCCAAAACACCATATCAGAGTATTCCTGCATGGCATAGAAGTGTTTTCTTTGCTTAAACAAACCCATTTTTACTTGATTTAGCTGAGGAGCTGGGTCAGGTGCATTATACCAATGTGGACCAGGACTGAGAAACACCATAAGTGCTATTGAGAACAGGCCCTGAGATCTAGGTTCTGTAGAAGTTCCACCTAATTTTGGCAATATAGCATAAATGCATCACTATACATGAATGGACTATATTTATATGACAATGTTTTGTTTTTCTAAGGTTCGACATGTTGGAACACAGTTTTAAATACATTTGAATGGATTATGGGTTAAATAGAAATCATCACACTCAGTTTAACCCAACTAAACAGAGCCAATCTTTCTAATGAAACATGCATTTTAGTAATAGTACAGTGCTACACATGCTACTCCTGAGATACCAGTTATTCTTTCCCATTCTGCTGTCTGGACCAGCTTGATCCATTCTGATGGCCTACTTCTGGTTGAAGGTCTTACTCCTGGAACCCACTCATTCTTACTGAGGAGAGCCCATTTGAACAGTCATCATGGGCCACCTGTACACTAGGATCTGCTGCCCCTCATTGACCAGATTACGCATCATTAGGCTTATTTATCAGTTGTCCCAGACTAGGGGGCAGCTAAGGGTTAGTGCCTTGCCCAAGGTCCCTTTAGACGTGGATGTGGAAGTGGGAAAGTGCTGCTTACCCCACAATAAAGAAAGCGCTTTCTTGAAGGGATGGGAAGTTTTATTGATGCCCTCGGACACATCTAGTAAATGTTGTAGTGCCATTTGTTCTTGTGTATTTGCTTATGCACAGACTGCACTTACAGAGATATTTATACAATGTAATTATATAGTTTTTTTTTTTAGCTTTATAGTTATACAGTTTTCTATATTCTGTATATTGCAGTTATTTGTATTTTTTGTGTTTACACAATTTACATTGTAGGTATATTGTGGCTACTGGTACAAAAACAAATTCCCTTGAGATTAAGACAGTATCCATCCATCCATCCATCCATCCATCCATCCAAAAATATGTATATGTTGTCTTCTTGCTCCCTCCTGCATCTGTCCCCAGGTGGCGTTCGTGAGTGTGTGCATGGCTCTGGTGTTTCTGTGCTGGTTAACAGACGATCACTCTGTGGAGTGCAATGCAGCATTTAATGGAGTAGACGCTCGGACTGTGGTGCTGCTGGGGAAAGTGGGCCTGTGGCTGCTGGTGTTGCTGTTTGAGCGGTGTGTGCAGTTCCACCATACAAGAGTGAGGAGGAGAGGATACTTGCAGTTCTATAGGACCACCCGAGACCTCCGATACCTGCCACTGCTCATACATTCTGCAGGTAAAGAGCCAAATGCTGGAACAGCTTCCCTGCTCTTCAGCTTTGTCACAAGTCCTGGCTACAGGACTGCTCATTTATAATTCCAACTCCACAACAGGCCACTAAGTGGCAGCACATGCTACTGTGGCTACATTTAGTTCAGTCTTGAACACTAGTGTCTGTTCAAATAAGAGCCTGTTAAAACCACATTCATCATTGAAAAATAACTACAAAGTTAGAGGTGGACAATATGGCAAAAATATCATATCACAATATTTTCCCTCTACATGATATGTCATGATATGTATTTTTCCATCGTCCGTTAAGATGGAATAAACAAAAAAGAGTGCCAATATTTTAAGATATGGAAAAGTATTAGTTAAAATTATTTTTATCCAGTGTTTCTCACACTCCAAGATGGACAATGATTAAGCTTATTTTTTAATATAATTTTATAATTTTTTTGAAAGAAAAATATTGGATAGCTGCCAAAATTCAAGGTTCGGGGTGGGTGATACTGCAAAAATGTCATGATATTTTGAGAAATTTTACATATGCCATATGTCATGATACGTATTTTTCTATCATCTGTTAAGATGAAGCAAACAAAATGAGGGCCAACAGTGCCCTTAAAAATCAAAGTATGAAGTACAAAATATTTTTATGCACTTAAGCAAGATATGCTCTGAAAAGCCTATTGTGACCTCAGTTTATCATGATAATGATAAATATTTTCTTTCTCTCTCTCTCTGAGTCTCTCTCTCTGTCTGTCTTTCTCTCTTTCTTTCTGTATTTTTTTTCTCCTTACTACTTATAACTGACAATGTTTATTTCTTTTTTCTCTCATGCTCTCTCTTTTACTTTTCTCATCTTTCCCCTCTTCTGTCTCTTTCTATCTCTTCTGTTCTTACTGTCCTCTTTTTCCTCTTTCCTTTGCACTTCCCTTATTTTTCTGACTTTTCTTTCCTTTTTTTCTTTCTTTTTCTTATTCCTTCTCTTTTCCCTCCTGTTTTTCTCATCTTTCTTCTCTTCTGTCTCACTCTACCTTTTTCTGTCCCCTTTGTTGGTCTTTTTTTCTGCTCTTATGTTTTCTCTGACTTCTGTTTTTTTCCGTTTTTCTTTCTTTCTTTCTTTCTTTTGTCTTTTTTTATCCTTCTCCTCTTGTCTCATTCTTTTTTGTTCTTTCTGTCCTTTCTTACTCTTATTTTCTCTGACTTACGTTCTCTTTCATTTTTCTTTTTCTTTTTTTGCTGTCTTACTGTCTCCTTGTCTCACTCTTTCTCTCCCCTGCACTTCTTTGTCTCTCATCTTCGAACACAAAGTATTTGAAAGAAGATCATGTTATAATGATTGTTTTAACCCTGATGGTGGGTAAGTTGATGTTTGCAGGCCCTTGGTGCAGACATTGTTCTGGGTTAGTCGTATTAGATGTGAATCACAGCTTTGAACTGACAGAAGCTTTTGCTAAACATCACATTTCTCTTCTTATTTGTCTCCTCTCTCTTCTTTCTTTCTAATTTTTCTCTTATTCTCTTATTTTGTACTGTTTCTTCTGTTCTCCCTCTCTCTCTCTCTCGCTTTCTCTAGGTAATGCAGCTGTATTGGTGGTCATCGCCCCCTCCTCTCTGTTGGATAAAAAAGTGAAGAATCTCTCAGTTTATCTACTCTTGGTCATTATCTGTCTGGAGCTGCTGATGACCTTTATATGCCTGCTCATATACACAGGTACACTCGCTTGCTCTCTCCCTCACTCCACTGTATCTGTTCTAAGTGAAGTTCAGTTAACCTCAGTGCTCATTTTAACGGAGGTCTTTTTTTAAAGCTCTTCCCTTCATACACATTATAAAACCCTTTCATACACACACACACACACACACATACACCTCCCCCAACTGCTAGCACACTTGCATCACAATGCCACAATACTGTCTTTATCCTCTACAGGATCACACACCAGGCCGCTGTATCACAATCACACACATCTTTCTTCCTCCTGCTCTTTCTCATTCTTAGCTTATTCCATTCTCTCTCTCGTTCTATTGCTCATTCTCTATCATTTTCTTTCTTACATTTTCTCTTCCTCTTGACATTGTTTCTTTTTTCTTTCATTCTTTTTTTTCTTTAGCTTTTTTATGTTTTCTTATTTTTTGTTACTTTTTTTTATCCTTCAATTCTTACTTTTGCACCTGCACTGTTTTGCTCTCTTTTTTCTTTTATTTCTCTTTAGTTCTTTTTGCCTTTATCTCCCCCTTTCTTTCCTTCCTCCCTTTGTCTTGTTTGTCAGTCTCCCTCTCTTTTCTCTTCATCTTGTCTTCTTCTGTCCATGTGCCTTCCACTTGCAGTGTCCGTTACCAAGACTCGTGCCCTATAAACACCAGTAGTGTTAAGGTCAGGGAGGGAGAGGGGGTGAAGAATGAGAAGAGGCTCATCTTTTTGCCGGAGGCAACCTGAAGCCACCCCACCCAAATAAACCATGGCATTCTCTTACTATTGACACTCTCGCTCGCTTACTTGCTCGCGCGCTCGCTCGCGCGCGCTCTCGTGCTCTTGCTCTCTCTCTCTCACACACACACACACACACAGACACACACACACACACACACACACACACACACACACACTTCTGCTGATATCAGTTCCTGGATTCTTTGGATGATTAGTGAACTGAAGCTTGACCGTGTGCTGAGACACACCCTTTAAGTTTAGTGCAGTTAAGTATTAGATTATCTAGTTGAGGTGTGTGTGTGTGTGTTTCCTTTTAATGTGCTAATATCTAATTATATGATCTGTTTAAATTGTAAAATCAGTTTAAATTGTGTTTTATTGTTTATTTCCACACATCTGCACATTTTAATGCAGCATTACTGTTTTCATTTGACATATAGGTAGAAAAAAATGAGACATGGACTGTAGAAAAGTTATGGCACATTTTATATTTAATGTTCAAGTAATATTTATGTTTGTTCCCCCTTAGAGGTGCGTGTGTGTGCGTGCGTGCGTGTGTGTGTGTGTGTAGGTATGCATGTATATACACACATAAATACATAATCATACACAATTCAGGAGCCATTCATTCTGTTTTCACACAGTGTGAAGAGCAGCGGATGTCGGCAGCCATGTTCCCATTTTCCTGACAATAGCGGTGCAATATTACCTCAAGTTTCTTGCCTCATACTCATTTAAATTCATGTTTATTGTGCTAATGAGCAATCCCTATCCATCTGGCCATCTCTCCCCTCCATCCGTTTATCTCCCGCTGTCCATCTCTCTCTGCTTCTTCCTAAAGGAAGGTGCAGTTAGACCAGAGTCATGCTTCAGGGGCTTTGATGTGGCATCTCTCTGTCCCCTCTTCATTTGAACATGAATGCGGACTTCTGCATGGGTCGTATGCTGCCTCTGCACTTCAAAGCCAGTTTAGGGCCCTTCAAAGAGAGTGAGGGAGAGAGGGAGGGGATTCAGACTTGTATTGTCTAACCTTAACGCACAGGGAAGACGCACCGCAACCCCATTGTATCCAAACGTGCTGCTTCAGAATGATCGGATGGAGCGTTTCTTCTCCGAGTTTGTTCTAAAAGCCAGCAAAGTCCCGTGATGTGTCTGACCTCTAGTGCATGGTAATGCATGGAGCGTGTCCATACAGTTCATACAGCCCTACTTGGTGAAACTCACATTTACATTCAGTTTATTGCACATGCTAGCTAGTGTGTTCAGTTGTGTTTATATCTGATAATAAATTTGGTGTGCAGGTCTGCTCTGGTTAAAGCTTTTTTTTTTTTTTTAACAGCCGAAAAAGTGTAATCGATTTCAAAAAGTCGTCTTTTTGAAAGAGTATAGGCCTCTGCTTTCCTGCAACTCTTCTACTGAATCAGTGCTAGCTGCTACCTGTTCAGGGTTGCCAGATTGGACATAATTCCCAGTTGATCATTTAAAATGGTTTTGGAAATTCAGTGATGCTTTTTGATACCTTGCAGTTTTAACTGCTATTAAAAGTAAAAGTACAACACTATAAAATTGCAAAAAAAGATGATTAAAAGTAGTTGCTTATAATAATATTTTAAAGCAGCAATATTTGTTGTCGTAGTATATTAGAATATGTAATACTGAATAAATATGATTTAAATGTAATAATGTAATTTATTAAATAATGAACTGCACAATGAAACAGCAACACATTTCAGCATTTCTTTTTGTTTAACAGCAATAACTGTGAGTAAAAGCCTTTAATTGGACCTTTTAGCACAGAATAAATGTCAGCGCATTATGAAATATTAGCATAAATGTATAAATAAGAGCATTAATACCAAACGTTACAGTGTTGTGTAAATGATGAGACTCTAAGTGTTAAGTACCAATAAACCTTGTGTTGTCCCTGAATCTACCTTGCTGACTGTGAGTCCTGGGTTGTGAGAAGCCCGCAGGTTTATATAGTGTGTGTGAAATTAGGTTTATTATCATGGTGTTTATTTTTATGGTGTCTCTGGTGGAGGGAAGCGCTACTGTTTAACAGAGAGATGGGGAATGTGACACATCTCCTGAATGCTTCTCCCTCTCTTTCTCTCTTCCTACAAGAGCATTCCACAGCTGCTCTTGATGTGTGGTGACAGAACTGTCTAATTACCCTTAATTACCCCTCCTCATTAAACCCACACACAGGCCTGCTCACTGCTGAAACACTCTATTTTATTAGTCTAGTAGTAAATGTGGAGGTATTTAAAGATGTTTTGGCAAGTGTGTGTGCGTGTGTAAGTGCATATTATGTGAGTTGAAGGCAACCCAGTTCCTCTGAGGTTAATGCTCCAGTAAATGGCCTGTCCATTTCCTCCAGGTGAGAAAACATGCTGTATGTGTACATGTTGTTAAGCACTCATTGTGTCTTTGCAGCCCACCTTCCTGACAGGTGTCGTTATAATGAAATAACCAGATAGTCAATGTTACTCACTTCATCTGAAAAGTCAATTCAATTTCTATAGCACTTTTTACAACTGACATTGTCACAAAGCAGCTTTACAGAATCCGTGTCCAAGCCCCTAATGCGTAAACGTGACCGAGGCAAGGAAAAACTCCCTAAGCTGTATGAAGAACCCTTGGGGGGAACCAAGATTCAGAAGGGGAACCTGTCCTCCTCTGGTCGACACCAGAGAGCAATATGTGTGAAGTGAAAGTGACTATTTGTCATTGTGAACACACTCAAGCACCACAACGAAATGTGACCTCTGCATTTATCCCATCACACGTGCACACGTGTAGTAGCTGAACTAGTCTGGGAGTATTTATCTGGGGAGAAGGACAGCCCAATGATGGGTGAACTGATTGTAGGAGACAAGGGAAAGCAGTTCCCAGTGTACAGTTGTCAATGGTGTTCATGTTCTGGCTGATCTGGGTTGGTGACCCTCTGAGTGCAGATCATGTCCTTACGTCTACTGTCAAAAGGCGGCTGTGTTTACTGTGTATTACCCACATATTAGCCTCTTGTCTCACATATCTTCTATTACATAATTCACACTGAGTGTGTTGTGGACTTCTGAACCAGCCATAAATTTCAGAGGGATAGAAATTTATTTTGTAATTTGTTTAAAATCATCTTCTGAAACTAGAGGAAAAGAAGAATCTGGATTCTAGCCAATCATATTACCTAGAAGAGAGAAAAAGCTGCCTTTGTGTGAGAGTAATTTTGTATTGTTTTGTGTTTACACATGCTATTTTCTTATTGTGTCCGTGTGTATATGTTGCAGTGCGTGTGGTCAGGTTTAACACACAACGTCCAGGTCCAGACATCAATGAAGAAGAGCGATCTCACGCCTACTCCCCCAATGCCAGCGACACACACACAGAGACCGGCTTCAGGTAACCAGCATATGCACACTGTTGGGGTGCAGCTGTTCCGCATACATGCTGAGTTCTGCTTTGGTGCAGTAAAAACGGGAGCTGATCCCAGAACGTTTCCGGGGAAGTGTAGCTCCTTTGAGCACTTTAATGAGCCAGAAATGAGTTTAAAAAAAAGTCACAATGAGCATTTGTAGTAGTAAACCAGTAAAACAGAAGCATCATCATGGCCAGAACTTAAGAAAATGTGATATGTCTTATTAATACTCAGCGAAAACATATTGAAATGAATACAGAAGTTGAAAAGACAAGATAAAAGGAAAGCTACAAAATTGTTATTGTACATCAGTTTGTGTGACTTTAATTTCAAAATTTGTGCTCAGAGTTGCACTGATTGTGGAAAGTCACAATTATATGGATTACAATAATTTGAGGCAGCACAGCCTTTTCTATTTTCCAAATGCTGATCCCAATCCTGAAACCTTGAGCGTCACTGATATATGCAATTCTCTTCTGCTTTTATAAGTCAAGACAACTGACGTTGTCACAGAGCAGCTTTACAGAATCCGGGTCCGAGCCCCTAATGAGCAAACCAAATGCAACAGAGGCAAAGAAAAACTCCCTAAGCTGTAGGAAGAAACCTCGGGAGGAACCAAGACTCAGATTTCTGATTGATACCAAAATAATCAATGAGGATTGAAACATTTTATGCTGAATCACTTCTTAAAGTATTGTAATCCAGTTGGTGCGAATCAGTGTGAGCTCAGACATCCCTTATCCCATATCGACACCGTAAATAAATTCTACAGCTCCTTCCATTATGAATTTTTCACCCAACCTAAAGAGCAGCTGGTGTTTTTGAACTGTATATTGTATCTAATTGACAACAATGGGAATATAAGGATTTGTCCCAGCATTGGCAGTAGGTTCTGCTATGCAAACACTGCTTCTGTAATTGTAGTTCTGTGGCTGGTACTTTAATAGTGATCTGGAATGAATGCAGGAATTTCTCTGTCCCCTCCTACAGTATATCTCTCATTAGCATCTCCATAGGTGGAGACCCACACACCAACAAACACACACCCAAACCCACCCTGTGGTCGTGCTGAAGGGTCCGTAAACAGATCATATGAACCCTGTTTCCTTACAGAAACACTGCGTTTCCGTCATTCTCACACACACACACACACACACACACACACACGCACCTCAGTTGTGGCCTGGAGGAAGGTTTGCCCTTTTGTATTCTGGCTAACTCACATTAAGCTTGGGTGATTTTTCATGTTGGTACACTCTTATGGGTAAAAAGTGTCAAAACATGTAACCGGTATCTTCTTAGCCACTGTAGTTATGTGCTGCATTAATGTAATGGAGGGCTTGGAGCTCCAGAGCCATGTAGAAAGTGTTTTCTCTCTTAACCAACAAACTCATTGTTACAAATGATCCCTATCGAGCCTATTGTCTCAATAGCAATATTTCAGAAACTTTGTATGTCTCACCTCTAACTTGTTCATATCTGCCAACCATTGTCCATGTCCACGCAAGACATAGTAAAATGGATCAGCATATTCTAAATGGCAGGTAGGGTCATTCAAGGGTTAACTGCTTGTCCTATGAAGAATCAGCACAGTTCTAGACAATATTATATCTGATTCATGACTGTGGAATTATACAAAAAGGTTCAACCTGATTGCTCATCACTTTGCACCAGTAGTCAAATTCCTGGCATAACACTTCATTGCAACTATTTTAGCCTTAACTGGGCATGGTCATTTAGTCAGAACTGGAATTTAGCCCATGAAGTTTCTGGCTGAGCCCAAGAGAGTCGAAAACCTGACTCGAGCCCGTCAGAATTATCTCCACACCTGGCCCGAATATCAAGCTTTGAGTCCAGATCTCAGCTGAGCTCAAACAAATTCACTTTGAAACTGACCTACTTGCCTGATGGGACAGAGCTTCTGTAATTACCCAGTAGCAATGGATGTTGTTAGAGCATAAACACAGTAAAATGTAATTTAATAATCTGTTTAAAATTAAGGCTTAATTCTGCTTTAACAAATCTGTTCATGAAACAATGCTTTTGAACTACATCCTTTTGGAAAACGCTTTCAATGATGTGTTATTCTCTACAGCAGGGTTTCCAAACCCTGGTCCTGGAGAATATTCTGCTCTGCACATTTTAATTTTCCCAGTACACACGATCACCACTAATCAGCTAATTTAACAAGTCTCTCCTGGGTTGAAGTGCATGTATCAGAGGAGGAAATATTCTAAAGTGTCAAAGGCAGGGGGCCTTCAGGACCAGGGCTGGGAAACCCTGATCTATAGCAAGGACATGCTGCATATACCAATGTCCCAAATCTGTCTTGTCGTTTTATTTCACGATATTTCATCACCAGAGTGGGCCATGTGAATCCCTGCACTAACCTCTGTGTGACCTCACTGATAAAAGTGGTATGTGTGCTGTGAAGAACGTTTGAAATTTTGAGACACATCTTCAGAAAATGACGTCAGGATCTGATCTGAATCTGAGCAAATATTTAAGGCCCTAAGAGACAATCACATGAGATTTGTTCCAGTGCATTATGGGATTGTAGCAGTGAAATTGATATCCTGGATAGCACAGATCATGAGATGTGGCTTAAGAGAACTGCAGTTGATTTTAGTAGCTTTATTCAGAATGTCTTGCATAATGAACTGATGCCTTCTCTAAGAATCATGCAGTGAATTAGTTACGTGTCTTGCAAAGTCATAAATCGTTGTTGACTGTGTGTTTTGTTCATGTCTGTGTGCGTATGTGATGCAGAGATGGCTCCAGTCTTGAAGAGGTGGTGGAAAAGCAAGCCGACCTGATTGAGTACCTGAAGCAGCACAACACGCTCCTGAGCAAGAGAATCCTCGCCCTAACCTCCCAGCAGATCAGAGACTGAGACAGGGACGCGGAGAGTGAAGCTTTTCTGGTGTTCGATTGTGCTGTTAAATGAAAGTGTGTGTGAGTGATCATACGTCGACTGACAGCGGTGGACACAGCTGACTGATCAGAGGGCCTTTAATGGGAAAGGGAGTGTCCGCAGCCTCTGCTTAACGCTTTCATGTTTCTGTAGCAACACATTCTATAAGACAATGGCTGCATTATAAATAGGGGGGGTGTAAATATTCACACAAACACACGGTGACCGTGTGCCACTGGGTAAGAAACAATGATGGTCCTGAAACCAAGTGCTCAGGTGAAATTCTTCGCCATAACTTCTGGGAGAAACTTGATTGGTGTCTGATTGTTTTTTTTGTGTGTGTTTTGAGTGTCCTTCATCAAAGCACAGAGATGTGAGCATGTGATTGCAGCATTTTGTGGGCTGGAATCCAAAATGCACTGAAACTTTTCTTTGGCTGTTGTCATTCTGTGTGTTCTGAGACAGATGTCAGAAACTGTACTCGTGTTTTCTCCTGATTATATCTGACATGTTTTTTAATGGAAAGATGAATTTCTTTTCAGCAAAATAAAATCTGATTTATTGATGCAGTTTGACAATTATGTTTGTCGAGATAGAAGGAGAACTACTAGGCATTTGAATGGTTTCACTAGATCAAGTGTGCGTGACTGTCATTGTGAGCACACCACAGCACACAGTGCTCCACAACAAATGTGACCTTTGGATTTTACCCATCTGTGTAGGAGCAGTGGACTTCTGACTTGGACAGCAGTTCTTGGGGACAGTACCTTGCTCACAGGTACCTCAGTGGTCCTTGTGCCAAGGAATATCAGCCAGAAAAAAAAAAAAAACATGATTACGGTTTTTTGGTGTATTGATTTGAAATGTTTATTATGATCTGAACTTTCTATCCATTTCGGGTCGTAGGGGAGCTAGAGTCGATCCCAGCTGAATATGGGCGCAAGGCAGGCTTCACTCAGGACAGGAGGCCAACCCATCACAGGGCAACACCAAGACAGGGAACCATTCATACCTATGGGCAATTTGTATCCAGTCAACCTAAACAGTGAGCCCTTGGACAATGGGAGGAAACCCACATGAACACGGGGAGAGCTTGCAGACTCCACACATTACGGCCTTCGACGGGATGGAACCCATGACCTTCTTGCTGTGAGGTGACCATGCTAACCACTGTGCCGCTCTGATTTTAAATGTAATTTGTAGAAAAATGTACAGAATTTAGTTGTTTGTTGTTAATTTTATTTTTTAAATAATTTCAAACCATTTTAAATAAACCATCGGACATCCAATCAGAATAATTCAACAAACCGTTTTTGAAAAGAATACAATTTTATTTAATAAGAATAATAAAACATTTGAAGTGCATAACTTACATATAAACACATTTCACTCAGTCCATGCTATTTACAATGGTTGGATAGTTCTTGTTAGGTGTATGTTTGTAGTTCTGTGTGTCTATTCAATGGTTTTTAGCTTTATTTTCTTCTCTTTCTTAGCTAAATACATCGACAGAACTCTAAATCTATTCACTTCTCTCTTCTACATTCAAAGGTACATCTCGCACACAGCATTGCATAACACTGGATCTGCTGGCATGGTGTAGCTATCTCGGCGATGGGATGTCAAAAGGTCTTAGGTGTTTGGGCCGTGTGTGCTGATGTGCCCGTTCCAAGTTCTCTCACTTTGCTAAGAGAGCTCAGGACTTTGGTAGTCTTGGGGTTTGGCTTCTCTGGACCAGCACTCTTTGGATGGCTTGACGGGGTCATTAGGCTTAATGGCCTCTATGTTTCTTTTTTTGCCAATGATTAAGGTAACCTGTAGAAAGAAGAAGAGAATGTCAAACTTGTCTGACTTAAAATAAGAGACATATGCAATCCCTGCACTGTTTCTAGTTCTTTTTTGGGGTAGTGTGTGTGTTTTCTTAACTCCAAACTGGCTCTGTCTCATTGTGTGGGGGTCAGAGAGTGCGGGTGAAAGGTGACGACCCCTCCGGAGTGTCTGAAAACAGTAGGCGGCTCCGGGAGGCTGTCACATAGGGTGTGTGTCCTCACAGATACAGTGTCGCTTCTCGCACACACACATCGTGACATTCACACCCAACCCACACACATCTCTAAAGGTACACTTAGCAGAGTTTTTGAATTTAGCTTCTAAATTGTATATTATCATGCATTATACTGCATTGGTGTAGGAAGTAACATGCAGTGTCCCCTTTACAGAACCAAGAAAAGGATTTTTTTTTTTTTGCATGATTGCATCTTCATTTTACTACTACTACTTATATCTGAGATGAAAAATACTTATTCATAGTGTACGTGTACCCTGTTTTAATGTTTGTTTTAATGTTGATGGTAAAATTGTGCTAAATCTACAAAACGGACCCTTATATTAAACCTGTCTTTAAAAAATGGCCCAGCCATTTCTGTGCGAGAGCTTTTACATGCATTCAACTTTTAATGTCTGGTTCTTGTCACCAACTGTGAACAATTCTGATGCTGTACGTTTCTATAGAAAGAAGCACTGACATCAAAAAGAATGGCCAAAGTCACTTGAGTAACTTAATTTGCATATTAACACTGTAATTCTACAGATTTGCTTCAATGGTTGGTGGAAATGCTCTTTTAAATAAATGGCACTTATTGTGACTTGATGTAACCTTATTATTTTCAGCAGCTTTTACTCACAAGCACAATTCCACATAGGTGGTCTCGGTTGTCGTGTAAATCATGTAAACTTTTATGAGCCAGTTTAATGCTCAGATCCTTAATCCCTGCCGCTTAGCACCTACATATACTTGCATGGTTGCGTACTGCTTTCATCTTTGCTATCTGCTGTGTATAAAACAGCTTTTTTGGCAGAAGACACACATCATTGACTCCCAAACAACCTTGCTACATTTGCACTAGCTATGTTATCTACAGTGGCTGAGTATCTATAAAAGAACTGTTACGCTACACAGGATGTGGCCAGTCATGCTGTTGGTGTGTTTGGATTTAGTGCTGCTAAGAATGCCACCCATACTTTACTGTGTGTGGTAGGTAGCTGGAATTGTAGATATGGTGTGCTGGGGGTGGGGTCGGGTTCTTTTCCCGTGTTTGTGTCTGTCCGTTTCAAGAGGGCATGCAAGTTAACCGTGCTTTTGTGATCTGTGTGTGTTTTGTTTACTCCTAACGGTCCAACAGAAAGTCTAGATGCAGCAATTACCTGTCATTTAGTACCGAGCTGTTTACACACCATGTGTGTGTGATTTTACCAATGCTTGAGACCAAGGCTTACCTAATTACAGCTCTGTTAATTAAGCGGGTTTGCCCTTCACACACACACAAACACTCGGGTCGCACAGGAGTGGCAAACTCTATTACAGTCTTCAATGAAACTCAAGCAGGGTTGGCATGGACCCACTGCAGGCATTCAAAGTATTTAGCAAATATTTGTTGGGAGTTGTTTTAGAGAGGAATGTTAATAATTGGTGTCTGTATACTTTAGTCTGTTTAAACCTAGCCGGCGGGGTATATTCTCACATACAGTCCGCTGTGAAACTAAGCACTTAACTATTACAGGAGCAAACAGTGTTGTGTGCGTGAAGTTTGCACTTACCTCAGGGAAAAGGTACTCTGGAGTGTAGAGGAAGGCATCGCTTGTGTGGGCAGTGATGTCTCCGGTACTTTCGTCTCAAATTCAGAAAATCTGAAACATGACGGGAAAAACATTTGTTAATTTGGAAATAACGAGTATAAAAGACAGGACAGACAGCTGGTGAGTTAGCCCAGACATATAGCTTACAACTTTCCTCTGAGGGAAGACTATTTGTGCAGTTATACCTTGGATCAACATATAAAAGGTCTCCTGGTTTGATTTTTCCAACTTTCATCCATAATTGGAATGTGAATTAATGACAAATTGCTCTTTAACCACTGTTTTAAATGTAATATGTAATATTTCACATATGCGCAACAAGTGGATGAAGATCTATTGAGGAACAATGGCCGTTACATTTTTAAACTGTAGGCGCCCACTTAAGACCTGAAGCGGCTCGATGCTGATTGGATAACAATATTCTTGGAAGGAGCGTGTAGAGCAGTGGCGTTCAACTCCGATCCTGGAGGGTCGGTGTCCAACAGTTTGGTGATTTCCCTGCTCAAACACACCTGGCTCAGCTCACCTGTTGACTGCCAAGTGAAGTGAGTGTCTGAGGAAGGGGAACTACCCAACTGTGCTGGTCGCCAGTCCTCTAGGAACGAATTTGTACACGCATGGCGTAGAGGAACGTAGCGACGCCGTCGTGACTTTATCTGCGTACGTATCTTTGACTGACTAAAGACTACGTGACGACCGTATTAGCTACATCCACCCCCCACTACTCTCACACACCTTTTCTCTTCTTTCTCACTCTCTCTACAGTAGCCGTATGCTAATATCTATTGTGCTCCACAGTGTGATTAACAATGAACAGCGGTGCTCGAGCGCCCGCGGGCAGGAGATTCCTAACCAACGTGAAGTCACTGCTAATATGTGTGCGTGCGAAGGGGCGGGGCGGCGAGGTGGGGGGTGGGGTGTATCACTTTTGTTATGAATGTTTTTTTTTTTATGTTATGGATTCTGGCACAGCCTTAAACATACGTCCTAACGAAACAAGCGACCAACAACCATAGAATAATCAGAGAAAATTAGCCGCAGCGGAAAAAATGCCATTTTTTAGTTAAAAGTTTTGGCACATTTATTGCTCAGTCTCCCTCCATCAGTTCATATGTAAGCCCTGACTCAATCGCTGACCTGCCTCAGCAGTAAAGCCCCGGTCTCAGTATGACCGCTTCTACAGGAGTTCCCGTTATTTCCATATGGAGCCATTGTTTGGGGGTTTGCAGGGGATTGGAATGTATAAAGCCTGTACTAAGGACACCATTTAACATGCTACTTAATCTTAATCTCCTCAACTGCGACAGTAAAATGGGCTTTTGACTCCTTCTGTTAAAGGCACGTTTGCCTGGAGCCACTTAAAACAGCTCACGGAATAAAAGATCAAGTTAAAAAACTAAAAACAGCACAAAAATGCCTTTAGCTGTGGAAATCACACAAATAGTGGCTCCTCTGAGACCAAAGGCGCTTCTCTGGTTACTTCTGAAGGACCACTTAAAACTCCCACTAAAAACCAATGACCCCAGACCTGCAGTCACTGAACCGTCTCCCTGTGTGTGTGTGCGCGCACGGATCAGCGACTGTGCAATCGCACTTTACTGGGGTTATATTTGCGGGGGCTGAGCAAGAATCAACAGGAGCAGATGCACGACATTCTTAGAGCAAGCTGGGATCTGGGAAGCCCCCCAGTGCCCAGTGAACTCCACAGTGCCATAATGACTCGTTCGCTGGTGTACTTTAAGCTGCAGGTGTTGCTCCGTCAACTTGATAAAGTTGTACAAACGGTGTATAATATGTATTATATGCTATCGTTAGGTAAAAACGGAAAAAAAAAATCCTTACGCCGCCGTCATTTGTATAGTAAAATAATAAACTTAGAATAAAATAGAATAGAACATATACCAAAAAATAAATAAATAAATCGAGATTGAGAGATTTTCCCCATAAATATTTTTTCTTCAGAGAAATCTTCACTTTTCCACACAAAATCCTCTAGGAATCATATTGTCCCTGAGGTCGTGTAACGGTAAACCGGCCAGGGCCGAATCCCAAATGCCTCCCTAATCCCTACATAGTGCCTTATATAGGACTTAAAATACTGGCCCCTGTCCAATAACAGTACACAAAATATCCCATCGAAGAGCATTTGGGGAGTGAACCCCGTCACATATTAAATACTGTAAACTACACGGGTGCAGAGGTTGAAATTTCTAACTTCTATAAAGCACTATATAGGGAGTAGGGCGCCATTTCGGATACAGCCCTAGCATCACTGCGCTCAGTAACGCAGCAAGTGTCTGTCTCACCTTAGAGCGCGCACACGCCAGTTGCAAAAAAAGGTAATATAAAATATCCATCTTCAGCATCACACGAACGCTAGCTTTCTGTCAGCGAAATACTTAAACAACTTTTCCTTGTAGTTTTAGTTGACATAAGAGATTTCTTACCAGGTTTCTGCGCGCTGGCTAGCATCACAGCTACAGCTAGAAGCAGTAGCAGCAGGTAGAAGGGCTGCAGGATCCTCATCGTGCCGCGGCGGATGCGTCTGAATCAAGGCGATAAGATTCGAGACTGAAATCGGCCTCAGTGAGATAAAAAAGTGACCTTTTCCCACTTTGCTTTGTGAAGAGATTTGTGCTACTCCTTCTTCTCACCTGTCACTCTTCTCCCCTCCTTTCAGTAAGAGGTGAATGAGCAGATCACTCAGGAGAAATCCAGCAATTGGAAGTCCTGCAGAAGCGCCTGACTGTCCTTTCTCTGAATGACTTGTGTGTTCTCTCTCTTTTTTGCTCTCTCTTTCTCTCAGGGTGGATGTTTGACCTGTGTCCAGTGTGAATTTCAACTCTGAAGAATCGTGGGCGCTCCCCCTCTTTAAACGGACAAGAGGGGGGCGGGGAGAGAGAGAAAGAGGGAAGAGCTCAGGAGAAGAAGGAAGGAGTATGGAAAGCACCCTAAGACTGGGTGGGGACAAGGGGACACCCCTCACACACACACTTTGCATTGCACATATTGACCCCACATGTAGAAGGTAATAGGGCTGACAGGAAGGTACCCTCCCCCACAAGGCCTAACTTTGAGTTGAAGGGGGTGGGGGGGTGGGGGGTTGGAAGACTGCAGTAGTTGTGTGTGTGCATACACGTGTCTCTAAATAAGGCTTATAATCCTGCATGTTAACATCATTAGAATAAAAAGTATCAATCTAAACGCACATAGTGTGAAACGTGCACAGTTTGTACATTCACCTTCCTCCCTGGTTTACTGTGGAGCTAATACCAGCATTCTCTTGGATCGGCTAGTTGAAGTAAACTGACATGTCACAGTTCTACCAAGTTATTTTGGGCCCTTTCCTCCTGTGGTAACTGGTTAAAGACAAACATGTATTTATCTCTCTCTTCTGGTGACACTGGTTAGTGTGATGAAATATTGTGTGCTCATGTAGTAATGGTTTGGTGCTGAAGTGAATCACAATTTAAGCTTGTCTTCACAAATGTGTGAGTAGTTTGGAGTGTGTCTGTGTGTGTGTAAGTTAAAGTTTGTCTGGTTTTGGTTAGGCATTATTGCACCACTGGTCAATGAGGTGTGTGTGTGAGATGACTGTTGGTCAGTCTGGCCAGCACCATGTGTGTGTGTGCATGTGTGTGTGTGTATGTGTGCAAACGAGCTGCGAAGCGCTGTCCATAGCTGTTGGATCTATGAGCTCTCATGGGCACTAATGAGCTGCTATTGACCTCCACTACACTACTGAGAACAAAACCTCACGCCAGGAGAGCCAGCCTGGCACACACACACACACACACACACACACACACACACAAACACTTCAGATACACAAGTAGACATTAGTTCTGAGCAGCTGCTGACCATTAGGCTGGAGCGTAGACCTTGAATGTGAATGCGTGTGTGTTTGTGTGTGTGTTCTACGTGCATACTGTTCCATTATAAATGAGAAATGGAGTAATCAAAAACTTCTTTAGCCACCAGTAATGTCCATCAGACATGTAAGCCGAACAAAACTCTGACAAATTCAACATGATGTAAAAAAAACCCTCTGGCAATCAGATGCACAGAAAAATGAACAGAATTAATAAAAATAGCTTTATTTATAGAGTACCTTTATAAGATATAAATAAGCCACGTTTACAACAGGTCATTCTCAATAAACCATGTTCAGAAACATTTAAATGCCATAACCATTACACAGATAAAGCATTTACATAATGTAACAGGTCAGTAAGAGTTTTATATGGTGTAGCAAAATTAAAAAAAAACTTTTTTTAGCAAAATGAGTGTGTAGTGCTTTAAAGTGTTGAATGTCTTTACTTAAATGTATTCCTTGTTTTTGAAGAAGTTTGCCAAAAAATGGATCAACACCTGAAAACAAGAAGCCTCATTGGCTGTGAATTGTATTGTGGTAATGAGATTAAGTATATATTTTTATAATTAGCATTAAAATACTTCAACAACAGTATACAGAGTAGGTGGAAAAAAATTGGGGAAACAAATCAAAATGTATAACATTTAACATATATAACAACAAGTCCTAATGAGAATGTGGCCACATAAACTGTAAAATCTTGCCAACTCAATTAAAAAAATTAGGTTTATTGTTATTATTCAAAAAAGCTGCATTGTTTTTATATCTAAAAAAGACAAAATATTAAGTTTGTCATTTAAATGTTTTTCTAGCTTGTGCTAATAAGCCAAATATATAAAAATGCAAGCTGTAATAATATTTTTTCCTGTTTATACAGTCATTACAGGAACACAAAGAACAAAATTCATTTTATTTGTTTTGTATTTTTATTGATTATATTTAAATTCATCAGCGTGTTTCAGTTGTTGTTTCTTTTCTTCTTTACTGTCAGTTGCTCTTAGTTTTTAGCTTTGGACCACACACACTGAACAACAGTATCTATATGAGACTCCCGACTTATTCTACTTCATTTGAAGAAATGATAAACAGTTTCTTAATGATTCCACAATGACTGAGAATACCTTGTAACACTGAGAACATGACAAAATGTCTTAAGAAATCTTAAATCTATCTTAAATTTCATACTTTTTAAAAGAACAATTCCATGAGCACATACTATTTTTGCTTCCTCTCCAAAAGGTTCTTAACCTTAAGTCAGCCTCATGCTTGTCTTAGACTGTAAGAGATGATAAATTACGCCTCTAAAACTGTAACTTCTAAAGAGTTTCTCAAAATATAAAAGTTAAACTAAACCAAGGACGAGTTTTCCATTTGTCAAAATTTGTTTGGCTTAATTTTGGTATTTTTCCAATTTTTTATTTTTTCCTTTTTTTAATTTTTTTATTTGTTATTTTTACATTTTGTTATTTTTACATTTTGTTATTTTTCCACTACTGTTATTTTTCAATATTGTTTTTCCATTTTGTTGTCCTCAAGTGCTGGATGGATTAAACTGAGCCACCGATTGACAGAATCAATATTTCAGATTCACAGTGTATCTTAAATATCTTATATTTGTTAAGCTGTAAAATGTAACATATCAATAGACTACAAATAACCTATAGCCAGCATGAGAAATTCTTTTCTTATCTTACAAAACTGCTGTAGACTTTCTTAAGAGCATATCAGAGTATTGGAGGATGACGTTCAAGAACATTCATTTGGATTTTTCCAAATGTTTGGCATGAGATCCTTTGTAAGTTTTTGTTAGAAAAGCTTTGTCAGTCCGGCCTAGTGTCTAGTTTGTTGTATTTTGAGCTGCACTGTATCAATTACTACTGAATTAAACAGCAAGTAATTTCAGACTTTTCAACAGTTTCTTTGCTTCTTTGTCCAGTGACTGCTTGGTTAAAAGCGTTGTCCAGTCAGCAGGCAGGGTGTGTTCTCTTTTTGGCTGTGCACTAGGGCTGGCCAGTGTGATGCTAAGTTGTACAGATACTGCACTGTGGATGTGTTATGGGTCCGGTATTCTAATGTTATTAGACATACAGACATTGTGTCTCTCTCTCTTTCTTGGGCTTTCTGTGTGTAATGAGCCAGAGTTGTTAATGGCTTGGCTATTGTGTAGACGATGGGTAAAACTAGTATGATTTGCAAATTACATCTCAGCCCCATCAGGCAGATAAATAGCAGTAAATATTGGACAGTTTGTTGTGCATTTATGTGTATGAGATCTATTAGTGGCTAGAAAATAGAAGTGTGTCTGAGTGTAGAGTGTGTCTTTGTTTATGTCTCAGTGTGTTTGGGTTCATAATTAAACCCAGCTGGGTGTAGAGGTTAAGGTTGTGTGCCACATGTTTGTCCACACTTACCACCTGTGTGTATGTGTCCATTCACCTTCAATGTGGGGACCAATAAAATGGTCCTCATTTTGTAATGCTGTTCTTGTAACATTTTATTTACCCTTTAATTAACCAGAAGGGTCCCATTGAGATACAGTATCTATTCTGCCAGGGAGTCCTGGTCAAGCATGAAAGTTTCATACATAAAGACAAAAAGCTGAACATAACACACAAACTAAGACATATCAATCAACCAAAACACTGTTGTGAAGTTCATTCCATGCACATGGTGCATATGCACAGAAAGCAGTTCTACCCAGTTTTGTTCATCCTGTTGGAACATTTAGCTTCACTTTTTCTTACAAATGAATGTTGTGTGTAGAATTACAACATATAAGCAGACTATAGATGTAGTGTGGTAGTTTGTCCATAAGAGCGATTGCAATGAAGATTAAATGAGTTTTCCTTCTAAAATGGAGTGATGTCCATTAAACCATTTCATATTATTTGCAGTGATTGAGCTTGCACTTGCAGTGCAGCTACATGGTACACTGCATGGTACACGACATCCGATTTTTTAAAGAGAGATGTGTAAGCATCTATATAAACAGTATCACTATAGTCTAGTACTGCCAAAAAGATACTCTGGACTAATTTCTTTCTTTATTTTTGTGGCTACTTAGGTTAAGATTAGGGTTAGATTTTGGATCTGGCCTAAATCTTTGTTGCAGTAGGACACTATATTAGTTACACATGTCCAGAATGATGAACAGAGATTTGAATATGACAGAGAAACTTATAAGTGATATTTTATATAAATATGTAATTTTTGAAATGATCATGTGTATGAGCCCCTAAATCCTATAAATACAAGACTTGTGCATGTGTGCAAGCTTCACTACCATTAGTAACAGCACTGGTACTATTTTCATACTAGCATTGCTAGCATACCTAGCATTACTTGACATTGCAGTTGCACTGATATGGGAATTGTGTGTCAGTGTCAATATCACAGATTTCATGTGCATACATATCTTCTGTTTATTTTTAATATGTTAAAAATTGTAGACATTGGGACTTAATCTGCCTAGATTAGCATTACAGATTACGTTTATTTCAGTCGAGTATTGTATTTTTGTCTTTAAGTCTGATATTTTAGCACGGAAGCACAATGTTACATTAATGTTCTGCACCTCTACAGAACAATGAACGCGTTTATGATACCAGACATATCTTAACGTGGTCCAGTCTGATGTCGAATTACCTGCCAAACCCGTTCCAGATTCCTGACGTATCATGACTGCCATAGTTGCTGCCAACATTTTTTTTAACATCCCTTGGCCAAATGTATGTGTGTGAGTGAGACTACACATTCTCCAAGCTTTTTTCATGCCAATTAGGATTAGAACTCAGCATGTAGCTAATGGAGGAGGTAGAGAGAGAGACAGACCAATGGCCCAACACTTCACCCCCATCTGAGCCGTGTGCCTGTGTGTGTGTTTGTGTATGTGTGTGTGTGTGTGTGTGTGTGAGTGTGTGTGCATTTACCCTTGGAGACACCATTTACTATTTTATGATGTTTGCAGAAATGTTCACCCTCGACGTCATGCATTCCATCCATTCTACGCGTGTGAGTGCGCAGGGATTTCTGACTCTTCTTGTAACACACATTGCTCTGTGCTGAACTTTACTTCTCTCAATTTAAATATGCTAATGGGACTGCATTGTCATTCCCAGACACCTGGCATCCATACAGACTAGCATCTATAGAGTAGGGCTGGGATGGGAGTTACTGGTTTTAATGATATGCCACCATATAAAACCCAGTGATAGCAACGCTGTTTCAGATGTTGAAGGAACACGTGTGTTTCTAAATCTCCGTCTGTGGCGTCTGCAGCACACAGTTGATTACCATGGATAACAATTTTGAGGCATTTACCTGTGTTTAGAAAAAAGTTGAAGCTTCTTTGACTGAAATCTGACTTCTGATTTGCCGGTGAATAAGAAATGAGTGCGTGCAACAGAAGAGGGTTAGCATAAAAAGGAATTTCCCTTTAATCCCATTGCAAAAAATAATTCCAGTGGCTATGTATGATTTATAACTACTGCTACAGTTCCTCTGAAAGGCACATGTGATCAGTGCATGTGTATTTGAATGTAACCTAAAGCATAGATCATGTACTAGTGATCATGGAAAAAAGTGTTTTGCTAAATATGCAATGACTGTGTTTCATGTTTCAATGTGCGGAATAAGGGACATGTGCTAAATGCAAGTACTAAAGTAAATAAATGTGTGTTTTTTTCGTTCTGTGACAGGTGCCACCGCAGAGTCTGCCATGTCTGTGTGTGTGCTTCAGCCGGTCAGTCTGTCTTGTCTGCCTGTCGGTCTGTGTTGCAATGTTTACTTTGTTAGGGATTAGATGTCGTTACTGGGATTAACCTGCCTCCTCAAATAATCCCTCGGTTGAGAAGTAGAGGTTACTGACTCTACACACACACACACACACACACACACACACACACACTAAAACTTCTTCATATAGCATTATGTAGGCACAATGTAGCCATGAAAGTAGTCAAGAAGCAGCAGCTTGTGCCCACATCTTTCATTTTTCATGTCACTCATAACACTTAAGACGGATATATGTAAATAACCTCTGTTCTGATTGGCTGTGCTGAATTGTGCCCCATTCAAAAAGCAGTTTAGGCTGAAACAGTTCTTATAACTTCAGTCTGAATTAGTGGGGCTAATTTATTGTAGGCTGAATGGCTGGATATGAAAATGTGTTTTTTTCGAGGCCTCATGAAAAATAGTATTTCCAAAATGGCTAGTTTTTGCAACTTAGTTGTCATTTGTGGTCTGAATGGACTGGAGATTAAACAGTAACACAATATATTTCAAAGAATGTGACACAGGTTTGGTTTTCCATGAAACCAAGTTCAACAGCAGAATGAAATAAAACGAAATAACCAGAGGAGGATGGGTTCCCCTTCTAAACCTTGGTTTCTTCCTACAGGTTAGGGTGTTTTTCCTTGCCTTTGTCACCCTCGGGTTGCTCATTAGGGACTTGGACCCGGATTCTGTAAAGCTGCTTTGTGACAATGTCAGCAGTAAAAAGGGCTTTACTTGAGCTGTAAGTCAGCCTTTGCTCTAGCTTGGAAAATTAACAAAACCATTTTTAGAGGATAGGGGATAGTGTCAAAGAAATAATACGATAATCTTATTCATCTTAAAACACAATAAAAAGATGAAATGAATCTGATTAAGTTGTAACAAGTAAAGCAGAAAAACAGGCCTCTGTGGCAGGAAGTCAAATTCAAGCTTGTGCAGAACAGCAATTTTTTTCGGCTGCAAAAGTTGTTGATTCTGGTCAGAAGAGCCACAAGATTTGTCGTGCGATGGTATTTATTATGCCTTATACTGTATTTTGCTAACACACTGGCAAATCCATATATTCAAATGGTTCAGCCCATTAGACGGAAATAAATAATTCTGTCTGATTTTGCACACTCTTTCTCCCACACCTCCAAAAACTCCTCATGGTATAATGTAGGATTTTCCATAATCTGTCAAAAAAGACTGCAGATAGACAAACAGACAGACAGACAAAACAATTGATAGATAGGTATTTTCTTGATTCAGAGGGATTTTTAATAATTATTACAATTTTTTCCACTGTCAAACTAACTAATAATTAGAAGTAATGTAGTAAAATTAGCTAATAAAATACCATAATTGGGCTTCTCTGTAGAGACAAATGTGTAATTTCAACACAGGTGTCAGAATCTGTCAAAGTACCATAACTCAGGTTTGAACATATTTTTATTTTATACATTTTTATTTACGTTGTACTGATAGTAGTATTGCAACTGAAATACACCTTAATACCTCACACACACACACACACACACACACACACTCATATACATACACACACATTCATGCTGACCTTTCCCGCACCCCGTTCCATCCAGCAGAGGTCGAGTCCATCCCACAAGAGCAAGAATAGATCATGTGCCAATCAAAGGTCTCTGTCTTTCTCTGTGTCTCTCTCTCACTCACTTACTCTTATGCGCGACACACACGTTTCTGTGTATGTGTACAGAAACTAAAGTCTGAGGTAACAAGTGGATTCCCTCATACAGGCAGTGTGTGATAAGTGCAAGTGTGACAGGAAGTGTTATCAGTATTGAACTGTATTGATTGCTCATGGAGCAGATAAGAGCAAGCAGCATCCTCCTATAACCTTCCTTCCTCTTTTAACCTTCCTCTAAACTCCCCCCATCAGGTTTACAACATACACACACACACACACACACACACGCATACATACTGCATTGCCCCCCTCTAGAGTTTACAACACTTATATAGTTACTACCAGGAAGCTAGCACCCAAACCACACCCCCAACATCTTCCCCTCTCTGTATCTCTCTTTCTCTCACACACATTCATCTCCTTTGTACTCTCATTAAAATGCACACCACATTAGGTTTTTATTAACCTTATATATCTGAAATCTAATAGCAGCTTTAATCCGATCTTACATAATCAGATAACGGCCAAAATCTGATAGCGGTCATACTGTTCATGTGTGTGTAAAAGCCTGCAATGTGAGAAACCACAACAAGTCTATTAAATGACATCAGCACAGTCTGATGCACACGTGTGAGGATTCAGACATGCAGTTTACATGATGAAAGGCTATAAACTGTATGAGCCTCGTAACTCCAGGCCACAACTAAAGAAGGAAACCTCAGACAGCAAACTTGGCTAACACTCAGCATTTGGACCAGTAAGGACCAAAAGTGTAAATTAGATTTTTGATTGTATTTAGCCTATGAAAGTTGATGTATCAAAGATTATGAGAGCAGAATGTTTTGTTCCACACAAAATGTAATACATGGAAGCAGTGGAAATAAACCTAAACATTCAGTTCTTTTGTATTTATTGGAGGCAGGGTTAAAAGGTAATTACATCAACAGTGGCGCAAAATGGTTTACAATGAGAGGAGGAGAGACAAATAGTCCCCCTGAGACCCTTAACAGACTTTTAAGATTGATTATCTGGGTAAAGCAGCATGGTCACCGTGTCTATTGTGAAAATCTGTATTATCACATTTGAAAGCACTATGGTTAGCTTAACTATCTATGCGTTACCACAGCTAAAGAGAGACTTGAATATTTAGACAAATAGACTAAACTTTTTTATAGAAGACCGTATATTGGACCCCATCTGCATATCAGAAACCACCTAGCTGCAGTTGGAGACTTTAACTAGCCATTTAACACTGGGAAGTGGGTTCGAACAATCCTGTTATTCTCCAGAAATCCCCATAATAACATGATAACCATGACATAAACTAAAATTAACTAAAAAA
>JBBPDA010000081.1:7960374-7972998 GCA_037974385.1 Arnoldichthys spilopterus | reverse complement strand
GTTACTACCTAGGAGAAACAATGCTATTCTTAGGACTGGAATTGTCCTGTATGATCTTTATGTCCCTAATGCCCATATTCTTGAAACAATTTTTTTAACTCCCTAGATGTAAAATTGGTCAGTAAGAACTTCCAGTGGTATGCCTAGCAATGAGAATGCATTACTGTTTGCAGTGGTTTTAAGAGGAAAATCTTTAGACTATCTAATGGCATTATTACTTATGATCTGTCACAATTTTTTATTCTTCTCCTTTACACTGGGCCTGGCACATCCCTGGCTGGTGGTGACATTCACAGTAGTGTTGTCATCGCAGTAAGCATTAGTGAACATTAATGTTTGTAAAAGATAAAAGTTCACAAAAATTTGGTGAACACCTATCAAAAATAATGGGATTGACTGAATTGGCCAGTAAATAAGACGGTGTATGAACATTTTAAGGCTGATTTATACTCCAAATGTGTATTGCAAATCAGAAAGAAATTCTCACTTGCACGTCATGCACTATTGTTTAGCAGTTGTTATTTAATTGTTAGTCCTGTCTGTTAATTTAAAGGAGAAAAACCCCAACCAATGACAGGTATTCCGGCAAGACAATGCAAGATTCCACACAGTTCACGACAAAACAATGTGAGGTTGTATTCAAGACTAGAGGACATACAAAACACTGGCCTGCCTCTTTTTGCCACAAAATATACAGGTCCTTTTTTGATGAGCTCTAATGTACTGCTGTGCAAAACTGGGTACAACTTAAATCTACCTTTTGAGGGCACAATAAATTGTCAATGCATGCTAATAAATGTACCAAAACTCTTTAAAAACTGCCAGATTCCATGATGCTTTATTATGTTATACCTATGTTTTGCCAAGGCTTTCCTAGCTTTTTATGTTTATGTGGTGTGCCTTTTGGACTAATGCAAGAATCTAAATCAATGGTTCCCATGGAAAATTTATGAAGAAATACAATGGAAAAGAAATGATGAATAGCATGTATTTTAATTCCATTTACACTGTACAGATTATGTCTATGTAACAACCAAAAAAACAAAAAAAGTGGCTAGCTTTATTCCTGCTCTTGGTTAACAACTGCATCACACAGGTTATTGTACCATAGACAATATAGGACTTAGCAACGTGACATCACAGTGAAATGCAGTATGGGGCAGGCCTACCTTATTGTGTGGCAAAAAAACCAAACAGTCCATTGAGTGACATATGTACAAACAAACAACCCTACAAACATGTACTAGTCGCTCTGAATATGCCAAAATTAGTTTTGAAGAAAGAGAAAACTGTATAGAGACGAACAAGTAGAATCAAAGAAATACTGTACTGAAAAAATGGAGTAATGGATTCACTTACTTTCTCTCATGTTTTCAGATTTTTTTTTTTACTTACCTTCAGGAACAGACTGGCCATTGGGAGTACTGGTAGTTTCCCAGTTGGTCGCTTGATAAATTGACCGATAAACCACGTAGTATTTAAAGTAGTGGCAAAACTGCAGATGAGGCCAGGCAGAATAAACAGAACAGCCAAACTCAGGTTGAGAAAGATGTCTCTTACTGTCTCCATTGACACAAACAGTTTATATGTCACATCAACTGAGTTGAGACAACTAGAGCCCTGTACATCATTTAAACACGGAGCGGCTAACCGTTAATGTTATCAGTTGAGCTTCTCAGCCAACTTTGTTAGCACCCAAGCCAGGCCGACTGCACGTGAATGGGCAGAGTAGATCAGGTAGCCGGTTGGGGCTAAAGGCTACATGTAGCATGGAGACACACATCTAATTAAAAATATGTGTTAAGTGGGTAGGTAAAAATATTGGTAAACGTGAGAGGAAGTAAAGTGTCAGGGTCTCGAATCCTTTCCTTTTTGAGTAATTCATTAGGCTCATTTCCTCTGATGATATTCCTTTTTCAGTACAGTGCGTCTTTGCTTCTAGTAGAAGTTTAGCTCTGTAGAGCCCCTTCCTTCTTTAAAACATTTAGCGCAACTAGTACAAGTTTGTAGACTTCCTTGTTTGTGCTTTTGTGCGCTGTACATGTGTTGGTACGTGGTTTGTTTTGGTTTTTTTGCAATAAAATATAGTGATCCACTAGGCATTGCACTGTTATGTCTGTTGCCAAGCCCCATTTCAGGCTTTAAGGCACTTCATTCAACTCATCAGGGAAGAAAGCTTTTGTCAGAATCAGTTATTCCAGGGCTGGAAAAAGCGTCAAGTCTTAAGTTCTGCAAAACTCCAGAGATTTGGCCATGTTCTTTTTAATTCAGTAGATCCATAACTTCCCCCCGACCAAAATTCTCACTGACAGAAATGCTCAACTCAGTGCTTTTCCTTCAAACAGTGAGAATGACATTGAGCATTCATGGGACTTCCTGGTTTACAGTCTTGGCATCATGTTTCTTTTTCCTTTGTAAACTGCTCTTACGATGAGCATTCTGCTCTGTGTGCATCTTTTCATCTACAATAGGACACATGAACACACATGAGTGACTACATCAGTGGGTAAAACAAACCTCAATGAAACCTTAATGTTCCCTCAAACAGGGCTCAAAAATGTGTTTCAGTTTTAGAAAAACATTCCAAAACCAAATAACATAAACAAATTAAAGTAAAAATAGTTTTTTATGACATTGTGTTCCTTATACAGCCCGTTTGTACAATGGTGCTTGACGTAGCTAAAGGCCTGCCTCACATTGACTAATGTTAATGTTTATGAATCCCCCATCAGGAGAACACTAATCAATGGTGTGCGTGGCAGGGTTGCCAGAAAGAATACCTGCTTTCCAAAAATGCTGCACATCTAGTCTGGTATAGTCTGGTGTAGTCACATGTAAAAGCCAGAATTGAAAATCATTTTGTAGATGTATGTTTTAAAAGTTTTATGCTTTTAAGGTTTAAAGGTTTTTGTTGGCATACAAGCTTTTAGCATCCCAGCTATAAAGATCATCTTAGGATGTTATTATCTGTCTATTAGACACTCAGAGAATTATGGGGCAAAGTAATAAGGCTGACAGGTGATGATAAATCTTTAGCCTTTCCTTACTGAACGAAACTATACATGCTATACATGCTCTATACATCTAGTAAAACGGACAATGACATTGGTCCAAAAATGTTGGTTTTGGAGTTAAGACATAATTCATGAACTAGTACTCAGCTAATGAGGAAAAGAATAAAGGAAAAAAGTTTTTAACTGATACAATAAAGGATAATTTTTTTATTAAGTTTGGTTCCATTTCTCAAACCTGTTTAGGGTCCTGCTGTCAAGAAGAGAAGCACACTAATATAAGAGAATAATTGTGCATGCCAATGATCTGAGTGTGAGAATATGCTACATGTGTGTTATTTTGTGTATGCACATACCTTGGCTGTCTGTTCGATTGCGTGAATAGATGGCAGCAATGCTGAACACACACAACACAGTGAAAGCTATGAAGATGAAGACCAGTTCCAAACCTGAGAATAGCATCTCCATAACACACTACACACACACACACACACACACACACACAAACACATACACACTTGATGAAAGAAAGGTTTGATCAGGATATTCTAGAGTGAGAGAGAGTCATAGATAGTGAGAGAGAAAGAGAGAGAGAGATGAAACGCCAGAGGGATAAGATGATGAGCTGTATTGTGGTATAGTATCAGGGAAAGGATGTAGAGATTACAAAAAGCAGAAAGTAGGAATGACAGAAAGAAGGTGTAGAATGTGCATATGTAGATATTTTTGTTGGATTATCTGCTTTGAAATGTAATGACCACCTCTGAAAGATGAAAAATTCTGCACATGAATTGTATTTTAAGTTCAAACAAATATTGATATAATTGATGTATTAATATTTTTTTACAGCTCTAAAACTTTTGTTAACTATTTGAAACCATTAAATTAGTTCAGGACCTAATTATAAATGTCCATACGCTTCTCATAAAAGTAGTCACTGCATCACTCTTATCCTACTTTTAAATCTGAGCTAAAAACCTTTCTTTTCCATGACTTCCCCCTCTTGGTCCTCTTAAAGGATTATTCTCTTCTGTAAATCATCATTGGGATTTAGAAAGGTGCCATATAAGTGTATATACAATGGAGATACAAAAATGGAAATAAAAATGTAGCAGCAAACTTTTTACCCTAGTCAAAACTTTGGGGACAGCTTACATTTTAAATGCTTTAACTGTATATCTTTTCTTCTATCAAGGGTCTACATATTGAAATAATGGGAACACCCACTACTATACTATTGTATCCTCTTGTTGTGGTGTCACCACTCAAAAGCACTTTAACAGTTCAGGTGTTTAAGTCAGCTTTGAGCCAATATTATATAATATATAAATGCAAATAAACTCTAATGCAGTAAAAGATTGAGATTCTTCTTAAAAAATAAAACTTAATATCTGGGTTAGATGAATCTAGAAGAACAAGTTTGTCTTTTGACTGCTGACATTGCATGTTTTAAATTCTATCACCAGCAGAACCTGATTTAATGTCATGAAGGACTGAATAGCTGAAGCAACTATTGAATGCTAATTGTTAATACTGGGCATCTTTGGGAAGAGGTTTGCAAAAGGTTAGCACACTTAAACACATGGAATGACAATGTGTTGTTCAACTATTTGTATTTTATTCTAGTGTGTGACATTAGTTTTGAACAAATACATGTTTGCAACTCAGATAAATAGCTTTTCATAAAGACTTTTCCACAGTACTGTATCTAAAACTTCACATCTCAAAAACCCGGTTTAACTTAAAATAAAGATGAATTTAAAACAGGTGAGCTGATGTTTTCATATTTTTGTAAAAAATAAAATAATAATTATAATAAACATAACAAAAGTCTTTCACTGTCAAACAAAAGGGTGCCACGAGATGAGTCTAACTGCTGACTGGTTTATTTATATCCTCCTTATGATAATATTAACATGTGTGTTCTGACCCCTTTCTATCAGAGTCAGCATTAACATTTTGTGGAACAGGAGCACATCTTTGGAATCGGACAAGGCAGCAACTTGTTTCAGCACTTAACACTTGTCTAAACTTCACAGTACACAGATAAAATGCTAATTAATGTGCATTTTTCTCATAATAGCACACTGCACTTACAAATGAAAGAAAAAGAGCTTGTTTTTTTACCTTCCCAGTCAAAAATCTTCCATCATCTTTGATGCTTTAAAGTACAGTGCAAACAGCATCATGTGGTATGAGCGTCTTCTCAGCCTGGCCAAAGTCCTTGGCTTCTAACAACTCTCCATAAACCACGTCAGCAGTTAACACATGCTCACTGACTGCTGCATACAACACTTCTTACTTACACACCTTACTGACTTGCCCCTAATACAAACACACAAGCGTGTGCATGATCAGTGTCTGTGGTACACTCGAAGTTGTAAAGAGCCATAAAGAACGAGAGCCAAAATGAGCCTCCTCAGCTTTGGATGAACAATGTAGGAAGCTTTCCATTCCATAAAGTTGCAAAGCTGGTGCCACATCATTCCTTAGTCGTCCAAAAGTCCGCCGAATTCTGCCACGTATCACACTTCTCCACATCGATCCCAGTACAGGCTTTAAACATGAATCAGTCCGGAATGTGTGCTGCTTTATCAACACTGATGAGCCTTAGGCTCAGACTTTGAGTGGCTCTTGAGATCCTTCTGATTCTAGAGAAAGAGAGAAAGAGAGGCAGTATGAAGGACTGTGTAACTGGTTGGACTTGTTTGCTTAGCTGCCAGGTGGGTTTGGCCTAAATTCAAAGTCATAATGAGTTTATCCGTCCATATCATGATGCAGACCCTTTTCTTTTTTTCTGTCCCTTTTGTATTATCACATGATAATTTCTGGACCGTGGTATATGTAGTATTTGGAGATTTCTATCATTCTTTTTGTCTGTCTGATTACTCATTACTTCTGCATTGCTCTCTAAAACCCTAATACATATGTACCAATAAGAAAGGACACAACCCAGCATGTATTTGGAGAGAAATGGCCGATCACACAATTCACTAAGATGACTTGATTAAAACTACAGTTAATGCTTAAAACCCAAATAACTAGCCAAAATGAAATTTTTGAATAAAATTTAAAGCCTATAAACTGTAAAAAATGTTTTACTTTAAAAAAGTTAGTAAACATTTTGAGTTAATTGATCTTTTAATACTAAACAGTATTAAAAGTTTTTGTTAATGTATTAAAGTTTTGGGTAACTCAGATGTTTAAGGCAGCACTGTTGCTAACATCAGAGCTGTTCCTGAATAAAAAATCAAATTCCGTTTAGGTGAGATTCTCTCTCTTCTCTAGCACAGGAATATTTATCCATCAGTTTCATATTAGCAGGATTAAAATACCTGTAAAACTTGCTGGCTCTACACTGCCTACTTTTGGAGTTGAAACCTGTGAGATGCTTCAGGTACACTGTAAAACATATTCTGGTAACACTTTACTGCAGGGTAGTGTTCCTAAGGCAATATGACATGTACATAAGTCTTTTAGGACAATTTCCATTGACATACCATAACATTTATAAAGGTTTTTTCCAACAAGCGGCACTCATCATTTAGGCAGTTCTCATCACTTTCACCCCAGAAAGTGTCTGTCTGTCTTTGTCTCCCTCTCCCTCTCCCTCTCTCTCTCTCTCTCTCTCTCTCTTTCTGTTAAACTACTATGCTGAGATACCAGTGATCCTGTCCCATTCTGCTGTTTGGACCAGCCTGACCCACCCTGATACCCTAGTACTGGTTGAGGTTTTTACAGCTTTTAACCCACTCACTCCTGGTGAGGAGAGCCCATATGAACAGCCCTATCCTCCAAAGAACTGACCGAAAGTCACCACGGCAGGAACTGTTGCCACTAAGACTATAGAAATAAACTTGACTTGACTTGTAATGACAATACACGCTTGTTGGAATAGGCCTTTATAAATGTCTATGTAGGTTAATATCAGTTGTCATAAAAGACTATGTAGATGTCATGTAACATTATGAATGAAACCCTACAGTAAAGTGTTACCAATATTTTTAAGTCAGCCTTCAATTTTTAAACCACAGTAGCTCTTCTGTGGGAGTTGTCCTTCCTTAGTCACTTTTGGTAGGTGCTAACTACTACATACCTGGAAAACTCCACAAAACCTGCAATGTTGGAAATGCAATAAGGCCCTTGTGAAAGTGGCTTAGATCCTTAGACACTTTTTTTTACTGCTTCCAGCACATCAGCTTCAAGAACGGACTGTTTACTTGTTGCCTAATATATTCCACCCCTCTGGCAGGTGCCATTTTAATGTCCGTGGTGTTAATGATCTGTGTATGTTTTATAGTATTTATTATGTAGTTTTAGGAAACATTATTTAACCTAAGCTCATTCCAATATCTCATCAACAATAAAAAAGGCAGCAGCTGTGCTATTATAATGTAACTGCTCCAAGAGAACATGTGCAGAAAACAAGACCCTGTATGTTCATCTAATACTTATCTTTTTATCAATCTCAAATGATTGCATTTACAACTCATATAAAAGGAACAGTGAGCTAATTAAAGGTGTGCGCTATCGAGAGTGCTGACACAACAAGGTGTGACCGAGCATAAAATGTAATGCTTAAATCATTTGTCTCAAAGTTCTGCAGTGTTGTTAAGACAATTAGTTTAAAAGGTATTTTGTCTAAAATAATTGATTAACACCCAAGTTTTCCAAAAGTGTGGTGTGTGGATGTCCTCAAGAGGTGTGCAAGACAAAAAAAATGTACATTTTTACTTTGTGTGTTTTTTGGTACTTTGCATTTAAAATATGATAACATGTTTATATACTGTACTTTAATAATAAAACTACAATGCATTAACATTTTTATTATATTTATAACTAATGATTACGGAGTGCTTGTGTAGTTGCAGTTTAAGTGACAGGGCTGATGTAGTTGCAGTATACTTTGCCCTTGCGAAACAAGCCTTGAAGTTATCATGCCTTGTGCAGTTTCTCTGTGTTTACATTACTTTGGAGGACCTTTCAGTCCTTCAATATTAAATCTTCTATTTTTCCTATTTTTCTTAAAAGGACTGTTTCTATATGGCTTAAGTTTCCTTGGTTAAGTGGTAGGTATTTTTATTTTTAAGGTGGACAGTGAGTGTATATATGAGTTTATCTTGTTATTACCTCTGGTAGGTGTGCAATTCTCATGTATCATGCCGTGTAGAGTAAACAGGCCGAAGACTAGCAGAGAAAAAAGAATGACGTAGTACTCAAGCTCTGTGAAGGGAGAGGCCATCTGCTGCACAGATGAAGGAACACACACAAACCCAAACACTGTGATTATTTTTTTATGCCTTGTATATCCATGCTATTCTATAGTATCAGACAAAAGACAATTTACAGAAAATAACTATTTTAAAATCCCCTTTAAAATGTTTGCAAATAATCAGATAATATAAAAATTAAACCCTTCAGCATAGTTCTTTAACAAGTCTAATTCAGTATTAACCATTTACCACATGTAGCTCATTAACCCTTTAATGGCCACACCAGTTAATTTATAAATATAGGCCTAGATCGAACCATTGAGATTTCTTTTTAAAATGAGACTCTGAATACATAAACAAATGAGTAAAAATGAAATAAAATTCTTGGATTCTTTTACAACTTCCTAGAGAAATCCACAAAACAAATTTGTGCAACAGAACCACCTGTAGCTAGCATGCCCTTGTCTAACATCTGGTGAGGAAGCTCACGGCAAAGGTCTACTAATTAAAGACAAAGTGAAATCCAGTGGATTTTTTTTACCATAACTGATCTAAACCGAGTGGTAGAGACAGAACAATCAGGTTGAATTCAGTGCATGTTTTCATGTTTTGCATATTTTCAGTGCCAAATGCACTCGACCAAATATCTGACCAGAACACTAACTGAGTTAAATGAGCAAAGGGACTCTACTGAACTTTGGATTCTAATCCAGCAATTCATACTACATTTGTGTAGAAGAAGAGATATTTTATTATGATTTGAGTTGAAAAGATATTGTAGTATATACAGGCAGCAGGAAAAACTTACCACATTTTACTGTTTCTTTATACAGCAAAACATTACATTTATTAAAACAACTGTTGTAACCCTTAACTGTGCTGACACAACAGATATATGAGTATGATTTGCCTGCATATTTGACACCAGGAGACACTATTGCAGCTTCCAAAACTATCCACACCAAGCCTTTGACATTAAAGACAATGCAACACACACTCACAACGAATGGACTTAAAAAAAGGGTTCTTACTGTCAGGACCAGAACTTTAGTAGAAATACACACGTTCAGGTGCTCATGGAGAGACTGATAGAAGCGTGTGTGTACCTGCCTGTGTCTCTACACTCTGTAATGTAATATGATGAGGAGGTAAACCCAGCACCTGGCTCATATTGCTAACTGAGTTAACATAATAGACGCTCTGCTTTAGATACCTGCAGTTTACACACTGGACTGAAAAATTACACAAACCCCAGGCTGGTGTGGAGTGTGTGTTATTATCACAGCATGGGTCCATGTTTTGTGCCTGGCATATCCATGGCTGGTGTATGTGTGTGTCTATTCTTGCTTGACATCTGTTGTCCTTGGCAACCATGTTCAAATAGGAAATGGTTGTATTGAGCTGTTGTTTATTGCTACGTCATTGTTTCTTATATTTTATATTTTCATTGTCACTGTTCTGTATGTAAGCAAGTGAACGGTCAGTTCTTGAAATTCATGTGCTGGAAGCAAGAAAAATGGCTGATAGTAAGGGTCTGAGTTATTTTGACAAGAGCCTCATTGTGATGGCTAGACGACTGAGTCAGAACATCTCTTAGGTCTTGTCAAGTCAAGTAGGATTTTATTGTCATTTCAACCATATACAGTTCACACAGTACACAGTGAAATGAAACAACATTCCTTCAGGACCAACAGGAAACAGAGGAACACAAAAACTGCACAACTAACAACATAAAGTGCATTGTGTGTAAAGACAGACATGTACAAACAAAGACAGCAGTGACCAGTGCACAGTTATGGTTCTACCAGGTGCAAAGTAGCAGGATGTGCAAAAATGCAATAATGTGATATAAACAATGACACACGGAGCAGGAAGAATGTAGCAGCGTAAAGTTAAATATCAGTAATAAATATAAAGTTAAGTTAAGAAATAGTTAAGTGAGTGTGAGTGTGTGTATATGTGTGTGTGTTGACAGTCCCTGAGTGTTTAAGAGTCTCAAGGCCCGAATGCTTTGGTATCTTCTTCCAAACGGCAGGAGGGAGAACAATTTGTGTGAGGGCTGTGTTGGGTCATCCACAATCCTGGTGGCTTTGCGGATGCAGCGTGTGGTGTAAATGTCCGTGATGGAGGGGAGAGAGATTATCTTTTCAGTTGACCTCACTATCTGTTGCAGGGCCTTGGTTTCCATGACCGTGCAATTCCCAAAACAGACAATGCAACTACTCAGGACGCTCTCAATTGTCTCTCTGTAGAAGATGGTGGGGATCGGTGGTGGACAACATCTCTCCTCAGTCTCCTTAGAAAGTAAAGATGCTGCTGGCCTTTCTAACTGTCTGAGACGTCTCAGTCAGAAAGTCCAGGAAGGCTCAGCTTTTCAGTCAGGTGTTGGGGGATGATTGTTTTAAAACAGTGGCGTGTTCCAGGTATGCAGAAGTTCGTACCTACCAGAAGTGATCCAAGGAAGTGCAACTGATGAATCAGGTGACAGGGTCATGGGCACCCAAGTCTCACTGATGCAAGTGAGAAGCAAAGGCTAGTGTGTCTGATCTGATCCCACAGAAGAGCTACTGTGGTTTAAAAAGTAAAGGCTGACTCTGATAGAAAGGGGTCAGAACACACAGTGCAGCACAGTCAGAGCTGTTTCAGCAGCAAGAAGAAACCACTAAATATTAGGCAGGTGGTGTTAATGTTATGGCTGAGCAGTGTATGTGACTGTAGACACCTGCGATAGTTTGTGAGCTCAAAACAGTGCAGTATATGCAGAGTACAACACCGTGTTCGTTGCAGAGTAAAGCTATCTAAGATTGCGTGTTTGGCTTCTTTAGGCTTGAGCAAAAAATTAGAAGAAGACATTACAATCACTTACAGTACGAAATGTTTTGAAAACCCCCCTAGATTTATTTTTGGGGTACAAGCATAAAAGTAAAATCGCATTAGATTTTCCTCTTTACCTGTTGAAAAGCAGTTGAGGCTGCTGGCTGTCAATTGAAGGGTGGCTGGTTCTATGATGACTGGCCAATGGAAAAGATGGTTTGATCTCTTTAGCGTCTCTGCCCACACATAGCATGTCGCAAGCTTTCAACATGTCCTCTTCTTTCCTTGCAAAGGATTTGAAACAAGAAAAAAAGGCTTATTAACAAAAATATCTGACAAGAATACACATCACATTATGCTTTTCACATTTTTTCATAAAATTTACACAAGCTTCCCCTTAACCCAAATGTAGTGAACTGCTAGGATATGTATGGTGTATGGTTTGCCCTGTTTGTTCTGTAGTAGAGGTAGGAGGTCAATGTAGCTAACAGGATTATGGCATCATAAGCGCATTGAGCAAACTGAAATCAAACCACAGACTGTTAGTGCTTCCTTTTGGTAGTTGTTTTGTAATCTCACTTGCTTAATGGTTTTTGGTACTTTATGACATGCTGTACTCTATAATATTTAGATATGAAGATAAATGCTGCTACTAATAACATAAACCACATAAGCAAGTGTGTATGTGATTACTCATACTGGGTTTAACTGGCATGGAATTGCTTCAGTTGTGACCACTGGTAGCCCCCCATCATATCTTGGGCAGTGGTGGTGTAACAGACCTAAAGGTCACTGGTTCAAATCCCAAACTGGAACGAGTACCACTGAGGTGCCTATGAGAAAGGTACCGTCCCCAAGCACTGCTTCCAGGGAGCTGTCTACATCAGCTGCCCACTGCTCTAGGGCTGGGCGATATGGCAAAAATATCGATATTTTGAGAAATTTCCACGATATTCGATATGTCACGATATGTATTAAGATGGAACAAAGGAAAAAGAGCCAACAGTGCCATATTGTATGAGTATGAGAACAAATTATGTTTATTCAGTGCTTTTCACACCGCAGTACAATATGTCCCATCTGTTGTTTGTCACTCTGGATAAGAGCATCTGCTAAATGCTGTAAATGTAAATGTTCACTTAAGCAAGACTAATGATGCTCCTTAAAATTAAACATGAAGTTTTACAGGTTTTTTTAAGTACTAACAATATCGAGATGCTCAGAAAAGCATATTGTGACCACAGTTTATCACGATAACGATAAAAAGTGCCCAGCTCTACACTGCTCATACACGGATGGGTTACAAAGGTCACATTTTATTGTGGTGGACTGTGTGCTGTGGTGTGTTCACAATGACAAATAATCACTCACTCACATCTAATCTACTGTATGATAATTATAGGGATATGTGTAGATTTTTTAACCAGTTCTTTTTGACTACATTTATTCATTTGGCTGACGCTTTTATACAAAGCGACTTCCAAGATGTGGAGCAGTGTAGTGGGACATTACCTTGCTCAAGGGTACCTCAGTAGTGCCCAGGCCGGGAATTGAACCTGCGACCTTCAGGACTTTCAGGTCCCAAG
>JBBPDA010000081.1:7940549-7960274 GCA_037974385.1 Arnoldichthys spilopterus | reverse complement strand
ATATTCTATTCTTTGTACAATTTTTACTTCTAAATTTCTTTTTAACCTATTATTTATATATATAAATGCACAGTCTCCTCTGAGATGAATGTGTGTGGCAGTGGCGACAGCACAAATTGTGCTAGTAGCTGTTAGCTGATTAGCTAGCTAGTTGCTTATTATTATTTTTATTGTTACTTGTCTTTTTCTTCTTCTTCTTAGTTTTCTACTTCTTCTTCCTCTTCTTCTTCCTCTTCTTCTTCTTCTTCTTCTTCTTCTTCTTCTTCTTCTTCTTCTTCTTCTTCTTTGTTTTATGCCAAGTAGCAACCAGCATTCAGTCAAGTCATTAAATGCAGCCATTTTGAAACATCAGTGGAAGACCACTTTAGATTCAAACATTTGCTATCCTGAAATTTATATCCAACTACACATTGCATATAAAACAATACTTTAATAAAACATATTTCTGTGTCCTTGAGTTTTGCTTTGTTTGCCACATCTACTAATATCCATGAAAATAATGTGTTGTTACATGAACTGACATGTGTAGTGACATAATTTAACCATTAAGGTAAGGTGAGTTCAAAAGCTGGTTTCACTCAACACGCATAATTTGTTGTTTTCCCATTCCCATTTCTTTTTTGTAATTTTGTATTACTAATTTACAGGCCTAATCTTGATAACAGAAAGTGTAGCAGCCATTATAGAGAGTATGAAAAAATTATATAAAATCCATTTGATAGTGTTCATATTGTGTCAAGTTTTTACTTTAATGGCCTTTAACATCATAACCATCAGGTGATGAGCTGTTTAATAGGTTAAGTAACCAGAAACCAAGTCTCTGGTGAGTTATGCAAATCTAGCATTAGAGGTAAACATTTGGCTGCAGAAAAACAAAAAGAAAAATCATTAAATTGTAAATATGTGACAGGCTGCATGACATTGTCTTGGGCTGCAAAGCCCTGCTGTATAAGCTTGGTTGGCCTGCAGGTTTAGACATTTTAGTCAGTACCAATACACTGGTGCACCTAAGTCATAAAATTTAACTATTCATCAAGCTGGCTGAGAAGCTTGAAAGGCTTCCTTCATTGCTTTTAAATGTCATTCTTCAACCCTCATTGACTCCCTCGGGTCACTGCATCTTAGACCAAATAGATTGGGTAAAGGTCAAGGATGACAGATGTACATTGGACTGGAACATTTAAAAAACATAAAATTCATTTAATGAGTCAGTGGTTAGTCTGTCTGCAAAACAATCCTTCATTGATTAGGGTGTGCAGGACTTTTTTTGCAGAAACCCTGATGGCACTTTATCATAAATCATATACAAGTTCAACTAGTGTGGAGAGTTCTATAAGTACTTCTCTAATAGGCCTGAGAAGTCATGCATCACTTTGTAGTTGTGAGGATTGAGCAATCAAAAAATTTTGGACCAAGCTCTGATTCTGATTCTGTTATGAGAGTCAATTCTAAGGGTTTGAATCCACACAAATGTTCTTGATTCCTGAATAAGAATGGCAATAACAAACAGTACAATATTAAGTAAATGACACATTATTATGAATGATGCTACAGATGAGAAGTTTTCTTCACATATTAGCATCAGCTGATCTTCAAGGATTTTCAGAATGTCAGTTATGTCAATTATATAATCTAATTGATGGCTTAGCAAGGCAGCTAATGCTAGCTAAAATAACTAACATGGTGAACTCTCCAGATTATTCTGTATGTGTGCTACCAAACTGTACAATTCTCAGTAATAACACATATAGCCACTGGTGGGAAGAACCTTTTTTTAAAAGAGGTGGGAGGGTTCTGGGAGAGTAGGGTGAGTAATTTCCCCCTATATTTCCTTGTATTGTGTCACACCATAACATACTATATTCATCAGGTCCTACAGTTCTATGATAGAAAAATCAATTTATGCAAGATATGGGCCCAAAACGTTACTGACACTTTAACTTGCTAACTAGTTGTAACAATTCATTAGCAAAACATGAGCTGGCTAGCTGGCTCACATTAGGGATGGCTGGCCTAGGTAGCCACCTCTTCTGGATATTTTCAGCTTAATATTCCATGGATATTGTTAGCTGAAATCACTAAAGATTATGACAGTGAATTTTGCAATACTAACTATCTTATCCTAATGCAGCATCGTTTCATACCTCAATTTTGTTGACAGCTTTAGAAGTTCTTTACGCACACAAATCACTTTAGCAGATTTTCAATTTTTTCTCTTTTGACTGATGGACCGGCAGTGTTTGGTTGGATGGCCATTTACTCAATCTGACTTGACGTGTGTGTGTGTGTGTGTGTGTGTGTTTTCAGACCTTCTTTGGATTAAGGGGATAGACTCATGTTTCTGTGAAAGTGTGAGTGTTACAACATATGCATCCCCTGCAACGCCCATGCAAAAGCAAGTCCTATGAGCCTGTCGTCCAGGACAGTTTGGTGATTTCCCTGCTGAAATACACCTGGTCCAGCCCATATGTTAATTACCAGGTTTAGTGAGTGTGATTGAAGAGGGAAGCTCCAGACACAAAATAAAAAACCCACCGTCCTCACCCACTGTTGTTCTGTCTGCCAAGCTTTCAAACTTTCTGTGTCAACTATAAAGATTTGAATGCTTTACCCTGTAAAATCTATCCTTTTTGAAACAGTAACTTCAAAAATTCAGAAAGGTAAAAGATTGTAGTAAAACTGCATTTGAAAGCAAATACATGTACATTAACAGCATTTGGCAGATGCTTTTACCTAGAGCAACGTACATGGGTGCTTTCTAGTCTACCATGCACACATACACATAGCTGGGATCTCTCAGCAGCCAAACGGTGAAAAAAGATAAACAGAGGCCATACAGACTATAGCCAAAAATTGAAGATGCAGATGACATTTTATTCTAAAGCTGACTGGTTTTGGGCATCCTGGGTTTGATCCAGTAAAAGTCTAGGTAATAAGAAATGTTTTTGGTCTTGAGTAATTACAGCCTAAAGCCAATAAAGATACTGAAATTATTGCTTTGTAATAATAAAGGACATCAGACATTAGTAATGAATAGCATCAGGTAAAAAAACTGTAAAAAATATTGTGATCTGTTCAGCACCTGCTGTGCCTATTCCTGGTTCAACTCTGCTATATGTGCACATGAAGTGATTAAGTGGTAACTATGAATACATATACACAGATCAGCCATAACATTAACACCACTGACAGGTAAGTTGTAATTTCATTACAGTGGTACCTGTCAGGGTGTTTGGATATATTTAGCAGCAAGTGAACAGTCAGTTCTGGATGCAGAATAAATTGACAAGCATAAGGATCTAAGGCACCTTGACAAGGGCCTTATTGTGATGTCTAGGCAACTGAGTCAAAGCATCTCTAACGCTGCATTTTGTAAGAGATGCTTTGGCACCATCTGGTGGTCAGAGCCGGTCTGCATCTCCGGAATACTAACCGGCCTCTGGAAACGCCACTTTCCAGGTGGTGGTGGTCAAGATCATCACACAGACTAATTCAGTTTGAGCTGAGCAGGGAGACACTGCGAAGTCTCGTGTTTGTTCACGTTTCTAAGTCCTTCTGTTGTATATCACCCATTTAGTTGATTTTTGCCTTAGCCTGTCAATTTATGACCTCGCATCGCTTCTAATATACCTGTTTACTTCGTTTTGACTCCTGCTTGTATTTTTTACTTTGATTTTGCTCTACCTTGGATGTTCCTGTTTGCAGCACTGTTGCCCACCTGCATTTAGACGGTGTCTTTAGTTTTTTCCAACTCAAGAGCTCCACTACCAGCATTCACCAGACCAGGGCCTAGTAGCTTGCTGCTAACATCTAACGGGCTGCACTATCAGCGTACACCTTTAACATTGTGCCCTGTTTACATTTAACATCAACAGGAAAAGGGTGGGAGACTCATTTTCTGATGGCGTATTAAGCACCAGTTGGGGATGTGGTGTCCCTCTGCTGCCCCTTGGGCCCTGTTCTAAAAACCTGATGGTCAGATGGTCATGTTGAAAGAAAGAAAGTGACTATTTGTCATTGTGAACACACTCAAGCACCAAAATGAAATGTGACCTCTGCATTTAACCCATCACAAGTGGAGCAGTGGACAGTCATCAACAGCACAGCACCTGGGGAGCAATACTGTAGTGGGAAGGCCCCTTGCTCAAGGGTACCCCAGTGGTGCCCGAGCCGGGACTTGAACCTGCAACCTTCTGTTCCTGGGGGCAAAGTCCTAATTAACTGGCTATTTAACTGCCCTAATGATAATGTTGATCATTCAAAAAAAAAACAAGAATTTAATTGCTGGTATGATGATGTTCTGTTGTAACCTGTATATGACAATAAAACTTGAACTTGTTTTATGTGGGGCCTTCAAGAATTAGAGCGCCAATTGCTTTAACACACAATAGCAGATTTGTAATGCAATAGGGCGGCATGTCATCATGTGTTAACAGAGGCAACACCACGTCTCACAAAGTAGTGGGGTTATTCATTTTTTTAATTGAAACTTTAGACTACTACTTGTGGGTCAAATGATTAACTGACTGACAAAAGACAACTTTCTCTGACAGACAAAGGACAACTGAGCCCCTGATTGACCAATTATAACTCTATACTCGCCTGCACTACATCCAATTTCATGGCTATACCATATAAACACAACGTTTTCATCAACAACAAGGGTTTATGTCAGTAGTTTTTTCTTTTTTATTAACTTTTGGCGTAGCTAGAGGAGCACAAATATTACTTCGTACATGGCTGTTAAAACAATCACCATGTAAGAGAATTGCAGCTCAGCTCACTGAACAAAGCAAGACAAGGTTTTTATTGACTCTGATTGTCTGGCAGACTCAGCATATGGGTCTTTCTTATATATTTAGCATAAGGGGTGGGGCTCAAACTATAGCTGAGTAATTACAAAATAATAAAACGAAATTACAAATTGAAGGAGTGTGATTTTATAATTTTATCGTATCCTATATTATGATTTAATTGGAGAAGTTTGCAGGTATAATAATGAAATCTAATCATGCAGAGCTTGAGAATTGGTGCTGTGGCACATTACATATAGTTTCGTGTTTTTTCTGCTCAAACACACCTGATTTAGCCCAAGAAGCACTTTATTGAGTAATGAAAGCCCCCAGGAGCAGGAAAACAGCTGTGCTGTAAAGTTGCGCCTTCTAGAACTAAAGCGCCAATAATATGAACACAAATTCTGGCGCAATAGCAGATTTTGAACGCAAGAGGGCGGCATGTCATCGTTTGTTAACAGTAACGCCACATCGTAAAAAGCGGTGGGGTTACATTTTATGGATATACCACGAATACGACGTTTGCATAAACAGCGAAGTGTGGAGCTGCTGTAGGCGAAAAAGCAGCATTTCTACACAAATTAGCTGAATTTTGTGACGTCACAAAACCAATGGATTTGCAACTGGGCCTTTCTGCAGGCTGTTTTTTTTTATACTTCTTGGATATAGGGGGTGAGTAGTACGTTTTAAAACTTTAACACTGTTTTTACTACATCAAGCTCTATATATACACCCTTATAAGGTATAAATATGAAACGTTATGGGAAATTATGCACTGAATTATGAGATATCTGTCCACCTGTACTCAAAAGCCTGTCCACAGTCAGGTACACCAGTGCCATCATGGCTGCTGTTTATAAAAAAAAATTACATTTTGGTGGCTTAATTCTCCCCTCCCATTCAGTTCTGTCCAGCTTTGTAGTGCCTATAGCATAGAATGGTATAGTGTAGTGTAGTGTAGTGTAGTATAGTGTTGACATGTGAATGATCACATTTGTTTAGCTGTGTGGAATGAATAAAAACCAAAGTTTTTGTAGATGGGGGCTCTTCCCTTGCCAAAAAGGAAACTATGGCCAGAGGGGCAGGTACTTGATCAGCTAAAGCCCTATGCATTTGCCTGCTCCATAATAGGTAACTATGGCATGATTATAGTCCACATTGGTAAGATGTTAAGATGTTTTTCAAGTCAATATCCATATTTTTAACATGTAACTATACACTTTTGTATTTATATACCTTATCTACATAAGACTAGCAGCAAAGAAGTTCAAAATGAAGATCCATGTGACATATGTAAATGAAAACAACTTTCATAACGTGGTTTCCCTTACTTACTCGAATAGCATTAAACTCCCTCATTATACAATCAACATCTTACCGTCATGATACACACACAGTGCAATGCATAATTTGCTCTCTGCGGTCTTAGAGTCTGGCGATATTGATTGTGAAGTGGAACCTTATTGACAGGAGAATGGTAGCAGTGCCCACTAAGCTATGTCGAATGATTATACTTTGTGGTTTGGCAGCGGTTTATAGGTTTAATGCATGCTGGAATGTATTTTAATACTTTTAATGCAGTTATGAGGCAAGTTACAGGACTTACTGTGGTGTGGTACAATCACAACGTAAAGAGGCCAACATAGCAGCCTTTCTATGCATGTCCTCCCTCTTTACTTATTGCCTAGACTGTGAAATCACCACAGTTTGCTCTGTCTGTTCATCGTTTAACTGTTTATTGTTACCTACTTGGCCATTGAGAGAATAAACATTTGTATATACAGAATACAAATATGACATTTAGATTTAACAACACAACCAGTCGGGAGCTAATGAGAGAAAGGTCATAGGTTGCACACAGACAGCAGAAGATTTAGGTAGGCCCAGCACCAGAACCATCACAGAGATGTGTGAGTGTGAGGAACTTTTTTTTTTAATGTAAAACCCTTAAATTCCTGGAAATGCTTTAAATTATGTGAAGGTTCTTTGAAGGTCTTTTTTACCTTTGACCCACCACAGCAGTACACCTTGGCCATTCAAGACAAAACACTAAGGGAATCCCTGTTCTGAAGAAAAGTGGTACATATTTTAAACTTTTTCATGAAAGACCTGTGAGCCTGGGAAAACTACATTTCTGATACATCGTATTTTACACATAGATCTGATGTCATAGCAGTGATGCTTTACACATTTACATCTTGTTAATATTTTAGTTTTTTCATTATTTTGTGCATGATGAGATGTTTCCTGAAACCCTTATTTCAAAATGGTTTCTGGTATCACATTCATAATAAAGTACCTTGCGGCACATCATGAAAATACAACTTGCTTACAAGGACACTGCAACTTTACTCTTATATAGTACAGGTCAAACAAGTACACAGCATCTGTTGACAAAACAAGTGAAGATGGACCACAAAACCCAAGCTCTCTCAATCAGAAGGCATATAAACACTTAAAAACCACTATAGGGCACACCCTGCTACACCCTGATTATCTTATTATGTGATGTAGGGACTAATGGTCATTAGGTTCGGGTGGGCAGGGGTCTTCTGCAGAGTCAGCAATAACCCAATGGGCAAACTTCATTAGGTTACAATCATCCTCCATTAGACTGACTTTCATCAATGGCCTGTCTGCTCCAGCATGGCTTCAGGGTTCTGAAAGAAAGGATCGTGTTGAGGCAAAGAAAGCTCTGAGACCACCTTGAACAAAAGTAGTGCCAGACCCTGTGTTTGAAGTTGACCTCCATAAGAGTTTTCATGACTTCTCTTATGATTTAACATTAAATTATTATAAAGGCTGAACTTTCCATTTGTGCAATCACCAGTAAATCACCCACTTTTAATATGTATCCACAGTGGATGTTGGAATTATTGGCACCCCCTAATGATCATAAAATAAAGTAATTAAGCACTGAAATATAGTGAGCACAATGAATTCATGCTAACATAACAATTGTTTACTCCTAATTATAGGTTCAGTGAAATCCATATATATATGTCCGAGAAGGTTACAACAGCAAAACAGCTTTTTAATCAGTAATTTTTTTCATATTAAAGTTCTCATTTATTTCTGAATATTCAACTTCCAGATCCTTAGACTGAGATGCAGCTAACTGATGGTATATTTGCCCCAGTAAGACTGGAGTCAATCAACTCCTTGATTTCTGTCACGTCTCATCGTGCCATGTTTCATGTCCACGTCTTGTGTTTTGGGTTATGTTCATGCCTGCCCTGTTTCCACCTGTGTTTCCACCCTTGTCAACTGTTGTTTCCTGTCTCTTCCTTGTTCAGGTGTTCATTGTTACTGTTCCCTATTTAGTTTCTTCTGTTTGGTTTTAGCCCTGGTTGGGTATTGTTCGATTTCCTGTTGTTTTATGTTTAGTTTGTAGTTTTAGTGTTCTATTATATGTTGAATAAACCTTTAAAAGCCATTCCAGTTCACACTTTCTTTCAAAAAACCATCAATCATTATAATTTCAGGCATTTGGAAATCAAGAGCCAACTCCAAAGCTTTGGATTGTGCTCAGAACACAGCCATTCAAGTCTGCCCACATCTTTGTGCATCTTTGTCTGGACAGCCTGTCTGAAAAACACATACATCAATAGTCCAGCTATACGTTACTTTAGTCAAAAATGAAATATTTAATTTAAAATTAAAAATTGTCTTACAGCTAAAGATCACCAATACTGAAACATATGCCCACCTGAAGGAGTTTATAAAGGTCAGTTAGCCATCCCTCATCAGTCAGCTAAGCTAATTTAGCTAGTGTTAAATTTCCTTGCTAAGGTCAAATATAATTTATACCCTTCTATATGTTTTTGGAGATTACTGTGTGGATTCGAGTTTTGAAATTAACATCAATTCCCATTACATAGAACTAAAGTTGATTGTAGCCAAAGAGCCTTAAGCCACAGAAGACCAATTTCACATTGTGTTTTAAAGTATTTTTTCTGCAAAGAACATTTTTTTGTACCATTCTTTCTGCAAAATGTGCCTGCATTTGTTTCTCTACACCAGACTTCCAGTTTATTCTTACATTTTTGGCAATGTTGTCTTTGCCTATAAAAATCCCTATTATTTTTTCCCACACATTAGTTTGTACACTGTACATTCACTGTCCCCTTTTTGCCCCACTCTCTATTCAAACCTGTCAAAAATGAGTGTTGCCCTGATGGCAGGCATGTCACAATTATAAAATCTTAGCTAATTTACTGCTCTAAAAAATAACTGCAATTAACAAAGTAGTAAAGCACAAGCCTAAAATGTCCAAACTGACCAAACTAGCTATACTCCTTCCTAGCTGTCAATAATGAAGATGGGTCCTGAAGCTTTTTCCTACCAATCTAGCTACTCTTCTCCATGAGACCATTTTGCCATTTTGCTGGCTCTCCCAAAACCAGGTGTGAAGAGAGAAGTTTCTCCACCTGTTTAAGCAGCTTGAAAGCAGAGGAAACATGAGTGATGGCCCGAAGTCCTTATGTGGTTTGTGGTTTTGTGTACACTAATGTGAGGTATTTGCAAATGTATCAAATTAAGACCATGAAAGTGTGGATGTGTATTGTATTTACAGAGTTGCTGTTATCTTCTGAATGCTAGTGTTTTGTTGTGATATGTTTTACAGAGCATAGTAGGATGACACTGATGCATTAAAATATGGGGCATACATGCACAGCACAGTGTAGAGGAAATGAGAAGTAATGTGTGGAAATGAAGAGAATTAGGGGTGTGCTTTGAGGTGAACATTGTGGAATCTGATGATACTGATATTTGGGTTCAGGTGTTCTGTTTCCCCAGCTACTGCATGCTCTCACAGTTCTGCTCCTGTTGTCCTCATCCTAAAGTTCATGTTAGTTCAAAGTTTCAACTTTTTTTTTCACCAGATCTTCTGAATTACAGGACCTTTTAAAATATCAAAAAATGAACAATGCTACATATCGTTACAAGCACACTAACACTACTGAATGCCAGTAAGATCTAATTGTAATATTAATAGTAATGCTACTAGTATTGTGATGTAGTTCTTCTATTGTTGGTACAATATTTTAATTTGAGCTATGGAACTTACCTAGCACCAGCACTACCTGCTAAAACTTTGGACATATTTTACATTTATGTACACATTTTTTATGTACAAACATATTTTTAATTCCTAGAAATCAACAGACCTTCGGTGAAGTCATAGGAGGCCCTGAGGGTTTCCCACAGATATTTATCAGTTATAAACAAACACACACACACACACACATACACACACATTGGTGTAACTGCATTTGTGAGGACATTCCACTGACTCATGTAACACTGTATCTGAACCTACACCTAACCCTGACCCTAATCTCCATAAGCAAACAAAGCCCTTTATGGTCTTTTTTGTTTTTCCAAAAAAAAAAGTACAAACACACTTAAACACATAAACTGGCACCTTGGCCTCACACATGTGTGACAAATAGTGTGACAAATATAAATGACAGATAACTGACAGATAACAAGGTTTGATTTGTGTTGTTACCACTGCACGCATTCATGCTGTCTATGCATTTGTAACAATCTCTTGTAATTAAGCTAATAACAGAAAGAGAATTAAGCTTCTCTGTCTGCTTTATTTGATATTTATCAATGAGTGCTAATAAATCCAGAGTCTGCCTTTAATGTGCTGTCTCTCTCTCTCTTTCTCTCTCTCTCTCTTTCTCGCTCTCTCTCTCTCACACACACACACACACACACAAACACACACACACACACACACACACACACACACAGGAGATTAATGTGAAATGATATGGGAGTATTAAAGGCAGAGTCATTCCCCAGGGGAAGGCAATGATCATATGCCTATAAAGAGTGGAGTGACTCACTCTGAAGAACTCGAGCAGTGAGTCAGCATCTTTCATCTTCACCTTTATGTTTTACACACACACACACACACACACACACACACACATACACACACACTCACTCAAAGATGTAAGCATACACTCTGTGGGTGATGAGTAAGCACTGATCACCACTAAAAACCTGCCTTCAACATAAATAATTGATCAAAAGCAAGGTTACCTATGTGCTTCATCACAAATACACACATGAGCACAATTTCTTGTCAGATATGATGGCAATGAGATACTGGGGCAGTGTTTGTCATCATTAGTCCTAAAGACCCCTGCCCTGCTTTAAACATATCCACTTTAACTCAGGACATGCTTTTTAATGAGCTGGTTAGTTGTTTCAGGTATGAGCAATGAATACACTATAGCATGCAGAATGGGGGTACTCCAGGCTCAGTGAGGGGAAACACTGTTAGGATGCACCATGGTATACCAGGAGGATATGTTAATATTAAACGTATTATACTGAATAACCAGTGACAGAGTCTGAAAGTTAGAGCTAAGTCTTTAGCTTAACAAAGCCTTAAACCAAACAAAAAACCCAGATACAGTTATGCTAATGTCTGTTAGTGCATCTATAGGATTTTAAAAATAAAATATTAGTGATAAGTTAAAGGAAAAGATAAGTGAAAAAAAAAATTCCACTTTCCCAAGATGTAATTGATCAGCTAAGAAATGCTTAGTGTGTATGCTTTGCTTTAGTTTAGCACTAGGGTATTTAGGACAAATAACACTAGATTTCAGCATTCACCCTAATAGCCCAATAATTTCTGGAAAAATATAAATCTAGAAAACTCCTTTCAACCTACTTACCCAGACTTACAAATGTAGTTTAAACTCATAATCTTCTTATTTACAACTGCTTTGTGAATATCAGTGCTGGTATTGTCTGAAATGTCTGCCTGTAGCTGTGAAATTTGTATGGCTCACAGTGTCATACAATATCCTAAACCACGTCCACAAGTCCGCTTCATCAAAATGGTTGAGTGGCTTGAGAAAAGTGGTGGTGGTGAGTTTTGAACCAACAGGCATTTTGATAATATAAAAATAAAACGAACTAAAGTCACATTAACATATTTTTTTGTTAAAAATGCAGTTTGTGTTTTTTCATGTTCATTGAATCTCATGGAATAATCATTGATCATCATGTTACTTGGAGCAGCCATAGCCTACTGTTAGTGCACTACATTACTTACAGAAAAAAAACTGCCTAGAGATTTGTATAAACAACAAAATAAATTATTCATTACAATTGATATATATTTTTTATAGGTTTTATAACAGCTATAAACCACAAGAGGTTGTGCAATGCAATGGTCTTATAAAAACAATCCCTTTTGAATTTGTAGGCTTTATGATGTCACTAAAAACAAGTGTTTCATCTTGGACTCCTCTTTAAATGAGGCATAAAAGAAGGCTATCAGTCAGGACAGACATCAGTTCTTACTGGCTCTGGTAGTTAAACCATGACCAGGTCCTAGTGCCCGCCCTTTAGTTTATTTGGATTAGTTTATTTATTTGAATTATTAATAAATATTTTTAGGTGTACAAAACATTTGGTAGAGGCTTCAACACCCCTATCACAGGCCTAGTGATGCCTCTGCCTACTTACCTTCTATAGTGATTAGCAATGCAGTACCCTATAGAGGGAGTATCTTGTTTTAGGGCAGGGACGGACCAGCCGTCTGGATGTTCTGGAAAAGTCCAGGATGGCCAGCTGTCCAAAGGCCGTCAGGCTGGCTCCATGGTTCATTGACTTTAAGAGTCAGATAGAGTGACGTTGACAGTCAACACACAATGAAAACAAGTGCTTTGCTGGCACTGTAAGCAACTTTTAAGACTTTTTTAGTAAATTTTTCAAAATGTGCCTAGGGACAAATCTACTGACTTTTCAAATTAAATCTTACCTACTTTTCATAGAAGAGAGCCAACTAAACTGCCACCTTACTCAGCATTTACATATATAGTGATTAAAAGATAAAAATCTAATGAATGAAAACCCTAGGCAAAATGTTAATCATTTTAAAACGATGGTGTCATTTGAGGTATCCAGGTGAATTCAAATGGACCAAAAGTGTAATTACATTTAAAAATTAAAAACTGACAACAATTAAATTGACCCCTTCAGAGTTCATTAGAGTTCATTATATGAAGTGCTGTTATAGCAAATTACACATATAAACCCTGTGTCTGAAATAACTTACATTTACATCTATTCATTTAGAAGATGATTTTGGCAAGTGGAAGTGGTAGAATGAACTTCCCCTAACAGAACGGCTGAGTCTCTCATTGTCTTCAAACGATGACTGAAGATCTACCAGTGAGCACTTAGAACAAAAACTACATGCCCCAACATAACTAACAAACTTACTACTAACTATACATGATTTTAAAAAGAAAAAGGGCTTTTCTATATAATGGATTAGCACCAACTGGGGTAGAATCTTGGCTAACTAGCAGCTCTTGATGTAAGTCTAGGTTTACTGGTGTAACAGGTTTTCCTTGTAGACTAGAAAGCACCCATGTATGTCCCTTGGAGTAAGAGCATCTGCCAAATGGTGTAAATGTAAACGATTTAGTGGATTATATAATAAACACAGCCTCCAATCATCATCATCAGTGGCTTTGTGATGTTTCTTGCTATTGTGAACAGGATACCTTCACTGGTGTGATTAGAAATAGAATCCGAAAACTTTACTGATCCCTGAAGAAATTGCTTGTGCTACAACTGCACAGAGAGACAGACATACAACAAGTGTATCATGGCAACGCTGCTATGGATTGTGCATACGTGCACTTCTGGGTAGATTTTTGTAAATGGTTGCTCTGATTTTCTTCTCTTTTTGTCCTTGTTAACTGGTGAACACAGCTTACTTGTGCCAGTGCTAGCTAACTGCCTTCCTTCTAAGTATCTTACAGCAGCCATATAACTCTAGCAACTGTCTTCAAATTACCATTATAGTGAAAAGAACGGATGACTCAAACAACAGAAATGACTCAGCAGATGAGGAGGACAACAAGCTAAAACATACAGTTGCATCACAAGGAAGACTAAGGCCCAGTCCACACATAGCTATTTTTTTTAAAACGTAGCCTTTTGTATGTGTTTTGGCCCTCCGTCCACGCATAAACAGCATTTTTGGTCACTGAAAACTGATATTTTTTGGAAAAAAAGCTTTCCAAGGCAGACACAGACAAAATACTGTGACTGGTAACTTTTCTATTAGGACTTTTTACCTGCTTATACATACATGCACATTTTCTTTCCCTCCATTATGAACAAAAGGCATCATAATGAGGTTCGGGTGTCGCTACTACATTCAGCACAAACACTGTCACATCCCAGCACCTGTCGCCAATGTCGTTGCAGGTTTTGGACTAGACCCAGACAGAACAGTGGTTGGAGGGGCAACTTTAAATGCGAGCTCGTGCTTCCCCATGAAGGCGCCCCGTGCCACTTGTTGCTTTGGCATGCTTTTGACGGTATTTCGCATCGTATTTTGCATTTATGTGTGGACAGAGATATTTTCAAAACTGTGCTCATGTGGACAGAAAAAAAAGAAAACTGAGAATCATCGTTTACAAAAATACCCATACACTGTACAGTGTTGACGGGAAAGCTCACTGGAACACATAAAAATGGGTGGAGTTATACTGCAGCCAGCCATTAGAAGTACTAGACCTGTGGTGGGTTCACTTAGGGAGGAAACGCTGTCCACCTATATATAGTGGCTGACTCTGAGAGATTCACAGTAGTTGCGTGATGTACTTACACAATGCATGCTGGATACTGTAGTGAGAGAACATGAAAACAATGTAAAACTATTTATTCTGTCAAGCCATATAACATATTTAACATATTAAAATTATATTTTAGGCTCTAATAGCCTTTTAAGCAACAACGGTCCATCATCAGAATCAGAGACAGTTTTTAGGCCAAGTATGTTTGCACACACAAGGGATTTGTTTCCGGCTGATGGTGTCTCTCTAGTGGTATTGTGGTAAAATCATGGCTTCTCAATCATTTTTCAAAGCTGACGCAAATGACAGCATCATTGTAAATGTGCATGTCCTTCCACGTCCCCACACACTCCTCTCCTATAATATTGACACAGAAAACAATCACATCACCACTCATGAGCTCAGACCTTTTGATTGTCTGTGCATGTGTGTGTGTGTGTGTGTGTGAGAGAGAGAGAGAGAGAGAGAGGATGGGCGGCTTGTTAAACGGTCGCTGTCCGTGTTTTTACACAGACGTCCACTCAGCTGCTCAAAGGCATCGTGATTCTGTCCAAATTCGGCCACTTAAGTTAATGAATATCGAGAACATTGGCGGCTCAGCTTTGACTCACATCGACTGTCCATTTCCGGTAAGAGGGAACGGTCAACTGGCTCTTATCCACAAGCTGGAACAGCTCAAAACAGCGTGCTTGCACTTTAAGAAATCCAGCATGTATATACACACACACTGGTTGGTATTGCTGTCTTTGTGAGTACATTCCACTGACTTCTGTAATACTGCATTACACAAACACCTACACCCAAGCCTGACCTTAACCTCAGTAAACAAAAGACAATCTTTCTGCTCATTTTTTTTGTTTGTTTTATAAAATGTTTGAATTTATGTAGAAAACTGCATGTTTTCTTTGTGAGGACCAGCAAAATGTCCCCACCTATACATAATTTCCCCAAATTCCTATTATTATGGGGACATTTGATTGTCACGAAGTGTTAAATACATGCACACACACACACTTGTATTCCTGTTTTTTTGTGAGGCGTTTTGGCTCTCTCTCTCTCTCTCTCTCTCTTTAAATAATGCTATTTTTATTAATTTTATCCCACTGTTTATATTTAATTTCTCTTATTTTAGTCTACAACTGTTTAGTTTGTTATTCTTGTTCCTCCACTGCATTCTTCATGAATTTTACGCCACTTTGGCCACATCCCTTTTGTTTTTAACTCCTGCTTTATAAATAAATGACGTGCCTAAAAATGCTGCATTTCTGGAATACAACCATTGTTTTTAAAGGGGTCTCCACAACGTAACACATCGTCTTGTTTTGAGCCCACGAGTAGGTGAACACACACACACGCACACGAACTCACATAGGCGCAGGCGCGCGCGCGCGCGCACACAGACGCGTACAGGCACGCACGCGCGCGCGCACACGCACGAGGACGCGGAGCGCGCGGACCGAGACGCACAGTTGCAGGAAGGATGTGGCGAGCGTGGGTCGTGTTGCTGCTGTGGATCTCGCCCACAGGTAAGACTGCACTTCAACAAAAGTGTTTCAGCGGTTTCGCCTAGAGACAGTGGCACGGGCTGTTTACTCGCTCTGGGTTCCATGTGTTCCAGCGGAGAGTTACTGGAGGAAGGGGAGAAGGAGAGGAGAGATTAGCGGGATGAATAGCGCGGACAGATGGAGCCGCGACCGTTAGCGCGTCCTTTCTCTTCCAAGCTGTTCGCGTTACCACAGGTTACCGGTTGCCAAAACCCTCGCGCTTATGCTCTGCTTTAACGATTTATGTCACCAAAACGTGAGAATTCGCTCATTTGTTGGTTTAAATCATTTCTGTTTACTATGAAATGCTCGTATCCTTGAGTGAGTGAAAGCCAGTCGTCTGTGCTGGGTCGGTGGCTACGCGTTGCTGGCAGACACCTGATGAGTGTTTACACCGTCGGTGCAGCGTCTTTTCCATTGGCGCGTAACGTCGTCTTATTTGCATGTTGTTTTTTTCCCACACTGTACTCGTCGTCTGTGCCCGCTGATTGGTTAACGGCCTGTCCGAGTTGTCGTGAACGGGTTTAGTGGCTTGTTGTTGACACACCTCGACAGCGCGGTCCACGAACGCACGTGGCTTCGTATGAAACTCCTTTATTTTGCGCTACTTTGACTGTTTCTATTAGATGACCTGAGCCGCGTTGCGATGACTGTAGGACTGGAGGGTGATTGTTCCTCAAAAGCCTCGCAAAAGCTGCTGAACACGGTGGTCGTGAAACCACGTGACACTTTTGAGGCGAGTCAACCTGTCCAGGGGTGTGTGTATGTGTGTGTGTGTGTGTGTGTGTGTGTGGGGGGGGGGGTGTTCGCACGGTGTGCTTCGTTAACACGGTCAATAATTGATAAGCGCGTAATTAGAGCCGCGCGCACAGAGGCTTACAACGTGTATTGGGTTTCTCTCACGGCCCCAGTGGGCTGCAGCTGTCACACAGGGCAGTGGCCTCTCTCACCCTGAAGGGCGGCGTGGCATGTCTTCACTTAACGGAGCCTAGTTTTCATAGAAAAAAGAAAAACTGCACAAAGTTTATTTGCATAACCGCGTTCCTGGATCTCTCCGTGACATGCAACAGGTGCTGGGCCTGGCGCGTGTCCTGGGTGGTTTGGAGCTGGGGGTGGGGTGGGGTGGGGTGGGGTGGGGGGTGTGGGTCGCCATAGGCGCAGTAATAACAATGCTTAATAAAATAAGATTATGTAAACTCCTTTTAACGCGCCATGGAAGACTGAGAGCTTCTTCAGGATAGGGGAAAGCGTGTGGTATCTGGGGGGGTCCACATGACACAGCATGGCAGTTCGTGACGTCATGCCCAGGGCTTTACTGGCCCGGTCACAAGAGCGAGGTTTTCGCTGGCAGGCCTGCAGCGGTCATGCAGAGGAGAGGCACAGCACTCAAGACTTTCTCTAAGAGCTAAATAATTGCTACTAGGCGTGATGAGTTTGTCTTATACTGTTGTGTTGAGCTTCACCCAAAACCTGATATTTGAGTTAAGATCAGTGCAGACGTTTTGCTGGAGTTGATGAAACCCGAGGCAGCAGGAAAGTCTTTAACCATCCCGTGGGACAGGGAGCACCAACTCTGGTCCTGAAGATTTATCTTTCACCATTATCCGACACAACTATCCTGGCTAATGAAGACTCATTTAGGAAGGGAGGGACTTGCCCTTGTGATCAAAGGGTCGCAGTTTCAAGTTCCGGCCCAGGTACCACTGAGGTACCCTTAAAAAAGGAACAGTCCTGCTACACAGCTCCCCAGGTGCAGTTTCACTTCACTTTTAGTTAATTTCTTCAGATGTCTCTGATTGACTGGACCAGATGCATTTGGGGCGGGGCAGTATGTTAGACGCAGGAGGAATTAAACTCAGCAGGAAGGTAGATCTTCAGGAGCAGGGTCGGTGACTACTGATGTAGGTCTGTTTCCCATATTGCCCACTTGGGCTCAGGTTTAAAGTGGAGTTTGGGCAATTTTTCAAAATGTCTACATCATTGTTGAGTTAGCTGACATGTTAACACAGTACCAGGGGTGATTCAGCCATTAAGGTTCATTGCAGAAAAACTCAGAACTACTTAATAGTGGTGGTGATAGGATGCAATGTCTACAACATAAATATAACCATTTTATTTACTATCCTAATCCACGTTGAACCTTCACACATCTTCAGAGTTTGTTCTTGTCAAAACAAATCCTTGTATCTCTATTTTTTACATTTATTCCTATTTTTTAAAATCATTTGGAAACACCATCTGACCTTGACATTGTGTGGAATTTTTTTGATGAATGGACCAAAATAAATGGTAGAAGTGAGGTTTTTGTCTAACAGGGCATTACTGAGGTACCCTTGAGTAGGTTTCTGTTAGATGGTAAACAGTTGCAGCTTTATGTCAGAACTCATTACTGAAGGATTCATTCTAGAAATGCTACATGTAAGGTTAAATGTATAAAAATATCTGTTACAAGCGTCAGGTAAAATATGGAATGTCTTTCACAAGATGAAGGTGACCATGTGTACATATTAGATCTGATATATTAAAGTATGTGGCCACAAGCATGTTTTGGATCCCTCTTTGTGGCAATAATCTTTTAAGTCCCACAAGTCTGTGGGAAAGTTCATATACTGAACTATAGATTCTGTAAGTTCCAGCTTATTCAGTAAAAAGATGTGAGTTGTGAAGTCGGGCACTCATGCTGAATTAGAAGGCCTTGTTTGCAGTCGACATACCAGTTTATGCCAAAGGTATTTAATTAGGTTTTGTTGGTGCCAAAAGGGCTGGTCTGAATATTTCAGAAACTGCTGATCTACTGGAATTTTCACACACAACCATCTCTAGGGTTTACAGAGAAAATGCCTTGTTGATATCAGAGCTCAGATGAATATGAGCAGACTGGCTTGAGATATTGTCTTTTGGGTTTACAAGTTTGGCAGAGATTGTTATGGTGTATAAATTAGCTAGTAGTGTCTTAGAAGAATGACAGCTGTTGACGGATTTAGCCCTACAGATAGAAGAACAGACATGGACTACAAAGCACTGTTTGTCACTCTGCATAAGAACATCTGCTAAATGCTGTAAATGAAAATGAGATAATATAAACCCAACAGTGGCTCAAATAACCACGTGTTACAACCAAGGTATGCATAATACCATCTCTAAACACACAACAGATCAAACCTTGAAGCAGATGGTCTACAGCAGCAGACGACCACACCGGGTGCCACTCCTGTCAGCTAAGAACAGGAAACTGATGCTACAATTTGCACAGGCTCACCAAAATTAGAAGATTGGAAAAATGTTTCCTGGTCTGATGAGTTCACTGTACTTCAATGGTCTCCACAGTCACCAGATCTCAATCCAAAAGATAAGCTTTGGAATGTGGTGGAACAGGAGATTTGCATCATGGATGTGCAGCCAACAAAACTACAGCAACTGCGTGATGCCATCATGTCAATATGGAGCAAAATCACTGAGGAGTGTTTCCAACACTTTGTTGATTCAATGGCATTAAGAATTAAGGCAGTCCTTAAGGCAAAAGGGAGACTTGTAAATTAAGTAAAACGTCCAGGTAGATATTTTGCTGGGCCTGACAAGATGTATGCTTAGACAGCAAAATTGTGCCCCCTTAAGGCTGAACACACTGACTAAGCATTCTGAAAAAAACATCAACATAGTTGTTTTTAAAAGGCTAAAAAAAAAGTTTGTATTCATTTCTGTTCTTTTGGTTTGTGTGCTCTGTCCATCAGGAAAACAACAGTATTTAGTAGAAAAGAG
>JBBPDA010000081.1:7900246-7912833 GCA_037974385.1 Arnoldichthys spilopterus | reverse complement strand
GGGAAATAAAAGATTCTGTTTGTGTATTGTAACAGAACGATTTAGGCAAAAATTACATTTCCACAATTTTCCCATTATCCCAGATGTAGTCAATTAGCTTAGACACATCTGGAGTCTGAAATTTGCTTGCATAGTTTAGAACAGGAGCTGCAAGGCTAACATTGCTAACAAATGCTAAACGTCAATTGTCACCAAAATCTTTTCTGTAAATACATTCTTAAAATGTCTCTCAGCTTGCTCTACACCACATCCAGCCCATCACTAAAGTGCTGCAGAATTGTGTGTGTAGCTAGGCACAGTAAGACGTACTGTGAAATATAAAAATAAAGAAAACTTTGCACTGCTCTTCAGGTTGCCTTTTTAGATAACAGGTTTTTATGGCCATGATGTTACATATATACAGAAGTGTCTGATTGAAAATCAGTCCTCATGAGCACTACCTAAAACAGCTGTCTGTGGCAGTGAAACCGGTTTCATTTTTTATGGCTCACAGTCATACTGTGTCCTAGACCACATCTACAAGTCTGTACCACCTAAATGAAGAGCTGTGATAGGGAAGAATTTTTGTGGAGGTATTTATGGAAAGGATTTGGGGGACTATTGACTCCTAATGTGTGTTAATATTAGCCCCATTGCTCTAGCACTAAATCAAAGCAAAATGTGAACTCTTTGTGTCTTTGTTGATTAATCTGGGCAAAATTCAAAACTGTATAACTATTCTTTTAAATGCTAATCTGTCTGTGTGTCACATATGATATACCAGTACAGAAGCTACAGAGTGGAAATAATGTATTACAAGCATATACATGTGTATTTTAATAGATATGAGGTAATGAGATGGTGTTGGAGTGCTGATCCACTGAAGAGACCAACCTTTAAGAAACTAGTGGAGAGAACAGAGATGCTACTATCAGAAAACACCAAACACGTGAGTGTTGTATAATTGACATGAATAATAAACAGAGCATTGGCTGTTGAACCAAACTAGGACATTTACATGCACTGTAAGCACAGTTGGTAACACTTTAGATGAGTGGCATAAACATTGACAACAGTCTACCACTTCACTGATTGTTGCCTTTATAAAAGTCTGTGTTGACTGTGAGCACTTTTACATTTTTTACCTTGACTCTGTTGTCCAACCATATAATGCATATCAGCCTATTGCAAACCTGTATTAGGTGTATATTTTGATGAATATGCAATGCTTGTTGAGTGCATGCATTTGTGGCCACCAACTCCATTATACATCATGTTAAACCTATGAATCATTACACCAATGTTAATTTCTCATCAAAGAGCAAGAAAATGTAAATATATGACTATAAACTAAGATTTAATTTCTCAAATAATTCATAATAATTGCATCTTAATCCAACTTTTGTCAAAAAAATTTACTTAATTAAAAATGATATTTTGGCAAAATTGATAAAACAGTCTCTTCCCCAACTGCCCTAAACTGACAATTGGCCAAACAACCACATTGTAAATGTGACTGTCTACCCTGCAAGGGCTAGTGTGCTAATGACCTTCTTCTTGAGGAAAGGCCACAAATAAAACATTATTCCTCTCTTCTCTTTGTATTCCTTTCAGGCACTAAGTTGTTCAAGTGTGTGTATGTTATCGTCGTTAATCAACATGAAACTTTTACAACTTTTACTCAGTGAAATTTTGTGGCCAAAATATAGTTGTTAATATAGTTGTATAAGTTTTTCAGCATCAGTATTTCTAGACAACACCCCCTAGTGTATCAGATAAAGACACTGACAACCAACTCTGTGTTCCTCCTAATTATGGAATCAAGCATCTTGTGACATCTTGTGACTGGTTAAAGAGCCACTTTTCTTGCGCCCTGTTCTAGCTAGATGTTTGAACTAGGGAGGTGCTGAAGTTTAAGTGATTAGAGACAAGACTCTGGATTTTAATCCATTATGATTATGCAGTATATGTACAGTTCTGATAATAGTAATTCAGAAGTAAACTACCTTCAATAATTGTCTGGACTGTTCAAACTAAGCTCAGGGTAATGCAAAAACAAAACCTGTCAATAGATATTATGGTGGGTAAAGCCTTTAACTTTTAAATGCATAACATGGGCTATAAATACCTTTTTATCTTTAGTTTCATTTTACTGAGTTTGGTGATTGTAAAGGTTAGCGCCTGGCCAGGTCAGCAGGCGGCAGTTGAGACCCCTGCCTTCACTCCCCTTAGCTGGTGACATATGGCGACAGCTTTACCATTGCTTAGCATGTTGCCAGCATGATGAAATGTCATTTGTCACAATTTCACAGTTGTAATATTGAATTTAGGGCTTTTTCTTCACTGTTTCTCATGAAAGTTATGTTTGTTCAGTTCTGTTTCCACACGTATGGACGTAGAAGAAGAATGAAATCAGACCAAGGGTGTACATGCACTGGAAAGAGCTTTCTTTAAATCTGATGTTAGAAATAGGAGTGTGCTGTTTAGATGACATTCATACATCAGACAGCTGCCAAAATCTGATACTGGTCGTGCAACTGGTGTGCATGAAACACACCATTACACACAATACTACTGTAATTGTATTTTGCTGTGTCGATCACTGTTCAGAACTCTTAATGTTAGCTTTTGCACTATGTTAGGAAGGTTATGCTATTAGCATTTATGACAGCCTCCAGGGAACGAGTGTTTTGTTCATATTTTCACACTCGGAAAAGAAAAAGATAGAGCTGTTTGATTCTACATTTGTTCATGACTATAGACATTTGTGTGAGTCATTGAACTCAGCACTAGTTGGCTAGGGTTAGACAACAGCAAGCCATATAATTTAGCTAATGCATCTGTTCACTTGTGACTGGGAGAGTCAGTGCATTATATTGCCTTGACTGAGCCAGTAAATAAAGCTAAGTAGCAAATTTAGATGCTGTTGTCACTGCTGCATCATCAGTGCTACCAGTTGTGGTACTAAAGTGAACTACAGCTAGCATTGTGAGCTCCTTCCACCAGCTTTTTTCTTTCACATTGTGCATATACAGTCTGTACCAGCAAACTAGGTGTTTCTAAAAAAGTGGCCTGTAAGTGCTTATACACAATATTTTATGTAAAAATGTGTTGCTGTGATCCAATAGGTTTACTTGAACCTCAGCAGTGGAAGTGACAACAGCAGCAACGCAGTAGACCCTCCAGTCCTGCAGAGAGTGCAGTCTCAGCGGCTAAGTTCAGTAAGCAGCACCACAGCCCCAACCGAGCCTCTGCTGCCGACCACCAACGACGTCTTTATGGAACCTGAAAGTTGTTGGGAATCACTTGGCCTCGCTCAGCATTTACGACCGAGTGAAGCTTGAAGACCTCCTGCTTCATATAGCTCCCATAGCTCCCTGGGATATTTTTCACACACCTCTCAGAGTCAGAACAAACACATTAGCCTTTCCTTACAGTTTACACATACAAAACTATTGGCCTTTCCTCTCCACTGTGATAGAATTGGCACGTGCATTTCCCTTTTTCTTCTTTTCATCTATAAGCCTTGTCTTCCGTGTGGGTCAGCCTCGCATGGCCATGTCTGTGCAGTGAGTAACTACTGATATGTTTGTCTAAATGCAGCTAAGCCGCATTTCATTGTATTGATCCATGCAGTATTCTAAGCGCATGAAGAGCTGAGTTGACAGTATCTTAAAGAGTCAGTCCATTAACTGATACTTAGTGTACTAGCATCAGATAGAAGAGCATTAGCTCAACATCATTACAACATGAACATGCTAAGGGTTATTGAGATGAATGACTAAGTGTAGTGATGACATCGTCATAATTAGAAAATCTGTTAAGGGTTAGGAGTATGATGGGTTTTTTTTTTCTTGAATACTTATTGAATTACCAACTACTGACAGAGAGCGACTGCTAGTGTTCAGTCATGTTAGAGGCACCTTCTTATTTTTCTGTGAATGTAAATAAAAATAGAGTGAAAAGGGAATTCCACCATTTTCTTGGCAAAGACAAAGTTATTCAGATGAAATGGTTCATTGCAGAAAAATTCGAAGACTTTCAATTCAAATTTTTTTTGTGAACAGCAAAAAGCCACTTTAAAATCATACTTTACATTCAGATTCAAGACATATTAGTAGATGTCCTAAATCTGGATTTCTGGACATGTGACTCTTTACAGTGGTAGTGATGAGAACCAGGAGTCATAATGTCTACTATACAAATACAGCAGTTTAACTTACTAACCAAACAACAAGGAAACCTACACGTCTTCTGAGTGTTATATTTTGATGACAGTTAAACAGTGGTAAAATTTGAGAAAATGTACAACTCCCTTTTTCAGAATAGTTGGGATACTATTTTTGGAATGCAATAAAAACTAAAAAACTGTATTTTGTAAATATTCATACATTTAGAATTTGATGCTGCAAAAAACTCCAGTTGGGACAAAGTTAATAGGATTGAAAAGTGTACAGAGTATTCAAGGTTACACCGCTTTCAAAGACTCTGGGTATAAAAGTACCATCCATCAAAGGCTCAGCAAGGATGGGTCACTGCTCACCCCATTTGTGCTAAAATTAGTGAGAAAATTGTTAGCTCAATAGGAAAATTTCTTAATGCCATATTGCAAAGAATTTAGGTCTTTCAACATCTGCAGTGCATAATACTGTGAAAAGATTCAGAACATTTAGAGACATCTCAGTGTGTAAAGGGCAAGTGCTGAATTTGAGCCCTCAGGTGGCATTGCCTAAGAAATGTTCATACTTCTGTGACAAATGTAGGCAGCGTCTCTTCCTGGGATGTCCATGCTTATTTCAGAACGACAGTGCCAGGCCACTGTTCTGCACGGGCTTTAACAGAGTGGCCTCGTAGACACAGTGTATGTGATTTACAATCAGTTCCAAAATGGTTAAAAAGGGTCATTAAAAGGAAAGGTGATGTAACACACTGGTAAACATAACTCTGTACCAAATTTTGAGTAATCAAATTATAATATTGTGAATATTTACAAAATAGTTGTATCGGTAAAACTATTTAAAAATATTTTCTTTGTCAGTTAAACAACGGTTCACATTAATATCATAGATTTTTGTTTTTATTGCATTTTGGAAAATCTCAACTTTTCTGGAAATGAACATTTTCTTTGTTTGTACATTTTCTTCAGGGACATATAACACCCTGCATACATCTCTTGGCCTAAAAAATATTGTAATAAACATAAGATTCTCAGGCATTGGAGAACATATTCACAAATATTTTGTGTATAAGGTTAATGTGAAGTAGCTTTTAGAGGCATTAAACACTTAATGACAGATGCTTGTTCCTGATCACCACCACTGTTAACATTAATGACTGCACAGAATTTCTCAGAATGAAAGATTTCACATCACACCTCTCTGAATGACTTTGTATTCTTAACCATTTAACTGGGCAGGTAATTTGACAAATCAGTGGAATACCCCGTTAATAGTGTAGTAAAAAGCTGATTTGCTAATATTAGATACAAGCTAGAAGATGCTATTTAACATGAATTACACATATTGCCCATTGGTGGCTCCATGGATTCAATCTGTCTCTGGAGTAATAACTTTTTGGTGTAAGAAATTCTAAACGTTAGATTCCAGTTTGAAATTACATACACATCATAGGGAAAGAGTCTCAAAGTCCTAAACCTACAGATTTGCCGAAGAGTTTGGTCAGGTGTATTTGAGCAGTGCTGGTTCTCTTCAGTGCAGAGTTCAAGACCCCTGCTTTATGGAAACTATAAGTACCTAATGTATGCGTTCAGCAAATGCGTTTTATATTTGTCTTTTAAGCAGTTTACAATTATTTCAGCTGTATCTGGTTGTGATGCACTGTGGTAGGATAAAGTATGTCTAAAACAGATCAGCATTTGGCATCACACACCTCTCAGGTGACTGTGGCTTCTGCATCGCATGATAGCATTTACAATAATGCTTTTTCCAAATGTAGGAAGAGCGCAGTCAACAGTTACTAAAGTCAAGAGAAACGTGAGTCTGTGAACAACAGTTTGATTTGTATATGTTTGAAGATAGGTCTACTATTTTTGTGTTGTAGTATAGAATGTTTAGAGCAAGGGGGCCTCAGAAGTCTGTAAATACATTTTTGAAAGCTTTTACGTGAGTTTTGATACGGAGTGATTGAAGTAAAAAAGAGTGTACATATATAATAAAAATACTTAAAAAATACATTTAAAAAACTTCACAAGTGCATTCTTAAGCAAATTCATTGATGCATACATTTGTGCACCCCTGGTAAAATCACTTTTTTTTCAGAGATAGTAACACACAGTATACATATTTTAATGAACTACATTTGTTTATTTGCAGAATTTAGCATATTTGGGAAAAATAAAAGGTTCCAGTATGTTAAATTCAGCAAATAAACAGAAATTGTGAATTCTCAACTGGCAAATACACAAGTCTTCTATGTAGTGTTAATGTATTTTCAGTTAGAAAATCAACAAAAGGGTCAAGGGTCATTTGACCGAGGTGTTCAAGCTTTTGCAGCCACCTGTATATTACTGAAAATGACACGGAGGACAACGAACAGAGTCCTATATTGTCTGATTTATTTTCAGATTGAATATTACCAAGAGGGGGCAAGAATCATTTATGGGCAAAGTGACAGGACTACACTCACAAATCCATAAGAACATTACATAAGTTGTGAGCTGACGCTTGTTAGGCTGCTCAAAAATTCACAGCGGTTTACTGAGTAAAACATGATTCTACATTTCAGATGACACATGCTGATTTCATCACTGGAAAAAAATTCTCCATGTAATGCAAACGGGCTTTAAATTACAACAGGTCTGGAACACTTTGGCGATTGGGCCGATCAGCTCATATGTGACCAATATTTCTTGGGTAAGTTTCACAGCTCACTGGATCCACAACAGGGATAGAACATGTAAAAAAAAAAAACATACAAACAATGGAATATGACAAAAATATGTGTAGCATTCCATCTTGTAAGGGGATTCTCTTCTGAAAGAATCCATTTTTGAGATGGTGTCCTTCAACCGGTCTAAAACAAACATGTAAGCACTGGATTGATGCAGCACCACATACATGCACATCTGATTTGAGTGTCCAAAGGTGTCCACAAAACATCTTTGGTGACTAGATAAAGACTACAATAACAGAAAAACAAAATCTGTCTGTAGCACCAGAGGCCTGGAACTAATGGCGTTTGGTTAAGACTTTATACATAATCACTGTGAACACATTTCACAAGTGCATATGCAGTGTCCCCAAAAAGTATTCTGACATTTGTTCCAAACTTTAAAAAATTGGAAGTTGTTTGAGTTTGACAAAATGTTAAATCAAGTGGCATTTATTTGAAGCAGATACGCCAAGACCACTTTTTATGCAAATATTTGTTTCAAAAGGAACAAACATCTGTTCCTTAATACAATCCGGTTTAGTTTAACATGTTTTGAACTCTGTTCAAGTTAAAATGCTTGAATGCTTAAATCTGACTAAATACTTCCTGGGGGCCACTGTAGATATCAGCAGGTTTTGGGTGCACGGCAGTATGTCTGCAACAAACAATACACAACTTAAAGTAGACAGGATCCATTAATGGAAGATGGGCTGAAAGGGGGATCCCACCATTTATGCAAAGGTTCTACAGAATGCAGTCGTGAAGATGTAAACAAAGTCAATCAGAGTGGACTGATGTGAAGTGCTCTATTCTAGAGAACCTTACCAATTCAGAAGTGTTCACAATGCTGGTAATGGGAACCAGGTGTCTGCAGAGTTTAAGGCAGGGGTGTCCAACTCTGGTCCTGGAGGGCTGGTGTCCAGCACTTCTTAGTACTTCCCCCTCTTCAAACTTAGCAGGTAAGCTGAATCAGGTGTGTTTAAGCAAGGAAATCACCAAACTCTGCTGGACACCGGCCCTCCAGGCACAGATATTTGACATCGCTGGTGTAAGGCCTCTAACAGCTGCCTGATGGAAAGTTATTACCCTAAATGCTTAGGAATACACTGCCTGATGTCAGAGACAGTGATTTACTACAGTTCTGAGAATGTTTTGGTCTAAAATCCATTAATGCAGAAGAAGTACATGCAAGAAGTGGCAAACGTCCCCAAATAAAGCTTCTGCATTTAACCTATCACTCATGCACACATGGAGCAGTGGGGAGCAGTGTAGTGGGATGGCTACCTTCCTCAAGGGGACCTCAGTGGTACCCAGGCTGGAATTTGAACCTGCGACCTTGTGTTCACAAGGGAAAGGTCATAACCGCACTACACAAAGTAGTGGCCTAGTGGTTGTAGAAATTGTGAGCCCTGTTTACCACCACTGCAAAGAAATGAAGTCGCAAGTTTCTCTACAGTGAACCATTTCACGTTAGACCACTCAGACTGTCTTCGTTCACATCTTGACCACTGAATTATGCAGAAAATTTAAAAAAAATCTGTGTTCTTCCCCTTCAGGTGCCACATTCTTATTTGGAAGTACGTAAATCGACATGCGTCACTCGTCACAACCTGAACTAAAAATTTTACAATGCAAACATTTTCACATGACAGTGTTAACGGTCTATACACAGCTTTGCACTGAAGTCTTTTTACGATACGAAAATAAAGTTGCTTTGGATTTTCTTATAGAAAACACTCTGAATAACATGAGGTATACAGCTACCAAGCCAGTGAGGAGCATTCTACAATGTGAACTTACTGCAACGCAAGAACTGATTGGTTACCGCCTGGGTTGACGTACACAGCCCATACAGCACTAAGGGAAGTTACGTACTTTTAATAATGCAGCACACGCTTTGGCAAGACATCATACCCATCCATCGAGCCAGCCATTCACACACACACACGCACGCACACAAAAGAACCACACACACACACTTGCAATGTCAATGCCTGTTCATGAGCATTAAATTTGGAGACTGAACTTTTCTGAAGCCAATTACTCCTAGTCTCTCCCCTAAACACACACACACACACACACACACACTGTACTGGTTAACCTGGGGCCTGTATCATGAAGCATGTTCACATTGGACGACAAAATCAGAAAACCAAACGTTAACTTGTTTTAAGATCTCAGTTAACACCTTTTACTGTTAACCCAGGTTTTGATACTGTAGCTATGATTAATTCCTGCAACATATGCACAACGTCTATGATGAACAGCAAATCATGATCCATCAAGCAGCTTATATTTCAAAGAAGAAGGAAAAGTACTACATAAATATGTAGAAAGTAAAGCTTTTGTAGTGACAAAGCAACATCTTTGCCACTGCATTATTGGTTACTGAAGTAATAACATCACACGCACACACTTTATACAAGGTACAGCAGCTTTGTATCTACGCTTACCTATTTTATTAGCTTTACGTATGTTATCAATAAAGCTGATAAAGTGTACAGTGAACCTAGCTACAAGGTAGGTATATCCTATAAAGTGGTCTCTCTCTCACACACATGAATGCATGCAAAAGTTTGAACACCCCTGTTTGGATTACACTGGATTATCATAGTGGAAATAATTTCGCATCCTCTACAGCATTCACCTTTATATTGATCCTTACTGAGTTAAACCACTTTGAATAAAATCTTAAACAGAAACTGTAAAATATTCTAGAACTGTTAAACTGTGTTCTCCGTAAAGGATGTGTACTTATTTACATTAGAACATCAAAAAAACGTGTAAATGTGTGACTGGGGTACCCAAAGTTTTGCATACTGAGTGTGTATTCCTGATAGTAGTGTTATTTGGTCAGAGGCTTTGCCTGGATCGGTCGGAGAGATCAAAACATAAGCAACGTGATTTGCCATGAAGATAATGGGGATGAGAAAGACAGTGTGCTTCGTGACACAGGCCCCTGGCCTTTTGCATAATTTCCACAAGCAGCAGGCTGTGAAGTACTGCAGCTGTTATGAGTTTCTAGCGTTTAAATAAGGTCTCTATGGCTCTAGAGTTCACCATGTTCATTGTTCATGTGTTCTTATTCATGTCTTAGAAATGAAAAAAAGCTGCATTGTCTATGCGTTTAACGTGTGCTTGCATACACACAAACATTCACACATCCTTGTACTTCACATATACAAATAAGACGTGCACTCACTTGCTCAGTTCTTCGTAGAACACTATCACAATCACATGGGCCATTTTTAGTGTGTGTGAACACATTAAGTGCTATCAACGATAAGAGGGGGAGGGGGAAGACACATCATTATAAACAATATCCTATACAAAACCCAGAGAAATATGAAATAATCTTGATTTTTTTTGTCTAGGGAGACATTATATATCTATATATATATATTAGTTACTGTCAGAACAAAACCACGTATCCCTAAAAAAGTCTTAATTTTAATGCAAGTCTGTGGAACGCAGTTTTATTATTATTATTGTTTATTAAGTAATTTCAGACCATTTCTATTGGCCTAAAAGAGTTACAAGGTTTTGTTTTGACAGTGACTATTTGTTGACTACTTGATGTTTGGCACTTAAAAGATTTCGAACTACACTGATTACAGAGTACAGAAAAGACTACACTCCTCTGTCATCTGTATAAAAGATTTCAAAAGAAAATTACCAAAATAAAGATTAAAACAAAATACATTTTCAAGGGCAAAGATACAAAAACAAACAAAACAACAACAACAAAAAAAGCTACATTAATTCTCTGAAACACTCCTGTCTAAAATATGACAAAAAAAAAAAAAAAAAAAAAAAGTCAAAGCCTATATTTTTCATGCGGAGTAGAAAATAATTTCTTTCTTATTTTGTTCCTTTGTGGCTGGATATATTTACACAGTATGGTACACGGATCTGTACAGTTTGTAAAGGTTTTCTCAAAGAAGATTCTGAGAGCTTTCCTTTCACTTAAGTTCACATGATCACTATGGTCCTAAATGAAACTGTTGCTTAAATAAATTACATATTAAAAAAAGGCTGGAAAAATGTGGTTTCATGGGTGCCATTTTACACCTGTTATTGCGGTGACATGTTTGAGGCCTGCACGGTTGCTGTGGCAGCCACCTGCCGGTGTCGTGCTCAGCGATGCCACTGGAGTGATGAGTTCCTTCTCAGAGAGGTTTCTGTTACTAAAGAGATCTTTGGAAAAGGGAAGAGCTAACCGTGACCTCTGAATTAATACTGTTTATGGAAAAACAGCACCATGGGCCACCGCGTTCAACTGCGTCACTAGGATTGGCCAGTAGAGGTGTCAGTCCGGTGAGAGGAAGAGACTTTCTGCTGCTTTTGAGTCTGAGGCTTCAGTTGCTGCTGTTGTGGCCTTTGTTGTTGTTGTGGTTGTTGGCGTTGTTGCTGCTGCTGCTGCTGTTGGGCTGTGGTAAATCCACCCTGTTGCTGAATAGGAAAAGCCTGCAGAATCAATTGTGTGGACTGGTTGCCATGGAGAATGCGGGTGCCCTGTAAAAAACAAGGAGAATAAGCACACTGTCGTATGCAAAAGTCGTCTACAGGAGGATGATTTTTATTCCTATTTATTTGCTTTTTAAAAAAAAACAAAATAAGCCAAAATATACGCTTTTAACTTTAGCACCGGCCACATTTCTTGCTGGTTTTATTTATCAATATGCTAAATTCAGCAACTACACAGTAATTGTGCACTATAATGTGTGTTTTTTGGAGCCAACCCCAGTTGACTGTGGGCCTAAGGTGGGGTACACCCAGGACAGGAGGCCAACCCGTCGCAGGGCAACACATACACAGACAACCATTCATACACACATTCACACCTACGTACAATTTTAGAGCATCCAATCAACCTACTGCAAGCCTTTGGACAGTGGGAGGAAACCCACGCGAACACGGGGAGAGCTTGCAAACTTTGCACAGAAAGGCACCCGTGGCCAACCCAGGGATCTAACCCAGGACTTTCTTGCTGTGAGGCGGCAGCCCTGACCACTGCACCACAATGCCTCAATTTTTTATTTAATTTGTTCATGAGAAAAGTCTACATAAGATTCATAACCAATGAATAGCATGTCAGCACTCAATTATGCATCGGCATGCTTGAGAGATTATATAATGTATCATACATACTTACATTGTATATTGCATATATACTGTACACTGTATACTGTCTATATAAACACATATGTATAAAAACCTTATATGCTACATATAACTACCTACATTGTATATTGTATTACATATTGTATACTAAACTGTATTGTACTGCACCGCACAAACTGTATATTGTGTTTACTATGTACTGTGTACTTAAAACTTCACATATGTACCTCTGTATATTATGTATCATAAGGGGTTTTAAAAAGCAATGTCTTCTTAAGTACTGTTGTGTAAAGTATCTGCATTGCGGCAGACACGGGAGTTGTTACAGAGCCCAACCGCAGGGTGGCAGTAAGGAAGCACACCTCCCCAGTTGCGTCAACGAAGAAGGGATGTGCGCTGTGCGAGACTAGACAAGTTGATTGGCCCTGGCTAAATACAGGTGGAAAATTGCGTCGGCTGAAAATGGGTGGGTTTACACCGTCTTCCGCCGGCGCAATACTTAAACAAGCCGCGTTGGGAGCTACACGTGTAGTGGTTAGCCTAGCCCGCGAGATGGTAACACGGGCTAAGCTAGGGGCCAGCCTGTGGGTACG
>JBBPDA010000081.1:7871028-7900146 GCA_037974385.1 Arnoldichthys spilopterus | reverse complement strand
ACACACACACACACACACACACACACACACACACACACACACACACACACACACACACACACACACACACACCTCACTACCGGTGTGACTGCTGAGAATAATTATAAATCATCACGCCTCACCCAAATAATGATAAAATTACCAGTGTAGGTGTACCTAATGATATGGGTTGCCAGTTAACATCATGTGCTGCAAGGATCTGTGTCAAATTTACCTGACCACAGTGTGTGTGCATACGATGAACTCAGGCCGTGAGTTCCACTGATGGTAGGTGATGTAGTAGTGAGTTTGGAGCCAGATCCACTGTTGGCCTTTAGTGAGGAACCGGTAATAGCAAGACTTTCCCTTCCCAAACTGCATCACTGCAAAGAGACAGAGAAAACTATATTAACCTTTGTGTACACTGCAGACAATTATAATTTAACAACTGCAAATGTTAATTTATTTTATGTATAAATATATTTAGTAAAGCCAGAGATTTTCTGATAAAGTTATTTTTATACTTATTTCTTAAGTAATCACATGAAGTGAAACAGCCTTCCACCAATTAGCCAGACACACACAAATCACATGCATTTAAGCTTGTTTTTTTATCTTTAGGGATTTTTGTATTAACAGCCATGTGGACGTGTACAAGACTGAGTATGGTGAGGGGTGCTTTTTTACTCACAATGCTCATGACATTTAGCCAGTGACTCCAGATCGTCTACATGATAGTAGTCATACCCAGATGTCCCCAGCACCTCAAAGGGCAGATAGCCAATGATAGGAGGGGCTCTGCAGATGCAGTAAAATGGCAAAGTATGAAAATCATTTTAGCAAAATATGAAGTAGTTAGTTGTTTCACACAGTGGACAGTTGTTAGACTATACAATAGAATTATTCTTGGCAGCTATTAAATAACCCAATCAGGCATTAAACAATAATATTCTGTATGACATGCATGGTATAAAGTTATTAGAGGTCAAAAGGGAAAATGTAAATTGCTGAATGAATGAAGTGTGTCCTTAACCTGTGATCTAACAGGAGAAATTTCCACTCTAGACTGTGTCTAGATGTAAACTCTTCATTGGGCTCTTCCACTGTACACATCTCCTAGAAACAAGCAGCAATCAACATAAGAAACTACAGACATCTCAAACTGACAATCAGTATAAATACAAGTTAAACAAACATCTGCTTAGCATGGTCTATAGTCAAACAGTAATCAATGCTAAAAACAAGGCCAAATGTCCAAATGTGAACTATGATTCACAGTTAATTTTGAAGGTGAAATTAAAGATTGTTTTAGTCAGTGGGATGGCAGTCATGTTTAAGTGGGTGCACTTGATTTAAAGAACAGGTAACTATCAAAGTCTGCTCTTTACATATTTTTGTTGATGACCTCAGAAAAGGTTACAGAGTCATCTCTAAAGACTCTGGACTCCACCAATCCACCGTCAGATTGACTGTGTACAAACTGAGGAAATTTAAGATAATTGTTACCCTCCCCAGGAGTGGTCGACCAACAAATATTGCTCCAAAGTGTTAAATAGTCTGAAAGGTCACAAAGGAACTCCCAAGTAACTTCAAAGCAACTAAAGGCCTATATCACATTGGCTGATGTTAATAATCATGAGTTTACAATCAGGAGAACACTGAACAACAGTGTTGTGCATGGTAGTGTTGGAGAAAGGAGAAAGACACTGGTGTTTAAAGAGTACATTGATGGCCCTCTACAGTCTCATATGGACAAGCAAGAAAGCTATTTGAAAAATGTTTGTAGATGGATGTTTTAGGCAACATTTATGCAGTAATATGTAGGTCAGTATACTAACGAAATAAAAAAAATGGACTTTTAGAGACCTAGTGAAATTCTACTGGTGAGAACAAAAGTATTAACTTACTTTGATGAACTGTGGCTTGGCCAGACGCACAGTCGCCACAAAACACACTTGGTCATCAAAGGCTGGGCATAATGACCTCTGGAGAACTCCTTCTAGGCCGTTTCGTGTTGAACCAGGCACTGAGAAAGAGACAGAGAGGGAGAATGGACTGGAGTGTCTCTATTGTTTCATATTTTTTCTTATTGGTTAATTGCATTGTTAACATGATTGCTGTACTCACTATTGCTAAGCGCCTTGAAGTTGCCGATAAATTTAACATTTTCATACACCGGTGGCTCTTTGGGGTCCAAAGAACCTCTGAGCATGTGACAGCAAAACTCCAACTGGTTCTTAGCTGGAAGTCACAAGAGAATGGTGTAAGTATCATAGTTCATGTATCCATGCTTTGATAGTTTCATCTTGAGGAAAAACACTGAAGTGTTAGGGTAGCGCATTAGCATCAAGAAAATCATAGGAAGTTTTAAATAATGAGTGAACTACACGATGTAATTTTTACACTCACTCTTAAGGTAATCTTCGCTCAGGTTTTCACCTTCTGGGTGTGAGGACAGAGCCGTGTACACGTCTGCGTGCTCTCCAACAGGAAGAAAATTCAACAGGTTCTGATCCACCAAATCTGACTAAAACACACACATAAAACATTACTGACACTACCACACATGCATCACTGCAAATATTACATACTGTACACATCTCTGTTACTAACAATACTAATGAATCTATTTTTTCTAATTATTCAATTAAAAAATCTACATAAGTTATGCATATATGTAATATCTGTGATATGTCTATTAAATGCCACCAAAAGATGATGCAAAAACTTTGACTGCACTAAAAATACCAAATAAAAGTAATCTTAAAAGACTTTGGACAATTTTCCACCCCATATTTAATCAGCCATGACATGTCTTGAGCCAAAATTTGTACATTAGTTTAGAACTGCAGCTACAATGCAAATAGTGTTGTAACAATACTTATGTTTTTTTTTACTTTAAGAAAACACTATACCATTCAATAAAAAAGAAGATAAAAATTTAGAAAATTTAGAAAATTGAAAAAAATTGATACATAAATCCAAATAAACAAATAATGTCTATTCAGCAAATTTTTAATTATCCTAAAGTTTTTTAAGAAAAGCCTCTTATAATGGTCATATTTAAGAGTCCAGAGGAGGCTAAATAAATCTAATGTGTGAGTGGCATGAGAGAAAACATCAAAAGAATGGAGTTGTTGAAACAAATTTCCTGAGGCTATTATTAGGTGTTTTACGGTAACAGCTATTCAGGTTAGCTCAGCCCTCACGGCTCTTAGCCCAAAAATGTGGCTAGCTAAGTTATAAACATTAATCAGAATGAGAGTTTAATGAGACAACTTCATGCTTGTGCCAGAAAATGGGAGCAATCACCAATCACTGGATAAGTCATGTGCAATTTAGCGCAGACATATTAGCATAACACAAAGCTTGAGAGTAGGTCTCGTGAACACATGTGCTTAACACACAAGCTTATTGGCATCAAAACAAAGACCAAGCAGGAAAGTGTGTTGGATATGTATAGTTTCAATACTGAGGGAAATGAGTATTCTACCATTTCAAAACACTTACTATGGATACGTATTGATATATTTGTCACAACACTATTGACAAACACTAGAATTCAATAGTCATCCATATTGTTTCTGTAAGAATACATGACCAGAATATCCAGTTCTTCATTAAGGTTGTCATTTAGGGCAACGTAAGACTTGCTGTGAGCTATAGAAATGAACAAAACCAGGCAGATATTTCAGACAACACCAGAGTTGGACAAGACTGATCTGGTTCAGCTACAATGTGAAATTCTGTTTATCTGTATTGCTCACAGTAAGTCATACGTTGTCTTAAACTACATCCACAAGACTATGATAACTTTAAAAAAGGCCTATATTATAGCCATGGTTAGTGGCTTTTGTTTTGCCCTCTGTATCCATGTGTTTTTTTTTCATTCCCTGTTGTCACTTCTTGTTAGTTGTCCCTGCTCTGTCACAGGTATAGCTAATCATGTCATGTATGTATACCCTGCGTTTAGTCTGTTCAGTGTCAGTTCTTTTCATTACTAGGCTAGTCTGCATCTACTCTGTTTGTCTTGTGTTTGCGTTGTTGTGAGTATCTTGTGCCCAGCAACTTTTTTTTCCTAATAAATGTCATAGCATTTATTGTGTCTACTTACATATAAACTCACAACATATATGAGGTTTGAGCAGTTTTGAGGGGGATTTACAGAAACAAATTTAGGTGACTGTTGACTTCTAGTGTTTGTTAGAAATGCTAGTCTTGCAGTTCCAGTTCAAAACTGAAGAATCAAAATTTGGACTCCAAACATGTTTTGGCTGATTGACTACATCAGGGCTGAGCAGAAAAAAAGAGATTTTTTCCCCATCTATGCATTTTTCGCAATTATTTGAATGTACTTTACCCTACCTAACACACTACCCTACCTGATCAAAGTGCCGTGTTATTATAAAATTGACATTTTATTAGTAGCTAAATAAAAAACAACACCTTGTTACTTTTTGGTATTTTTTCACTCTTAAAATACTGACACATTTAAAGGTAAAGAGTTGCTGACATAAGTACTGAACAGGGAAGTTAAATCGCTAGCCAAAACAAAATAACCCTTTAACTCCAAAAGGCACAGGGATTGCCTCCTTGCTACCAACTGATTGGCACACCTTAAAAGAGATTTTTTTTACATGTTCGTCACGTATATTTATACCCACAACAATCATAATGTGATATAAATCCAAACAGGTTGATCAAAACAAAGCTTGAACACATTACAACAGCACTGCAAATTCACAAACTTGTGAGGGATTCAGTCACACTTGTACCCGTGAACACACACTCACAGGAAGGTGCCCCAGTAAGGATGTGACACTTTCAGAGACGTAGATGACGTTCCCGTCAGTCAATATAGCAAGAAAGAACCCATCCAGTGCCTAGAAAACACAGGGCTGGCATTAACTGAAAGAATTTTGCAAAAACACACACATACATACATACACAGCTGAGAATCTCACCTCCAGCATGAGCTGTGTAAACTCTTCGTTGCTAAGAAACGGGGGTTTCCAGTCCTGTCTGATCTCACTTGACTCTGATTGTGCTGCAATTTCTACACAAAGAGAAATTACCATTGTTTAATACATCAAAAACATCAGCGAACTGAAGCAACCAGGTAAACATTATGACCAACTAATGTTTTAGTGCCACTGTAAACTCCGACGACCCAAACAGCATTTTACAAACAAGTATGCAAATAATCCTTCAAAAATAAATAAATAAATATTATATAATAATAATAATCAAGCACAAGCTGTACAAAAAATTGCTGTTATAAATTAGAAGTTACACAGAATTATCACATATAATAATGCAAAACTTGTGAGTTGGCTGTAGCTAAACTTGTGACATCAGATTTGCCACAGAACCAGTAGAAGTTAACGATATGTTTATGCCACCTTAAGCAAGAGGAGGAGCTGATTTGGGGAAGCTCTGCTGGTTGTGCTCTTTGGATACAAAACACTGAACATGTAAAGCCTGACATGACTGGTCCCCAGGACAAATAAGTTTGAGAAACGCTGCAATATAGCTTATAGAAAGAACTCTCTCTTTCTATTGGTCAGCATCGAACAGTGTGTTTAGATTTAGATGCATCAACGTGTGTGTGTGTGTGTGTGCACACACCTTTGTGCTTGCGCAGGTAGTCGATGCTTTTCTGCAAGATAGTCGACTTGTCCATCTTGCGGGAGTTGCCAGGCAACATGGTGCCCAATTCTTTGATGAGGACATTGAACTGGTCTCTCCTCCTCTTCTCGGATTTATTTCGGGACACTCTGCATCAGCACCAAAATAACATTTCCCGTCACATCGGGGCCACCATCAAATCCGGACATTCATAATTGTACAAAAAAGCGCCAGTGAAATTTTACCATTCTGTCTTACCGTTTGGCCTTATCCCTTTCATCCTCCTCCATCAATCCATCAAAAATGCTGCCATCGTCCCTGTGGCACAAAAACAATCCTTCAAGTACGATGGACATGTCACAGCTACGCAAGAACAGTGAGTGTGTTAGTGAGTGAGGCTGAGCTGCAACAAATTCATTTGAATAACCAGCACATGCAGTACTTTAATGAAGCCCCACCTGTATGGAAGGGCAAATATTTATCAAGCCAAAAACTCACAACCAGCAGCATGCGGTTGCCAGTGTATTCCCAGCTGGCATGTTCTCAGTTGCATTACGGATTATTATTAATAATACATGCAACTGAGGCATATGTGTATATTTTCGCATATGCGTATATATGTCTAGATATTATTTATTCCCCCTTCTCATCCATCCCTTTGTGTTTTGTTTAAAGTGCTGTCTGTTTGTGCCAGTGTCCTGTTGTATTGGAAGTTGCACCATTGGTCCTGAATTTCGTTATACTGTGTGCTTTCATGTATGTGGTTGAGATGACAAAGACAAAGATGACTACTTGACTTGACCAAGCAAGCTAAAAAACTGCAAAACATTATTCAAATGAATGTTCATGCATAAAGTGTAGCTTAAAAACTGATCGTTAATGATTTCACTAATGACCAAACACAATGTTTCATTTTAAAAAGAATGATAAAAAAAGATGCAGTTATCAGTTATTACTCTGCTGTTCAAACAGATCCTAAACCTGTCCAGGGTTGCCAGACTGGACATGATCCCTGCTTTATTATGTTAATGTGCATTGCCTTGTATTAATATAAAATATAAAAAATATGAAATGTTTTAAAGAGAGATGTTTTTGCCTTTTTTTCAGTATTTATGCTAAAAATAAATAAATAAAAGTTAACAATATTGTAATTAATGGAATAATTGTACTAAATTATTTATAAATTATTCATAAGATGTATTATTTTAAATTTATAAATTCATTACTAATAATATAATATTTTGTATGTTATGATGTAAGTATACATTAAAATTTCCATAATAAATAATAGTACTTAGTAACAATAATATATAGAAAATGTTCTCTCATTTTTATATAGAATATTTAAGAAAATATTTGAGAGTTGCACTTTTTGCAAGACAAGAAAATTGTGTTCAACAAACACAATATACAGTTTTACGACATCTTAATTCTCTTTTCGCATCATCCTTAGAAAGAGAGAGAGGGAAGGAGTGCAGCTATACTGTTATTAATAGGCCATGACTAAAGACTCCTGGATTCCTTCAAAGCAAAGTATGTGCTTATTTTAGACATACACTGATATATACAAGGGAAAAATAACCACAAGGGTGTGTGTGCGTGTGTATTTCATGCATTCTGATGAAACGCCTCAGCATGTTCCTTTGAATGTGTAGTTCATTTATTTATGCCAAACAGTTCAGTTAAGTTAAACAACTGAAGTACACTCCCCATACAGGAACCTCAACTAAACTAGGTCTACAGTACACAGTAAGGTGTAGATCATTTAAAACAATATTACACCGTATTCCCAAAACAGGAACAAATGTAACATTTTCCTTGTAGTTCACCTTTTCTCCTGATGTTCACTCATAATATGTATGTTGGCTTATGCATCAAAAATGGTTATAGTCCATTTTTATATGAACCTTTTCCAACCTCTCTTATCACTTAGAGTTAAATAAGCTCTTTGATATCAGTGCCGTTAAGAATGGCATATGTAAATGACCGTTCCTCAGACTGGATGCATAATCGAAAGCAATGACATTATCACCACCTGCCTAAAACTGAGTAGGTCCCTCATGCTGCTGAAACGACTCTAACTGTGCTGCACTGTGTGCTTTGACCCCTTTCTATCAGTCAGCCTTCACTGACAGACTAGCCTTCACTCCCCGCATGCATCAGTGAGCCTTGGGTGCCCATGTCCCTTGTCCCAGTTCACCAGTTGTCCTTCCTTGGATCACTTCTGGTAGGTACTAAGTACTGTAAGCCTGGAACCCTCCACAAGACCTGCCATTTTGGAGATGGGGTCAAAGTGGCTCAGGGTCAAAGTGACTTAGATCCTTACACTTGCCCATTTTTCCTGCTTCCAGCACATCAATTTCAAAAACTAACTGTTCACTTACTGGCTAATATATCCCACTATCTCCCAGGTGCAGGTGACACTGTAACTAAAAAACTACATAGTCAACGTTTTTTACTTCATCTGTCAGTGGTTTTAATGTTGTGGCTGATCGCTGTAACTTCAGTGTGAATGCGTGGACCTAAACTGCTGTAGGCAAATTAGGCAGATGAAGTACCAAAGAAGATGTGATGTACCAAAAATGATCAGGCATATAACTAATGTGTCTACTGCAGTAATTTAAAAGTATACACATATTTTTAAGTATGAACAGAATGACTGGGTCAGCAAAGACAGCTTGACACTATCGTGTGTTCTTGAGCTGCTCTGAAATCTTAAGTTATTAAGTCAATGCCTGTTTTACCAGTATCAAAAAAGAACAATAAAGGTCTAAAGCAGTGAAGTTTACGTGTCATAACTCATGTATCATACCTGTCTATAGAGCTCATGGTGATGGTTCATGGGTCAGTCTGAGGAAAAAAGCACTTCAAGCATTTGGAAGACATTTGACAGAGAAGCAGTGGAAAGCCTGCAGAATCAAACACAAACAAAAACCTCAATTTTAAATAAAAAAAATGTTCAACAGTTACACAGATACAATAACATGATTGGACGTCTATAGAGCTGTGTAGTTCACCTACAAAAACCAACATGAACACAGTCAAGCACTCCAATAATATGCAACCTCTGTATTTAACCCATCACACATAGAGCAGCAGGCAGCTATCCACAGCAGTGTAGTGGGACGGTACCTTGCTCAAGAGTACCTCTATGGTGCCTGGGCCAGGACTTGAACCTGCGACCTTCAGTTCACAAGGGCAATGTCCTAACCACTAGAGCACTACTGCCCACTAGGCCACCACTGCCTAAACCTAAAACTTAGCCACCACTTCATCTCTGTGTAATATTCCTGCAATGTTTCCTTTAAACAATCTTTTATAACTGCGTAATATCCTATGATAAACTACAGTAAAACAGCCGATGCTACTAAATGTACTCAATTCCTATAGAAATCCCTTAGACATTACTGATGGGCTTTTAGATGGGCAATGAATAACCAAAAAGTTTATTCTGGTGTGTATGCTCACTGTTGAGATGTCCTCACCTTGATGCGGTTTCTGTTTATCTGTAACGTCAGCCTTGCTGAGGTCAGTGTCGAAAGGTTGAATATTGGCCACACAGTAAAATGTGCCACATGGTTTTTCTCTCAGACACAGGAAACTACAAGGAAACATGAAAAAAAAGTGTTACAGTTCACCAGGGGAGGCACCCAAAACTACAGACATAGTACACAGTATGTCAGAACAGTGTCACTCAATTAACAGTGCATAGACTTTATAGTATTGGTGTGTGCCAATATAAAATATAAACAAATGACAAAAAATAATTAGAAGTTTTACTGTATTTGAAAAATTCCTAATGACACAGGTCTTAATTTATTTCCGGAACTCCAGTTTAGACCGTTTGTATTTTAGCTAGCATAGGGGCGTCAAACTCAAGTCCTCAAGGGCCTAAGGGCCACACAGTTTTTTGATTTTCTTACTCAAACACACCTGAATCAACTCAGCACCTGACTGCCAGGTTTAGCTGGTGTTAGGAGCAGGAAAAACACCAAACTGTGCAGGACACTGCCCTTCAGCAGTTTACCACACCTGAGATAGAACATGAAGCACGAAAGGACAGTGCTGCGTGTGCTCTGATGATGCTCTTGTCAATAATACACTACTGAAATAGCTGTACAAACAACTAATAAAGCATGAGAGCACAGTGTGACCAAGTGGTGGGAGCTAGTTAACCCAGAGCTACTCTATCCATCTAGAAAATAAAACTGAAGCTTTTTGGAATAGATTTCAGTGGGAGTATTTAAAAATATTGTTCATGCTGAGTAACTACATGCCTATATCATAGTATCTATCACAGTATAGATATATATTTATAATATTTAGGAAAGAAAGAAAACTAAAGATTGAGTGTCCAGGCTTTTACGGGCTGAGAAGGGCAAACTTAGTAAAGAACTGCACAGTATAATGTAGTACAGTATGGTATAAGTACACTATAGTACAACATAGCATAGTATCAGGTAGTTATATAGAACAGTATACTGTAGCACAGTGTAGTATAACAGTGTGGCATAATATAGTGAGATATAGTACAGCCAATTAGAATAATACATACTGGACAGCTGCTTTTTTGTTGTACTATACTTATAGTATAATACAATATAGCATGAGTATAGTACAGCAAAAAGCAGCTGTCCAGTATGGTAGTGTAGTATATTACAATATAGTATGTACAGTAAAGTGCAATATAATGGCGTTGTGCAGTATAGTACAGTACAATATAGTGTATTGTGTAGTACAGTATAATGTAGTAAAGCACAGAATGGTACAAAATAGTAGTGTTGTACAATACAGTAGTGTAGTACAAAATAGTGTTCATTACAGCACAGTCATATAGGACAATAAAGTAAAGTAACGTACAGTTCAATGTAGTGCAGTGTTGTGTAGTACAGCATATGCTAGTAAAGTACAGTTTAGTGCAATGTAATAGTGTTGTGCAGCACAGTGCAGTATAGTACAATATAGTGTATTGTGTAGTGTTGTGTAGTGCAGTACAGTATAGTGCAATATAGTGCATTGTGTAGTACAGTAAAGCACACTATAGTGTAGTATAGCCCAGTCTTGTTTAGTATGGTATAATGTACAGTATAGTACATAATAGTAGTGTTGTACAGTACAGTATAGTACAATTTAGTGTCAAGCAATAGTGTAGTAAAGTACAGTACAGTTCAATATAGTGTAATGTTTTAGTACAGTATAATGTTGTATTTTAAAGTACAGTATAGTACAAAAAGTAGTGTTGTACAGTGCAGTACAAAATAGTGTTCATTACAGCACAGTGTCATATAGTACAATATAGTGTAGTAAACTACAGAGCAATATAGTGCAGTGTTGTGTAGTACAGCATATGGTAGTAAAGTACAGTATGGTGCAATATAATAGTGTTGTGTAGTACAGTGTAGTATAGTAGCATATAGTGTATTGTGTACTGTAGAGCAGTACCATATAGTGCAGTATAGTGCATTGTGTAGTAAAGTACACTATAGTGTAGTATAGGCCAGACTACAGTATAATGTATAGTAAAGTACAGTATAGTATAAAATGGTAGTGTTGTACAATACATTATAGTACAATATAGTGTAGTGCATAGTTGTTTACTATAGTATGTTGTATTGTAAAGTACAGTATAGTACAAAGTGTTGTGCAGTACAGTATAATACAATACAGTGTAGTGTAGTTGTGTAATACAGTAAAGTACAGTATAGTGCAGTGTTATGAAGTACAGTATAATGTTGTACAGTGTAGTGCAGTTGTGTAGTACAGTAAAGTACAGTACAGTGCAATACAGTGCAGTGTTATGAAGTACAGTATAATGTTGTACAGTGTAGTGCAGTTGTGTAGTACAGTACAGTATAGTGCAATATAGTGCAGTGTCGTATACACAGTATATTATAGAGTCTTATGGTGCAGTACAGTAAAGTACAGTACAGTATAGTGTTCTGGGAGCAGTTCTCCACACAAACACAACTTGTTCTCTGCCCGGTCTGTCTTCCTCCACTGCCATGGCAGCGCCTAGAAGTGCACGGTTAGTCATGTAAGCGGAAAAATGAACGCAGTGGGGTTACGCTTATTCGATAAAGTTGCCATTGAAACACACAAAACTCGAGTGTCCTAACACTGAGTTGAACACGGGAGACTTTCCAAAGAATCAAGCCGAAGAAGCGCGCTCGAGCATCCCGGGCTAGCAGGCGAGCGCCGCGCCGAGCGCACCAGCGGCATCTTTTTTTGCACCACCGCACCGGCCAACGGCAAAAGCAGCCCCGCTCTGTTTCAACACAACACATTTCGTCCAAAAACGACACGACTTCGGCATTCACGCGCGCGCGCACACACCGTGTTGTACTCACACGGTCAGGCTCCCTGAATGTGGGTCAACGGGCCTACTCGCTACGGAAGCCCCCGCAGAAGCAGGACATCTGCGTGTTTCCTTCGGGCTGCTCTTAAAACGCGTCCGTGTCGACCTCGTCCTTCCTCGTCCGCGATTCACTGACCGCTTGTGCCCTCGAAAGGCTCGCGAAAATGGAGAGGTTGAGTAAAACAACGCATCGCGGGGCCTAACCCAGTCCGAACGCTCTTACTCAGGAGTTGCTGTCATGCGCATTACGGCTCCACTGGGGCGCGCTCTTCTCTACAGCGGGCGAGCCGCTGCGTCGGGACGTCGGAGAAAAACGTTCTCGGTGTCAGCACAAGCGACCCTTTTGCCATCAGCACCTTTACCTGTATTATTTCACATTTAAACACCGATTTTTTTTTAATTAAAAAACTTTTTTAACGTCAAATATTTCACAGTTTGCCTGCATGTTCTCTCCGAACCGCACCAAGTTTGTCATGTAATTTAGTTCAAAGCATGTCAGTATGTTGAGCACTTTGTGGAGGTCAGTGAAGGAACCTAGCACCAAACTGACCCCAGATTAGTGACAGTCGCCTCGTGAACGAATCGGTTCTTTTGAGCTGGTTTATTTTGACCAAACTGATCGAACCGATTCCCATGTCCCAACTGAACATTTCTCCACGTAATTAAATGTAAGACGAACTGAGTCGTTAAAAAGTTTTAATCCACCACGTACGAAGTTCATTGACACACTGACCCAAGACTAGCGATGCCCGATTCGCAAATTTTGAATCGGTTCTTTTAAGTGATTCTTTAAAATGGACCAGTCGAACTGAGTCACATACCGTACTGAATGGAGCGGATTTGTGGCATCTGCAGTAGTGTGCATTTGCAGAGCTAGTGTCATGTAATAAAATGCAGCACGTATTCAGCACGCTGTGGGGGTCATTAATGCGACGCTACACTGACCGAATCGTCAAAGAATCGGTTCTTTTAAGATTGTTCATTTTAGGAAACTGATTCACCCCCCCCCCCCAAAAAAAGGGTTGACGATACGTTTCCTTAACAAACCGTGCCATGATGCGTTTTAATGTAAGGGCATTAAATGTATCAAAAACACATTTTGTGAAGAGGTCACGTAGTGAGTGTGATTAGCCACAGATACTAAACATGGTCCCACGCTGCCCCAGATCAGCGGCGGATTTTAGTCGCGTTTTAATGACGTACGAAAGGGGCGACCTTTTTGATCCCGCATAAAGAGGCGTGGGTGCCTCGGTTCAGCTTTTAGCCCGATTTTACTATTTAAATGTTTACTGGCAAACACATTAAAAACAAAATGCTGCTATATTTTAGAAAAGTGTTAGTATCCGGAGTCCGGGCACACAACTGTCGATTGTTTTCTGTATCAAGAAGCACTTCAGGAGCTGCAAAAGTAAGTTCGACCGGCTAACGTTAGCTTTTCAGTCGACCTTTCCCATCCACCTTAAATGATGCAGCAGGTGAAACCTAACGAACATTTACGATGTTTAAAAAATATTCAGTGTTTTGGTTTCTGACGGACATCACTGTGTACGTTTAACCTGTGTGTCTTTGTGCCTCAGGGTTTGGTGCTCGGTGTGTATGAAAAAGATAAAGATGACGACGGCATACTTTTCACTGAAGCAGCAGCGACGTTTGACAGATCGGTGTCCGGCAAACTCGCTGAGATGCTGTTAATGTGAGTGACTAGAGTAAAACCCTTTTTTTTTAGATTTGTGTGGCCCAACCTGCATCGTAATGATGATCATGTCTCTCTGTAGATCTGGACCTCCCCTCAAGAAGGGAAAGAGTAGAATTTTCTTTGGCTTACATCAGGTATGAGGTTTAAGCTGATTTTTGAGACACTTTTAATGCATTTAATTGTTAACCTAAAAAATCGAATTAATGGTTTCCCAGTCCTGCTCGTGGAGACCCCATGCACCCACTTCAACTAGGCTTGGTGCATGATAGGCTTTTTCACACAAATGTCATAAGTGGAGCTCAGGGGGTGCAAGAAAAATACAAGGGCCTTTACAAATAAAAAGTGAAGCAATATTTATCACTTAAATCAGTCATGGGAGTAGAATGGAAAGTTGATAATCAGCTGTAACAACATTTCTTGAAACCTTAAATATTTTACTCTACGTAGTCATAGCAGCTGTTGATGGTTGGCAGTAGGCTGTGTTTGAAATTTCAACCAAGCTGGTACACAGTGCGGTACACAAGCAGGTACTCATACGAGGCCCACACCGTAAGGAAGATCAGTGCTTCATTTGCACAGCAAAAATATTTACGTGTAGCAGTACAGCATACAAACAAAGTACAAGATTATGCATTATCCCAGAGGGTAGAAAGAAATAAGCTGGCCTATGAATATGTAAAAACCATATTTATCTTTTCAATCAATTCCTTTATATTTTGTTTTCCAGGATTTCCCTAGCGTGGCAGTAGTAGGTCTTGGTAAGAAAGGACTTGGCGTGTGTGGGAAGGAGAATTGGGATAACTGCAAGGAGAACATCCGAGCAGCTGTATCAGGTAGTGTGTGTGTGTTTGGCCCTTTATTTCCTCGTCAGATATCAGTTCAGTACATGTTTGTTAGGGCTGCATGCTATGGAAAAGATGGTAGAAATGCAATTATATTGTTGCATGCAGTCATATGCTCTGGGCACCTATGGTTGAATTACATGTTTTCTTAATTTGAAGTGAAAATAATTACACATGTTTTACAGAGGACACATTTATGCATGTTCTTAAGCACAATGAATGATTATTTTAGCAGAGGGAAACAATAAAAGGTGCCATGTGCAGGATTTCTGCCACATTTTATTTGTTTGTCTGGTAATTAATCAAAAATATAAAAAGGCCTCAATTAGATATTGGTGCATTTGGTGGAGATTGTAAGTATTTTCTGCCAGTTTCTCAGGAAATGGTGTGAAAATTGATGTTTGAGGACCTGCCTGTAACTACCAGTGACAAAAGTGTTTGTTACTGTTTGTGTGACAGTGGGTTGCAGACAACTTCAGGATCTGGAGATTCCTCAGGTGGAGGTTGACCCTTGTGGTGATGGGCAGTCAGCAGCAGAGGGCGCTGTGCTTGGCTTGTTTGAGTATGATGAGCTCAAGAGCAAAAAGAAGGTCCAGGTCACGCCTCAGCTACATGGCAGGTGCTGGCAATCATAGCTGCATTCAAGTTATATTCTACCAGTGTAAATCTCTTATCCTCTTCTATTCAGTTACGATTCTTTAGTAAACCGTTTGGGGAATCCTGAAATATCAGATTTCACCACAGTTCATTCCAGTTTGTAGTACATTGTACATTGGAGGAAATATTTACCCAGTAGTGTAGATGGTTTGTCCACAGCAGTACACAACAATTAAAGAAATAACAAGTTTTTTGCATGAAAAAGGTGCAAATTTTCATTTTACCAAAGACATCACAATTTCCTAGTGTGTTTTTACATCCCTATTTAATCCCTAGTTTCCAGACAAAACATGTGTAACTGTTAATACATCCACAGGACTTAACAGTCCAGCTCTTCATTAATGTGCAGCAGACTTGTGAATGTGGTTTAGGACCTACTGTGTAATGAAGCTCAATGCTGGGGGAGCCATTGAGTTTCTCTCCCTTTGCACATGCATATGTTAGATGTTAATAAGCCAATATTCAGTTTCTGTAGTTTGTATCTGTTCTTTTTATGAACATAAGTCAAACTGTGACCACTTGATGCCATCTTAATGAGCTTGATGTGGTTCAAGCAAAGTTTTTTGGGACAAACATATATGGGTGACCCTTGACCAGTGTTAGTTCCTCAACGATCCAAAATCAGACACCAACTATGTCTTAACCGATTGACTACATTTGTGTTTTTTTGGTTGAACCTTTCCTTTAACTGTGCAGGTCAGACACAGCGGCATGGAAAATGGGCATTCTGTATGGAGAAGGGCAGAACCTGGCCAGAAGATTAATGGAAGCTCCAGCAAACCATGTTACACCAACAGTATTCGCAGAAACCATAGAGCAGAAGCTGTCGCCCTTCTCACAGAGCGTGACCATTCATAAAAGGTAAAGATTTGAGTAAGTCAGTGATTTTTTTTTCTTTTTGTTTTTTTTCTCTGATTACTTATTCTCACTCGAACATGCTGACTTCTATCCTTGCCTCTTCTTGCTCTCGCTCTCCCCTTTTTCTATTTTCATTCACATCTATATTACAGACACAACTACTATAGTGTTACAACAATGCCTTCATTGAAGTAGAGGGAGATTGCAGCATAATGTTGAAGGACGTTTTTTTAAAAGAATGTGAATAAAATACGCACTCCCTACTATTTGTTTAAATTAGTTTCAATTAAGTGTACTTTCAATTTTACACCCAGATAAGTGAACAAAAACATCTGGGTATGAGAGAGCTGGATAGTAGATGAAAATACACAACAAGAAAGCTAAGAAAAAATGCAAATGGGTTTTAAGGCTGCATGACCTGAAGTACATATGATGTAAAGCCCTTAATCAATCAAACCACTCAGAGAAACTTAGCTGGAACATGTTTTTTTTAAATGCTTAGCACAGAAATATTTTGTGATTTTGATTGAGCTCATCTGTATATTGCTAGTTCTACAGTAAATTATTAACAAATGCATCCCTAATGGATCTACAGTATGTACAAATACCTTTAATCTCTTATTCTCAGACCCCAGTCGTGGATTGAGAATGAACAGATGGGGGCCTTTCTCAGTGTGTCCAAAGGCTCAGAGGAGCCCCCTATCTTTCTGGAGCTGCATTACACTGGAAGCCCAGACACCAGGCAGGCTCCTCTAGTGCTAGTGGGCAAAGGAATCACTTTTGACAGGTGACCCCTTTCTTCATGCTGTTCAAACAAGCATTCATGACCTTGACACACTGGTTCCTGCTTGCAAACATTACTACATTCTATTAGTCTCCAATACATACTGCATATATTTCTTCTTCACCTAATATTTTATTTCTTCATTTGGTGCCTTTGAATGTTTGTGTATCTCAGTGGTGGAATCTCGCTGAAACCATCTTCTGGTATGGATGCAATGAGGGCGGATATGGGTGGAGCTGCTACTGTGTCTGCTGCCATTGTCACAGCAGCTGCTCTGAAACTACCAGTCAACATCATAGGTTTGTCCACTACGATTGATTTATGTTCTTATGTGTATTTTTTTCACTAGCTGTACCTATTAGGGGGTGCATAAACTAGTCCAATGGTTCTCAAACTGGTCCTCAAGGATTCTTAGATGGTTAACATATTTTGCTTTATCTTTGTGTTACAAAAATGTGGACTGGCTGGCGATCCCTGAGGACTGGTTTTCCTCTATACTAGTTAAATAATAAACTCACCAGTCGGCACTGTGGGTAGTGGTTGACTAGCCAATGACAATTCTTGAAAGTGGACAGTAAATAGATAGGGCGAGAAATTAGAAATCATTTCTATAAAACACTGTAAGCCCAAAAGAGTTCATTGGTGTTGAAATGGCACATAAGTTTCACTGCCAGCTGTATACAACTTCTCTGTATAAGCTCATAAACCGAACTGGGTATGTTGTGAGGACCACTGTCTGATTGGAGAAGGCCCACTTGATTGACGTGCAAAATGACCAATTGCAGAGTTATTTTTGCTGTATAATCTGGAAGAAATATTTATTTACATAGGAGTAGTAATAATAATAAAAATAATAACTGTATACAGCACCTTTCATAAATCTGCAGCGTAAAGTGATTTACAATTGACAATAAAGATGTTAGTACACTTGACAATAGTATGAGCTCTGTCCCTTGTTATCTGTTACTTGGGCTCAGGTTTGACACCACTCTGTGAGAACATGCCAAGTGGAAAAGCTAACAAACCCGGAGATGTGGTGCGTGCCAAAAATGGCAAAACCATTCAGGTATTTTTCACATGACACAGACTGAGTGATGGCTGCATATGCCACATAATGTGTGTGAGACCTCATTTGCAAATAACATGCTTTGCTTTGCTCTCATAGGTTGACAACACTGATGCTGAGGGTCGACTGATTTTGGCTGACGCTCTTTGCTATGCTCACAGCTTTAATCCCAGGGCTATAGTCAATGCTGCTACACTTACCGGTACTTATATACACACACTCTCTCTCCTCACTTTATTCTATTTAACTGCCTTATTCAAGCAACATTGTTTTTTAAGACATATGCTTTACATGAAAGTGACTATTTATCATTGTGAACAGACTCAAGCACCACAACGAAATGTGACCTTTGCATTTAACCCATCACAAGGGCACGTGCGTAGCAGCGGGCAGCTATCAACAGTGCCCGGGAGCAGTTTAGTGGTGGTGGCTGGGAACACTGTGACCTTCAGTTCACAAGGGCAATGTCCTTACCACTAGGCCACCACTGCCATATTATTGCACCTGTAATTCTTGCTGCTACATGTGTAGGTTTCATAGACTTCCCCATGGTGCTATGACCATTTTTCTCATCTGCCAGGTGCTATGGATGTAGCATTGGGCTCTGCTGCTACAGGTGTTTTTTCAAACTCTGACTGGCTATGGGAACAGCTACATAAGGTAAATGGGTATGAACCAGATCTGTGCCTTAAATAGCTTATCAGTAACCTTACTTCCTTATTGTTTAACTATAGGTAAAGGTAAAAAATAAATGTTAGTTGGGTATGTTTGTTTATTTGCAGGCAAGTGTCATCACAGGTGACCGAGTGTGGAGGATGCCACTATTTCAGCACTATACCAGACAAGTCACAGAAAGTGCTCTAGCAGACCTTAACAACATTGGCAAATATAGTCGGTAATTGTGCATGGACGCAATCACGATTTCAACGACATACAGTGCTCCTAAGCATACGTACATATGCACAACAAACCTATTGAGGTGTAGGACCGAAATTCAGTTCCTTGCTACATTTCTAATAACCCCCTTCAACAGTCCAGATACAACCTCTTAATCTCCAAATCATCCATCATTTCACAATTGGGGAAGTGATAATATGGACGTAAGAGACTAAATATGGCAAGTAGCAAGGATCATTTACTTTTTTTCCCCCACAACACAAAACAAAAGAAATCAGTGAAAATTACTGAGCTGTGTATCTGAACAGCACAAGGGTAGAAAACAATAGGAAATTTGGCTTGTAATTGTCACTGTGGAGGAGGGTAAATCATATAGGAAAAAAATCCTAGCAGCACCAGTAAAACAGCAAAATCACATGCTGACCTTCTTCTCTCAACAGCTCTGGTGGGGCCTGTACAGCTGCTGCATTTCTGAGGGAGTTTGTGACAACTAGTCATTGGGCTCATCTGGATATTGCTGGTGTGATGACCAATAAGGATGAGGTTCCCTACCTACGGAAGGGAATGTCTGGGAGACCCACTCGGACGCTCATTGAGTTTTCTGCAATCTTGGCGTCTGAGCCTTAAGGTGTGATCTTTGACCCCACAGACGAATGCAGCAGAAGCAAAGCAAAGCAAATGTGCTTTTCACACGTTTTCTTGTGTCCTTTTGTTACCTGACTGTTAGCAAGTCCCAAAACTATAGCTCACACCACCTGGGGCGTAACTTCAAAGTAGCTTTCAGAATTACATTTTTTAAATGGTGGACCTACAGCCATAGAGCAAAGGCAATACAATTTTGGGTGAACATTTAAAGCTGTTTACATCAGGTGGCAAGCTCATTGTCTGGGAAACACTCAGCCTTTGGCAGAAGTTGAGGGGAGGCTGACATTAGCACAGAAAACATTAAAATCTACAAAGATACTGGGTTTAGCTCAAGTTTGTTAACAATAGGGCTGGGGCAGAATGACAAGATGTCATTTCATATCTGATTAGATTATCTGTATCTGTTAAAATAGTTAATTTGTAATAGTTTCCTAATTTTCACATGGGTGTAGTTCATTTCCACTGCGAAGATTTCTTCACTATTACGCCATAATGGCCACGTGAAAAGTGGTGGCCGAAGATCCCATTTTCCACTGTTACAGGTTCAGAGATTTCAAGATTGTACTTCTCATTATTAGTTGACAGCTGAAGAACACAACTAATGTCACAGACTTTATTGATCATGTGTACTGTAGCTTTTAATATTCTTTTATTCTTTTTTCCTTTTGTTGTTTCCTTTTTCAGATTTCAACTTTTGATTTTGAAACTAAAGCCAGATTTATAACTCGCTAGCTGATTTAACCTTCTGCAACAATAAATAAGACTTTTTTTTTGCCTTATGAATATATCTGCAAAAACCTTATGCTTTTGCTTTGTCGCCCTTAGCTGTTCAGTGGTAGGTGTGGGGTGTTTCCAGAGTAATTTAAACTACCTGTGCTACTTACTTGTGACAAATCTTTGTATTCTTTGATTTGGTCTGTACTTGAAAGTTCAGAAATCTGAACTGGGCCTGAAAATTGAAAGTTGCAAAAATTTCTGAAAAAAATAATTCAATGACCGCACTTATGAGATAAGAAAACCATTTTTTAAAAGACAGATGATGCAAAGATGCACTTCATATTTGATATGTATGAATAAATTCCCAAAATAAATGTTTCCTCTTGTCTAGTAATGTGGCATTAAAATCTTTTCTTTTATCATTATCAGCTTGCATACATATGCATCACAGAAGTCAGTAGCAGCGTTCAAATATGTAGCATTAAAAATACTGCAGTTCACATAGTTTGTTCACTATATCTACATAAAGGCCATAAAAGTTCTTAAGCTATCTTTACTGTTTTCTGAAGATGGAAAGCTCCTTCTCTCACTTCCCTTCAAAGCAACTCTTCCTAAAGTGCATGTGGTGGGTAAAAATGCAATCCATAGAAGAGCAGCAACGTAAACAAAAAGGTTTCAGCCTGAATCAGATGCTCCTGACATGGTTTACTTAGGTCTCCAGAAACACCTGCATAGTTGAGCAAGGAGCATGGAGCACAATTACATTAATGTTTGAACAGTTAGAAAATGTAAACTTAAATCTGATTCATTGAAGGTGAATAAATAAAATTGTCTGGTCTTAGGTGTGGGTGAAAAAAAAAAAAGAAAATAGAAAAATATTTTATATTTGGAAAAGTCAGAGTCACAGAGATGGCCACAGAGGCCATTCAGAGATGGAGACTCCTATATGTAATGTGCTGTGTGCTCTCAAATCAAAGAGTTAAAATCATGTCAGGGCCCAAATATTAGGGCTTAACAATTTGTGGAAAATATGCAGTTTTTTATGCAGATAGTAGTATTTCGATTACAATTTTAAAAACAATTACTTTTTTTTTTTTTAGCTCATGCCCTTTTTATGCCAAAACGTCCATTCTTTCAGATTTACAACATATAGCAAACACTCCATGTCTGTTCTTCTGTCTGTAAAGCTAAACCAATCAACAGGGGTCATTCTACTAAGATACCACTAGCTCTACACCATAGCAAACCCTGTAAACCCCAAAAACAGAGTAAACAATAAATCTGAGGGCTAGTTAGTCTCCTAGATACTCCTCCTTAATATAACACTTAAGTCTTGAATACTAAATGTAATGTGCATGACTTCCAGTTCACAAGCTCTCCCTTATTATTTATCATTATTGTTAAACGTATTTATTATTAAAACGTGTAAATATTGGATGATGCGGGATATAATTTTGCTCCCATTTTTCATGAGCTGAACTCAAAGATCTGAAACATTTGTTGCATTCACCATTTGGTACATTCACACAACAAACGGTTTGATAAGAGTGTGAAAAAGCAAAGCCAATATAAATAGATTTAGACCATTTACTTGTCTAAGATCAACACTGATTCCATTCTTTTGAACAATAATGTGCAAGACGACACCATGAAGCCTTTTGCTGACACCCGTATGCACTCACTCTGAGCACTAGATGGTAGCACAGGAACAGTGCTGGGTCTGACAAATCAGTGGCGTTAACCACACTCACCTATACAGAGGTTATGTAAAGCCTCTAATGTTCTATGTATGTGTGTGTAGAAACTGGTCTGGCAGGTTACTTAGTAAGCTGATGGGGAATTTGTGCAATAAACTGTTAATCTGTAGCAAAGCAGGCCTGGTGGTGGATACTGGGACAACTGTTCTAACGACTCGCAAATTTAAAGCCTCACAGCAGGATGGTCCATACATGCTGTGCCTCGACCTGAAATGCTCTCGCTCGTTCATGAATTCCTACCTGCACACAAATACAGAAGTTGCATGCTGACACATTAAGCTGATAGATATTCATGCATAAGCCCTAAACCTAAAAATTAACCAAGAAGTCTGTTTTTTGAAACATGGACAGTATGCAGGGTTGTAACAGATGACAGATTCTGATCAACTACCGCTACAAAAAATGATGCACCTTACAGGGATAGTATCACGAATCAGGAAGCTGGAAACCAGTGCGGTTTACAAAAGAGATGTTTGATGACCAGCAAACAAAGCAGAATGGGATGATCCGGAGCTGTAGTCGTGCGTAGCGCAAGGGTCAACCAGGAGCAAGCTCTCCTTCCGAGGATAGGCTAAATAGTTTGTATCAAGCAATCAAATACTTTCTCAATAACTTTTCACAGCATGCACAGATTACCTTAAAGGACTAGTATTCTTCGCGTCTCTCCCAAGTTCCAGCCCTGCCTATATCCCCAGGTGAATCAGGGGACTAACCAGCCTCATCTGCAAGGGCTGAGCCGTTAGTACTCCTAACTGAGGGGATCTTACCCGTTCCCTTACAGATAGTTGTCATTTTTATGCATTTTTCCATTTACTCCAGATGTATTTGATCTGTAAAGAATGATTTTGGTGTCCAGATGTTTCTGCTTGAGTGAAAGTTGCTAACAAACATCAGAAATCAACAATCGCCCAAATAGCCAACATAGTTTTTGTAAAAGCATCATAAAAACTCCTCTCGAATCATATTCACATCTTTATTAAGGTGGTGCAGACTTGTGGATGTGGTTTAGGACACAGCATGACTTACTATGAGCCATAAAAAGGAGCAGAACTTCACTGCTAGAGGCCTCATTGCTGGTATTAGTTTTAAATCAACAAGTCTGCATGGAATTAATGACGAGCGGGATGTGGGCTATTTTTATGGACATTATTTGGGTAACTGTTGACTGTTGACTATATTAGCTTTGTTGCTCAATTTCTAAACTAAAGATGCAACGTTTGAACTCTGGACATGTCTTCAAACTTGGGCTGCATAGGCGAGAGTCAGCCACACTACCTACTGACTGTAAGGCATAATCACAGTTGTAATACAAAGCAACATTATTACAATGTATTGAACACGCAATTACAGTTTATTTGCTGAATTTTACACAGAGGGAGAAAATCATAAAATATGTCTTGTCCCATTTTATTTTTTTATTCTTACCTTTTGCACATGACTGTAATATACTCAGGAAAATGTGACGTGATGTCATTCATGCTACAGCTCCACTTGTACAAGTGTACAGTTAATAATCAAACTGCTTTAATGAACTGAGGCCTCAGTGTAGAGTCAGTGTGATAAGTCTCATGACTGCTTTATGTTTTTTAGTCATCAAGTTTTGTTTTTGTGGTTTGGCTGCATCATGTCTGCTAGGCCAGGGTCAAGCGCTAGTTTGGCCGTTTATGAGTGGGCCACTGAACAGAGAGCTGTGATTGGCTTATGGGGTTGATGTGCTGGAACTAGGGCATAATTTTGTTGATTAGGATTAACCAGAAGTTGGGACCAGCTCCGAACGCATTGCTGTTTTCCTGAAAGTGTTTCTGTAACTTGTCAGGTAGCTATTTTAGTGCATTTGAGCCAGTCGCACAAATGCATGTTTGTGTGTGTGTGTGTGTGTGAGTCAGACTGTTCTCTTGGTAACACTCCTATTGTTCAGAAGTGCAGTCAAAGGACAAGGTCATGGAGATAAATGTGGTTTTTTTTGGTTGCAACTCTGTGTTTTCTGTTTAAGGCAGAGGGGGTTTGTGGTCAATGACATCAGATAGCAGCTGTATTGTTAATTTTTTATACAGTTTTAGGAGAGACATGACTTTACTTTGTAGAAAACTAGAGGAAAATAAATTCCTGAGTTTGTGTGTTTAAAACTGAACGAGTAAAGAAATAATCGTTGGTTACTGACGTTAAGAGTAGGTTTGGGTAAGGCTTTAAAAAATCCTTATTACGTACAATAATTATATAATTATAGGGTCATTATATACTGATGAGCCACTTTTTTAGATACACCTACCTTCTATCCAGATGCATTTTTAAGTTTTTACTTTTTTTTTATAGGGTGGGACGGAGGCCCCCAGGAAATCAAAATGGGGGATTATTTATTTAACAGTAAGAATGTAAGAAACATTACAGTGTGTAATTTTCACTTTATGTTCTTTTAAGGAAATAACATGGGCTCAATTGCAGCATTCAACATTTTAATCCAAATCCCCAAATCCAAGTCAAAATCCAAAGCAGAAAATCATCCAAAAGAAAAACACTCAGACAAGACGTCCCAAAGACTAGTGGTTACTTCCTGTTTAAATAGTTCAAATCTCAGGTGAGCATGATCTTGCTAACTCTTGGCTTTTCCAAAAACTGGGGTTGACTACTGGATTTGGATCCAGTCTGGTATGTGGTAGGCTGGTGGAAACTCCAGACTGGATCCTCACAGTTCTCAGCTTGAAATGTGTAGATTTTTAAAACCCAGTTACTTCAGTATAGTGTTGTGTTCCACAACCACAAATCAAAAATGAAGTGAACAAATGCATGTGAGTCGTCTTTACCCATATAACTTTCAATTTCACACATTTGTAACTTTATAATTGAGTTTGGACATACATGAATACACGTCATGTTCTGTAGACTAAGTTGTTTCTCTGCTGTCTGAAAAAGTCTACTTCTTCAAAACATGCAGATTGTGACAGCATTCCGATTCAATGATCGGCATTGTCAGGTTGTGATTGACAGGACTCGTATCCAATAGTGGGTGTTATCAAGTTGCCAAGAAGTGAATAACAGCATTCCAATCAAATGATTTTGGGCACTGTCAGATTGACAGTATTCTACACCAATGATGTTAGGGTGGTTGTCTGGGAGACCAGATGTACATTTTTTGGGGGCGCGGGGGTGGGGGGATGTGCCACCCCATGCCCCACCCATGGAACTGCTGTGGCTTTTATCTTTGTTTATTAGTTCCACTTACCATACAATACAGTATCATTGCTGTACTGAGAATGATCCACCAGCTCACTGGTTGTCCTGTGGAGGTCCTGATCACTGAGGAAAAGGGTAAAAGTGTAGTCTGTCAGTGAGTGTTGAGAAAAGATGGGGTACCTATAATAAAGTGTGTATATTTGGCTGGCCAATAATATTTACAGACATCGGCCATAGAGATTGTCAGTCAGACATAGCTGACGGTAGTTTTTAACATGCCTGGGCTATGAAAACAGGGCCACCACAAGAAAATTCGGGCCCTATGATCCAACCAACCTAAATCACCTTAACTTAATGAAGCTATGGACTGGTAGCTCTAGTGTGGCCTAGTGTTAATTACCTTATACTTAGCCTGTGGTCATTGACCACTAGGTCATGAATGTGACTTATTTGACATTGGGAACACAAAGTGCACCACAATGGAATATGACCTCTGCATTTAACCCATCACGCATGCACATGTGGATAGGGAGCAGTGCAGTGGGACGGTACTTTGCTCAAGGGTACCTCAGTGGTATCCGGGTCAGGACTTGAACCTGCAACCTTTTGTTCACAAGGGCAAGGTTCTTACCACTACGCCACCACTGCCCACCAATGAGTGGCTTTTGTCATGTGAATACAGAATCTGTAATGCCCTGTTGCCTCTAAACATCTTTGTAAAATGTGGTCACAGAAAAGACACAGACTTCACTGTATACCCTGCTATTACTGTTCACCACTAAGTGTCTGTATTTATGTAGAGGCCTGCCATGGCTATAGGCAGTGTAATAGTATTAATATAGTAATACATAGAACTAGAGGGGTGAAATATGAAGGCTATGACCAAAAATGGAGAAGAACTTTTATTTTGTAACTTTTTAATAGATCCAATGGTAATTTTAATTACATTAACTTACTACTATGCAGTGGTGGTGTAATGGTTAGGGAGTTGCCCCTGTGACCTAAAGGCAGTCAGTGGTGGCCTAGTGGTTTGTACATTGCCCCTGGGACCGGATGGTTGCAGGTTTAAGTCCCAGCCCAGGCTCCACTGAGGTACGCTTGAGCAAGGTACTGTCCCCAAGCACTGCTCCCCAAGCCCTGCCCATGTCAGCTCCCCACTGCTCCTACACAGAAAAAAATGACTGGTTTGAATGACTTAATTTAAATGTGTACATTGGTCTCAAATGATTGCAATATATTACACCAACATGATTATTGTCAAAAGAGAGTAAATGAAAGGTTAGGTTATTGGTTTGGTGTAACATATTGAATTAAAGTGGAACCAATGTACACATTTCAATCAAGTAATTTAAGACCCCATTTCTTTTAGTGTAAACGGATGGGTTAAATGCAGAGCTCAGATTTCATTGTGGTGCACTGTGTGCTATGCGGTATTCACAATGACAAAAAAGGCTCTCCCTCACTTCTACTACTAATACTACAAGCAAGGCCCCCCTGTCAGTGTTGGGCCTTTGGAATTGACCCCACCTGCCTTATGGTGCCCATTCTAAGACAATTGTGCAACCCAATATGCATTGTATGTTGCTTCTTAGGTTAGGAATGCCTGTGTTTAGGCACCATCATTGTTGGAATAACAAACAAATGCATTCAAGTCTAACCTTAAGCAGAATAATAACTTTATAATAATGTCAAAACACCCTATTCTGATGTTTATGTAAGTTTAAGAAGGGTGACAACTAATAACTTAGTTGTTGAACTGTTTCACTAAAACTTCTAGAGTATTAGTTTAAAATGTAAAATATACATCAAATTTTTCTTAAATTGAATTCAATTTGATTACATTTGATTTTTACATTTTTTTATTCCTCTCAGACTTAATAACTTCTTAAAATCCATATCACAAAATGTTAATTTCCTAGAACTCATGTACACTAATTATCCAGGTGAAGTGAATAACATCGATTCTCTCCTTATTTCATTACAATGGCACTTGTCAGGGGGGTGAGATATATTAGGCAGCAAGTGAATGGTCCATTCTTGAAGTTGATGTGCCGGAACCAAGGAAAATGGGCGAGCCTAAGGATTCGAGCTACTTATAGTGATGGTGTTCCAGGTGTGCAGTAGTTAGTACCTATCAACACAGGTGAATCAGGGACAGGGTCATGGGCACCCAAGGCTCACCGATTCATGTAGGGAGTCTAGCCAGTGTAGTCTGATCCCACAGAAGTGCTCCAGAGGTTTAAAAAGTGATGGCTAACTCTGATAAAAAGGGGTCAGAATGCACAGTGCAGCACAGTCAGCGCTGTTTCAGCAGCAGGGACACACTGAGTATTGGGCAGGTGGTTAATGTTAGTGTATTAGTGTATATCTGTTATGATATATGATCACAAGCACATGTGTGTGCATGTATACACAGGGGGTCATGTTATGGCATGTATGTTTTTATTTGTGTACTTTAAATGGTCTCATGCTGGTAAGAGTACGTTAGTCAGATGGTGTGTGTGTGTGTGTGTGTGTGTGTGTGAGCCCCCCTCCCCATCTTCGTGACTGGCTTGAAACAGATTAACATTCTAACAGCCAGGCTCACATCTACCCCCTAATACCGAACAAAAGCACTCATTAGAACATACCTCCTTTAACCCCCTTTTTCTTTCCCTCTCTAATCTATGACTGTAGCTTTGTCTTTCTTCTGTTCTGGGGTGACGCCGTGGACAAAATCCCATTGTGCTTATGTAGCTATGTATTGTGAAACGCTTTACAATCAGAGCAAAAAATAACTACATCCCTGTTTGTTGTAGAGCTCTGTGGCTGTAATGACTAGTTAAGTTAGTTAAGTTCATTACTACGGTATAGCGCTTTTTACAACTGACGTTGTCACAAAGCAGCTTTACAGAAACCGAGTCCGAGCCCCCAAAGAGCAAGCCAAAGGCGACAGAGGCAAGGAAAAACTCCATAAGCTGTAGGAAGAAACCTCAGGAGGAACTAAGGCTCAGAAGGGGCAAACCATTCTCCTCTGGTCGACCCCGGATAGCAATAACAAACAGGAGAAAAGAAAAGAAAACAGAGAATAAATTAAATATATATATATATAATAATAATATTAGTTCTCAGTATAAATGGACAGCAATTGGTGTAAATGTCCATGATGGAGGGGAGAGAGACCCCGATTATCTTTTCAGCTGACCTCACTATGCGCTGCAGGGCCTTGTGCTCCATGACGGTGCAATTTCCGAACCAGACAGTGATGCAGCTACTAAGGATGCTCTCAATATGGACTCCTCAGCAGAGTGAGTGGGTTAAAAGTTGTATAATTGTTGATTGCTATTGGTTGGAGACTCTTTGCAGTAATGAGACTGCGAAGGCGCAATATATAAACAAACTTCTTTTCCATTATGCTGTGAACCTCTTCACCATTATTGCCGTATGTTCTGATGATCTGATCCAACAAATGTAAACAGGTTAATGTATATGAAGTAAAATGAAATGTTTGCTGCTATAAATTGTATGTATGATTACTCTATTAATCTTCAAAATAATAACTAGATACTAATTCTAATCTAGTTCTAGTTCTAATATGATGCTCATGTCATGCCCAGTGATGAGTTATATAGAGCCTGTAAACAACAGACATTCACAACAGTCTTTTATCTGTCACAAACAGTTTAAAAGATTTTTAAGCCACTGTTGCATTATTCTATCAGATTGAATAATATATAACATTGTTCTGTCTTTTCCCAGCTTTCTACTGCCTGACTTCAGTTCTGATTTCAGTCCTGACTCCACCTTCCATTAGTTCGTCCGCCTGCCTTTCTGTTTGGCTTAAAGGTTTGCTTTGGCTGAGTCACGATAATTCGGCAGCACGACTGGGTAATTAGAGCCGCTGGAGGCATGTCATTTTCATTTCTGAAAATGCTGTCATTTACCTCCCTCCTCTACTGTTCACATAAAGGGCAAACGCCCTCCGGCCTCTGGAAGCACCTTTAAAGAACCAAAGAAGCGTTTCCGATTTCTCTCTCTCTCTCTCTCTCTCGCTCATCTGCTGCATTCTCCTCACTGGCCAGTTTAT